>NW_004624758.1:24602637-24681926 GCF_000247695.1 Heterocephalus glaber
TGGTAAGGCGACAGTTCTAAAATGTTAGCCAGCAGGCAGGGATCATGCCACTGCGCTGGCACTTCTTTCCCTGTCTGTCATGACCTCTTCATGGTTTCATGGATTTCCTTTGTGGTTTCCCAATAATTGAAAATATTCATCTCTTTTGGCAAAGAGTTATTTTCACACTCAGAAAAAGTTTACCCAACTGTGAAATCCCGTACTTTTTAAAAGACATCCATCACTCACATTTGGAATTAGGCTAACCACACAAAGTCTCAGTAATAACACAGCTTAAGGAATCTGACAGAGCGACACAATCACTTTTAGCATTAGCAAGTTTGCAAGAGTCAAAAAGAAATAGAAATCCCAACTGAAGAGTTTTGATTGAAAGCAGTTAAAAATCAAAACTATGCCAATGGAGCAAGAATTGTGCTGCAAGTAACTGGCAAACACACAGAGGAATTATGCATGCATGCACATGTGCAAACAGCATAGGAACCCACGGCCCATGTTAGACAACAAACTATGGCTTGGGGCCTGTCTGCACACCGCATAAGGTAAGAATTACCTTTATACTTCTAAATAGTTGGAGTAGAAGAGCAAAAGAACATTTGATGATGTGAAAATTATATTAATTTCAAATATCACTGTCTATAAAAATCTGAATTTTCCAGTAAAAAGTTTTAAAATCTATTTTTACAAGTACACATAATAGGTACTAAGTATTCGCTGAATGAATTTATAAGATATGGTCTGCTTTTGTAAGTAGTGTGCTGCTGGCTTTAGAAGCATCAGATGCTGTTTAAGAACATACCTGTGCAGGCACACACAGAGTCCCCTTTATCTGCGGCCTTTCTTTCCATGGTGCTGTAGTATGAATGCATCCCCTAGTTTCATGTATTGGAAACTTCATCCTCAAATTTCTATACTGATGGTACTTGGTGGGGGTCTTTGGGAGGGCAGGGTTGGATGAGGTAGTGAGGGTGGAGCCCCTGATGGGATTAGTGGCTTTTTAAGAAGATGACCTGAGCTCACAGGCTGGTTCTCTCACCGTGTGACACCTCCCATCATGTCAGGACACAGAAGGAAGGCCCTCATCAGACGCTGGCACCTTGATGCTGACCTTCCTAGTCTCCAGAACTATAAGAAGTAAGATCTTTGTTCTTTGTAAGTGACCCAGTCTCGGGAATTCTGTTATAGTAGCAGAAAACAGAGTAAGATGTGGTTTCAGTATCCACAGTCAACTAAAGTTTGAAAATATAAATGAGGAAATTTCAGAAATAATTCACAAGTTTTAAACTGCTTGCCACTCTGGGGAACGTGATAAAATCTCATTTTCCATCATTCCTGGAACACAAGTTCATCCCTTTGCCCTACGCTGTATACACTGTTTGCATGTGAATCACTCTGATAGTGTCTCAGTTACCAGATCAACTGCTACAGGATCACATGGTCTGTGTTCAAGCAATCCTTGTTTTTCTTAACAACAGCCTCAAAGCATAAAGAAGAGCGATGCTGGCAATTCAGATATGACAAAAAAATCTTTCCTTTAAGTGAAAAGGTGAAAGTTCTTGGCTCAGTAAGGAAAGAAAACATTTACTGAGGTCGATAAGCTCCACAGTAAGAATGAATCTTCTACCGATGCAAGTGTAAGAAGGAAAAAGAAGTTCCTCCTGGTTTTGCTGTTGGACCCCAAACTGCAAGTTACGGCCACAGTGCATGGCAGGTGCTCAGTTACAATGGGAAAGGCTTGGTGCTATCCGAAGTTTGGGAAGTCTTGGAACATAACCCCCTTTCTGTGTGCCTGTGGAACTGGAGGGCACTGGGCTTTGAAGCCTTCAATCTCAAGTCTCTTGTCAGGGACAAAAATGCCTGCCTTGATGAATTATGTCAGTGAATAGGAGCGTCGCCGATAGCTGCTGGCTGCTAAGCAGCAAAGGATGAAAGTCAGGCAAAATGTTAGGTTATGAAGAGCTCTGGTGTCAAAGAGAACTCACAATGACCTGCAGTATGCAGACACCCACTAATAACCAGACAGCAGAGCTTGGCTATGAATTCAAACTCAGAAAAACAAACTGGACAGCTCTGAGGTGGATGATGGAGACCGTGGAAGCACAGTATTTTGCTTTTCTCTAGCCTTTGGTAGAGAAAATACAAACAATGCCAGATTCCTCATATGAATGCCAATGTTAACAAAGCCGATCATTTTCTTCCTCTTTTTCCATTTGCCTACTCAGCTGCTCAAATTACCACTCATTAAGAAAAGCCAACATAAACATGTTGTAAAGGGATGGCTTTCCATGGCAACAACTTCTCAAGTAACTAACATCACAACACATACAAGAGTCACACTGCCTCTGGGGAGAAGAGGGCAGAGAAACGCAGCAGGTTTCCTGCCTCGTGAAAAGATCCAGGGCTGGAAAGCTGCAGCCACTTGAGTGACTCAAGTGATGATGCCGACGCTTGGCCAGACTGGTCATCGGAAGATAAACGAGGCTCCTGCAGAGCTCGATGATCAATATGGCACAGGCTACAACTTCTCTGAATGAAGTCTAAAAATGCTCCAAACTGACCATGTTTTCTAACTCTAGGGCAGCTGGTTCTCTCCCTGCTCTCCAGAGGCAGGGCTATGGCTGTTACCCATGCTGAAGGTGAGGGCTCAGATCTCAAGAACAGAAGCAGAAGGCTTAGGAGGCTCTGCCTCCTCCTGCTCTCCACAGAAGCCTTGAAGAATCCTGAAAACTCAAATATGGGGTCTTTATTACAGAATGCAGAGCAGGCTGAAATGATTTTAGATTCTTTACAGAATAAGATCTTTTTAAAGCATTAATGCTTTTTAGAATATTCACGATTATTTTTAAGATAAAGGTAACTTAATTTAGGCTAAGGTAGCCAGCAAGAAAAACATATCCCTTCTCTCAATTCTTAGTTGCTATGAAAGTAAGGCTAATTACAGATATTCCTCATTTAACAACTTACCTGTTTAACAACTGTTCAGACTTACAACCAAGGCACGTTGTTCCGAATTATGACCTGCCACTTGGACTTATGACCTGTTTTTCAATATACATCTTGTACATCTTGTTTATAGCACCTCAGTGTCTTTTTTTGTACACTATACCTTGTTTACAGTACTGTACTAGAATTTTTGCTGATTGTACTGAATAGTACAGTACTATGGTTTTATGTTGTTATACATTACAGTACAGTGCTGCACTAAGAGTTATGCAAATAAAAGCAAAGTCATCAAGTTGGAGTTTCCTTTGGGCTTTTTGTTCCAAGTATTGTAGTGGACATACAGTGGACCCTCAAGTTACCAGCCTGACACAGGAACAACTTGGGTTAACTAGATTAATAGAAGACTCATTGGCCTCTTGTTATCTACAGCATGTACCCAGATAAACATCCAGATCTCAGTTGTACTGACTTACAACCAGCTCTCAGGAACTGAGACCAAGTTCGTAAGTCAAGGGCCCACTGTACTACGTACATACAAATCCTTATTTAGCAACCAATTCATTTAACGACCTTGTCACTGGACCTGAACGTGGTCGTTAAACAAGGAATGTGTGTAATACTACTTTCACAAACTAACTCATCAGAAATCAATGTAACAAAAATATTAAGGAAATATTTTAGGAGTAAATTTGGTAGGGAAAAATTATTATATGATCAAAATACATGGAAGTTAGTAAGAATGTTAAAATTCTGAACTCAATGAGTCATGTTTAAAAAGTAAATGGTACAAAATACACTGTCCCACATTAAGTATGGGTATTATCACAATTAAAAAGTACAATGGAACAGTTCACTTTTCAAATTAAATAATATCCAAATGAACTATTAATTTATTCAAGAAAAGCCCTGATCCATACATTGAGATTACAATTCCAAGGACAGCATAGAAAATAAAGTTGCTGCTACTAAATAATCCAACAATGAGTATTTTTCTTGATTTTATATATGCTATAAATGAATGTATTCATTTATTTATATTTAGACAGGGTCTCAGTACGTACTTCAGGCTGGCCTTGAACTCCACTATGTAGCACAGTCCTCAAACTCACAGCGATCTTCCTGCCTCAGCCTCCCGAGTGCTGGGATTACAAGTGTGAACCACACACCTGGCAACCTTTTATTTTATAAGTGAGAAAGACATTAAAAGTTTAAATTAAAAAGATCAAGAAATGCTGTCTCCCTACCTGCTCAGAGTCTCAGCCCTGGAAGCCAAGACCTGGCTCTCAAGTGTAACAGAGCAGTCTGCAGTCCGTCAGGTCCAAGCTTGGGAAAATTCAATGCCCTAACCAGAGTGCTGTCTCAAACTAATGGGGGTGGAGAACTAGGTTTTTTGATGGTTTTGTTTTCTGCCTTTCTATATCTCCAACTGATTGTGGGCCAAAATTTTTGTAAATTTTTTTAAATTAAAAAAACCAGAAATGGGCTGGGGGTTTAGCTCAGTGGTTCCAGCACCTGCCTCAAAAGTGCAAGGTCCCGAGAGTTTGATCCCCAGCACCAAAAAAAAAACAACCCAAAAAACCCAGAATTACTGGTAATGTGAAAATTCTCCAAAAACACAAAACACATGTTCCAATTATAAAAACTGCTATCAAACTAATACAAAAGTCCCTAATGCTTACTCTTGATTTCTGCCCTTCTCTTGCTCTGGCTGCCCACAGACCACCTGACAGGACCCTGGACAAGTCACAGCCTGAGCCCCCAACACGGGAGGAAGCAGAGCTTGGCTCTGCAGGGGCTGTCAGGCGGCTCGCACCCACGCTGGCCCCAGGTGCAGGGTCCTCATGGGCCGACACAAGGCGGGCCTCCGTCCTAACTGCCCGCCCTCCCTCCACGCCCTTCTGAAGGGTCCCGAGGCTCCAACAACTCTCTGGAACACAGCTGGGAGAATAACGGCTAGGCTTTTTAAAGCCTGTTACGATCCCAACATTCGTTATAGCCTAGGACCGTGGTGGCCACACCTACGGCACAGGTGCCACAGTAGGCTGTTTGTATCTGAATGCTCTGAAAGGTTCGCCAAGCACTGAGCAACAAGAGATGAGCAAGCTTTCAAGAATAAAACTGGGCCTTTTTAATATGACAGACAACTCCCCAAATTCTTACAAATTGTACAATTCTTAAAATTATCACTAAGTTTTGGACTTTCAACACTGTCTGAGAGAACTTGCAAGTGGGGTCCTCCGTAAGGCTCTTGGTCACTGGCGAGGGAGGCCTCAAGGCTGAGATCTTGGCTGGGACAGCAACATCCAGTCCCCTCCCAGGGGCCCCTCCACAGCCTCCCCACATTCCAGGCCAAACGAAGAGCCTTCTTCACACTTTTCATCATGTCACCGGATGAATAACATCGGGCAAAGTGTTATTTCCAACCTTCTTGGCAGAAGGGAAGGACAGAAGGAAAATGAGTGGGTATTTCACCCTTCTGCTCCCACATGAGGCCATCTGGGTGTCAATTTCTCATTATCACAAAAGGACTTAAGGCCAGTTGCTTAACCTAAGCCAAAATCTAATTCTTCCAGGCCCAACCTATGTCCTGACAAAACTCTACCCAAACAAAGCAAGTCTGCAATGCTGGCCTCTGTCGGCCCCACCGCCTGCCTGCTCTCCTTAAAGCGGGTCTTCTCACAAAGCTCTTCATGCTGATCTCGGCACTGTGAAACAACCTTCTAAACAGCACTGACCCACTTTCTCCTTTCTTGCTCCACTAGAAAGGGAGCCAGGCCCCAGCCCTGTTTGAAGTCCTTGCTGCCAGGAGATGGCCCATTTATGTCTCTTGTCCTAAGACAGGAAAAGCATGCACTCTCAGCCCCATGTGCTAGGGAGAGATAAGACCTGAGATTTCTGTCCTCCGCCCTTATCAGCTTTTCCTGCAACTTTCCAGAGCAGACAGCACCGTGACTGGCAATAAACTAAAGCAGCTGGGGGGGGGGGGTTGCTGGGCTGGGCTGCGAGTGCCTGGGGATATGGGAGGGTGCAGAATGAGGAAAAGGGAAAGTTTTTCATGTACCTTAAAATAGTTAGGTTCAAATGAAATTGCCTTTCTCTCTTTCTAAACACAGATTTTGCATCTCTGCTTGTTAAAACCACAACAACAAGGACAGTGGTTTTATAATTTCCTTTCCAATGGGAATGAACAACAGTCCTTGCTTTGAGCCCTGCCCCTCACAACCCCGTGCTACCAGCTCCTGGGCACGTAGCACAGTGGATCTGCCAGGGGACTCTCCAGTGAGGCGCCTTGAGGCAGTGGCTGTGGAGGGAATGCCTTCTGCAGGCATGCGAGCCTCCACTTAGCCCTGCTGTGATGCCTGTGGACTTGGTCACTGAAATGGGTCAATTCCTGTCCCATACTTTGAAGAACAATCGAGGCCATGGGACCTGCCTCCAAATACAGAAGGATGCTGCTGATGACCTGCTTTGCTCTGCAAGGAACTGCTCCTGTGCAACTAAGAGTTATGCTCTTCTGGGTAGAGGGAGGGCCAAATACAGCTGCTGAAAAGATCTAGATTCGGCTGAAATCTCAAGAAACCAAACAGTTCTCTTGATTACATCTTATAACTACACTCAGATTTACCTTGGTCTGTCTAAAAGGGTGAGCATCCCATTATGAACAGCAGCTGCTGGAGGACTTCAGGAACGAAGCTGACGCTTCCCTCCCCATGTACCCCATTATCAAAACTGGAATTTCTGATCCCAGCTCAGCAGTCACTCTTCTATTCTGGAAGGAATGTCAGCAGAGACACAGCTTGCTGAGCCTTAGCAGGGCCGCTCAGCACGACCTGACCGGGCACATCCACTGCAGATGGCTCTGGGAGTAAGGCCCCACTTGGGTCTGCACCACAGTCAAACTGCAGAACAGTGAGCCAACACCTGATACTGCCAGGAGGATACAGCAGGGAGCGGAGCCACAAGCACAACAAACCCAAGTTCTTGAAAAGCAATTCCTTAAAATGAAACAGTGAAGTTGATTCTATAACCAGTTGGTTGAACAGCCACACAGAAATTCCAGACGACTTTAAAACAGTTTTCTGTACATACACAGCAGGTTACACCCAAAGACAAGGGGACTGCACCCCAACTCCCTGAACCTTCCTTCTCTCCCTTCTTCTCCCCTTCCCTCTTTCTCCTTTTGAACATAATCAAAAGCCTGGGATGATTAAGCTCTCAGAGTTATTTCTGTGACTAGTGTGCATATAATGGGGAATAAGCAGATGAGTAATGTGGTACTGTTCTTACTCCTAGGCTCTATCAATTGGGGAAATTCTCAGTGTGGGTAAATATAAAAGATGAATGAAGTTAAGTCATTACAGTCCTGACTATGAATATACAATATGAATATAAACTCATAATATATCATTAAAAAATCCATACTCTATTCATGTAATGAGGTACAGGAACAAAGACCAACAGAGGAACAAACGAACAACCCTAAAGCCTAAATTGTGGTCTCTAAACATCATTTACAAATAGGAATTGGGGAGAAATGGCTATTTCTGGGTCTAGGGCAGGCTGGAAAACTGATACCAGATGGGAAGGAAGCTACTGAATACCATTAGGATCACATCAAAAGTACTCAGCTTGTTTTTACGTAGAAATACCATGGGGTTCTGCTGCTAATTTTGTATCCTGAAATGTCATTGAATTCATTTATTAATTTTTTGGTGAAGTCTTTAGGATTTTATACAAATAAGACTATGTCATCTTCAAAGAGAGCTGATTTTATTTTTTCCTTTCCAATTGAGACCATTCATTTCTTTTTCTTGTCTGATTACTCGTTAGTACTTCTAGTACTATGTTGGATATAAGTGGCAAGGGTGGGCATTCTGCACCAGATCTTAGCAAAAAGACATTCCATTTCTCCCACTGACCTTTTTTTTGGGGGGGGGTGGGGTTGTGGAATGTAATGTAGGGCCTCAAACATGCCAGGCAAATGCTCCAGTAAAGACAGACACATTCCCAGCCCTAGCTGAGGGTTTTTCATGGCCCTTTTTAGGCTGAGGTACTATTCTTCTATACCCAAGCCTTTGAAAGGTTTTATCAAGAAAGGATGGTAATGGTGCCACTGCCTGCCTTGCAAGTGCAAGGTCCCATGTTCGATCCCTGTTACAAAAAAAAAACAAGAAGAAGAAAGGATGGTGAACTTTGTTGAATGTTTTTTCCTCATCAGTTTGTTGTCTAGTGGGTTAATATGATGTTATCAGATTGACTAATTGTATGTAAATGTTCAATAAATGGTTAGAGGAAACTGGATTTCCACATGTAAAAAAATGATATTAGACCCACCTTACACCATGCACAAAAGATTGAAAGAAACATAAAAGATACATCAACCAATTATGTGTGATTATCTGAATCCCAATTCAAAGATACTATTAAAAAAACCAAAACATGACATTTATGAAAACTGAAACTTTGAATGATGGTATATGCAACTGTTATCAGCTTTTATATAGTATAATAATGCCAATGGAGTTAGTTATACATTTACAAAGAGTTCCTCACCTTCAGAGATAAATACTGAAGTGCTACAATGTTTATGAATAAAATGATGACTTCTGGGATGGATGGATGAGATTCAAAATCACCCAGAAATCTGGGAACCCTGGCCCTTTGTGCTACTCCCCAAAAGGCCTGCTTCCTCAGACTGGGTCGTGGGAGATGCGCTCTTCTGTTCTCCCTAGAAGGCCTCTCAACCTGCCAGCTGCCATGAAGACATCCGCAAATGCCCCACTTGGATCTCTGCAGAAGGACCCTGACTCAGGCACAGCGCCATGGGCCTGGGCTCCACATGCCTGGTGCCTTGGGCTTCCCGAGCAACTGAACAGGGAGTATGCCTCCCGCCCCTCATCATCTGTCATGCAGCAGTGCTACCAGGTGACAGGAAAACCCATCTGAGTTAAGCAGGAAAAGGACTTGGAAGGAAGGAGGGAACTAGACAGGAAGAATATTAAGGTAGTATTTCTTAGAACGAAGAAATAATGAGATTATTCTGAAAACTACATTTCTGTGGAAAGATATGGAATTGGCCAAAGCCTGATGCTATAGTTTCTTTTTTTCTTTTTTTTTTTTGGTACTGGGGATCAAACCCGAGACCTTGCGCTTATAAGGCAGGCGCCGAAACCACTGAGCTAAATCCCTGGCCCCTGATACTATAGTTTCAAAACACAAATGACTAGAAAGTAGCTGTCAAACAGCTAACTTTGCTCATTAATTTAAAGAACAGGTGCTCCCAATGTATCAGTCTCACAGTTCTAGACTCTTGAAAGGATCACTAAGGGGAGTCTAAAATAAACAGTGACCAATGAATGATAATACTGTGTCAGGCATTATGATTAACCCAATTCCAAGTAACTGAAGTCCATTAAGAAATAAACCAGCAAGAAGGCCATGCTTCTGCGTCCATCACAGTGTCTGTGCTACAGAGGACAGGGTGAGAGAGAGTAAGGCTGCTAATCTGAAGTTAAAAGGCTGATTTAACTCAATGAGTCATGTTACTGTTAACTTTATAAAGCACGTTAATAGTTTGTTTAAAAGATCACAAAGCTGTGTGTGGTGGCACATGCCTATAATCCCAGGAACTCTGGGAGGCTGAGCAGGAAGATCACAAGATTGAGTCCAGCCTGGGTAACTTAGCAACTTAGTGAAACCCTGTCGAAAGAAAAAAAGGAAGGAAGGAAGGAAGGAGAAAAGGAAAAGGAAAGGGGAAAGGAAAGGGAAGGGAGGAAGGGAGGGAGGAAGGGAGGGAGGGAGGGAAAGAAAAAGAAGAAAAAGAAAGAAAGGAAGAAAGAGAGAGAAGAAAAGAAAAGGCCTGGGAATGTAGCTCTGTGGAATGGCCCTGGGTCCAATCCCAGTACTGCAAAAACAAATAATACAAAGTAAGCAGGCACACACTTTCTAATCTGAAACTAACAGTTTTGGAATAAGAATTGGATAGACATTTTAAAGCTGACGCTGTCTACAAGTTTTAGTAATAAATACAGAAATAAAAGAAAACCCATTTTACAGATTCCCAGTCTACCTGATTTCCTGTAAAAGCTGTCTTCCTTTTGGAAAGAGTGCTGACGCTCAATGTTGAGAATCACACAGGTGAGGCGCATGCCCCATGTCAGCTTTTCTCTGTGTGCAAACAGAAACCCGATGAACTCGAGTTACCTGAAATCAAGACATCAACTAAATGAAGCATCTCTTAGAAAGCTATGTGGAGCCCGGGCTCACAAGATGCGCTTCAAAACCCAGTCTCGTAAGACCCAGCACCTCCACCTGATGTAAAGAATCAGAATGAGAATTACAGAGGAGTCCCGGGCAATGTCAGAACAGATGACTCCAGGTTGGATGTCACTGCTGCTGCTGCTTTGCTTGGAACAACTCCTTCTGATGCAGAGAAGATAAACATGTCAAAGATAGCAGATGACAAATCAAAGAAGTCCACACCATTTCAGCCTTGTGCTCCTTGGCAGAGACCAGCTGCTGCTCCAAGAAGTACGACTCCGCGTGAACCAGAGGCTTCGGCTGCTGCAGATAAGGAGCAGAACTGCCTGAAACAGAAAACCCACCAGCTGACTCCTAATACACAGAAGGAACTCAGAATTTAAATCTTTCTGAGGAGAAAGAATTTGGAAAAGTCCCACAAAGTTTTAGGCTAAAGACTGAGTTTTAAACGTAAACTTGTTTGTTGGTTGTTATAAATTAGTTCCAAATGAATTACATAAGATTACAATTTAAAGGTCTGATAAGAATTAAGAAATATACCAAACTATATTTGGAGTGAAATCCTACTAATTCAGTGCTAAGTTTAAGCTGGTTCTTGTATTTCTCTACAAAGCAAGTTCTCAAGTCAGGATCCCTCTCATTTTAATACTTTACTTCAGAACCAAAGCTAATAAAGTCTTAGACTTAGAAATTCTTAAGTCTCCACCCAATTCTGGTGATAAGCTACCCAAATGATTTAATTACAGTTTGATTCACAAAGAACTCTGAAGGCAGAGGCAAATGTGTATTCAAATTACTTAGAAGAAATGTTTTCAGGTAGCTTCAAGCCATTTAGTGGCATTCACTTATGTACAAACATTTGCTGTACTAATTACAGTTAGTTCTTATAATAGCAATCCCATTGGGACAGTTCAAACAATAAGCTGGGGTTGAAGCTGTTTTTTCCTCTAGAACAAAGGTTTGTAAACCCCAAGCTCAAATAAGAAAGAAAACCTTGAGCAAATACTGTACTTCTCACAATAGTACGCAAAGACGGATTTGTAGTTATCCACATGTTGAGTGTGCTGTCATGTGTGTGCATCTATAGGCGTATGTGCAAAGCACCCCCCCCCCATGTATGACAGGAGTCAGACACACTCCAAAAGAACACAAGTGATGCACTAAGCACAGTCCCTTCTCTTTAGCTAGCCAAGGTTTAGGTTTGTTGCCATGAAAATTACATTAAAGATTATTTCAGGATCAGCTACCCAAAAAGATTCTAGGCCTAGGTTATGTGTGGCAGCCCAGGTGCTTTTGCTTCATAAACCTAATCCCTTCTTTCCATTTTCAGTGATCCCAAATTCTTTGTATTCTTCCTTTTTTTTTTCTTCTTCTTGTCAATATATTTAGAGTCATGAAAAGTAATTTAAGGGGCTGAACTTTTTGATGGTTAGAAAAATCCACTACTGTATCAATTTCTATATTTTTGTTTTTTGTAGTACCTGTTTAAATCTGTGATGGTCAGATGGGTAAGTTAGCTACAATACATCATGTGCCACCATGGGAAGAGCCTGAGCTTTTAGGGGGATTTCTTGGGATAATGAAACCTGATGACTGAACGTCAAGGCCAAATCTGTGAACAGCATCAGCATTGTCTGAAGCTATGTTATTCCCAACTCTCCTCTCACATGGCTGGCTCTGACATCTGTGTTACACCAGCGAGCAGCTCAGCCTTCTTGGGAAACAGGAACGGTGTCAGTGCTGGGGGTGTTGTAGTTTCCCCAAGGTTTTCCTAGGCAAGTGGGGCTGGACACTCTGAGCAGAACGCAAGTCCTCAGAAGGAAAGAGGGGATGCCAAACTCTCTGGGCGTGGCTGCTGCTCAGGCAAGCCTCTGCCAGCCTATGTTAAGAACCCGAAGGATAAGTAGCTGTGGTTTAGTCCCCAGGACAGATGCTGCTGAGCTGGCAAGGCCTCCCTGGGGACAGCCACCCGGCCCGAGGTCAGCTCCCAGCCCTGCCACAGACCTGGGCAGTTCTGAAGAACTCCCTGTGGAGCTGGCGGAGGAATCACACAACACCACACGCCACCTCCCCCATCCAGCTACCAACGCCTCAGCATCTCCTGGAAGCCTCCTGCATGCCAATCCTAGGGACCAGCTGCAACAGCACTTGAGCCCAGTGCCCTTGCGCATGGAGTTGTCAGCTTGTCACAGGCCGTGCTCCCAAGACCCCTGAGTGGTAAGCATCACAGCCCAGCACCCCACTTCCACCCTCAGCACCTCAAGCACACAAGGCAAGGTGTCTTCCATGATGTCTTTCATCATTCTTAAGACCTCCAAGCGGCCCCCTGGCTTGAGTGAATTCCTTCATGAGGCAACAATTATTCTGTTGTGTGTTTCGGTGGTGAGGGAGCTAACGTGTGTTCTAATAATAGATTTTAACAGTTTGACTCTTAGCCAGTTTTTTCCAAAAGATCTGCTATTTTTAATGTGGAACTTTGTAAAGTAACATTTTACACAAATACATAAATAGTGTTATAGCAGAAACATCTATATTTGACACTTTCCATACTTTGACTTTAGTATTTCAGAGTAGATGACGATATTGACTACTGTCCTTCTTATTACACTGTTAAGTTACATGGCAGCAGTTACCATTTAACTAACTGGTAAAGAGCCACAGGAGAGAAATTAATGGTAAAACTGGGTCCAGTAGGGATGGTTATATATTTTATAGAAGGGTGCAGTGTAGAGCTTCTTTAACCACCTACCAACCCAATTATTTAAATACAGGATGACCAAAAATTGCATATTTTAAAAATTTTTATGAGATGAAGGGAAATATAAAAACAACAGCTTTATCAAATTCATTCAATACAAGAATCAACTGGTTGAAATGACACCTGCCCAAGCAACGCTGGGGACAGTCAGGACATAAATTCATTGCCTGAGTAATGTTCGGGGTAAACTGTAAAGTGGTTAAAAACTGGATGTACTATATTAAAGGATAATATGATAATGAAATCTACAAAATTCAAAATACTGGAAATTCTGTAAGACAACCCATAGTCTTCAACAATAAACTAAAAAAAAGAGAGAGACAAGGAACTGAACCTACAGGTTAAAAAGGTCCAAAAGCCAGCTGTGCTGGTGCACACATGTAATCCCAGCACTAGGGAGGCTGAGCAGGAGGGTTGCTTTGAGTTCAAAGCCAGCCTGGGCTAAATATCAAGACCCTGTCTCAATCAATCAACCAACCAACCAATTGGTCTAAAAAATACTGTCAGTTAACTGCAATATGCAGCCCTGATTCAACACACACACAAACTAAATATTATGAGATGACTAGGCAAATTCAAATACTGATTATATTTGATGATACTGAGGAATTTGTCTTTTTAGGCTGTGACAGTATGTATTTCAGAGTCCTTGTCTTTTAGACATATGTACTAAGTACAGATGCAAAATGGTGTGATGCCTACGCATCACTTCACTAACAAGTAGAGTGAGCAGGAGTACAGCTGGGAGCTATTTATTACCTGGGGAATAGGTACATAGAGATTCTCCTTATCCTCTCTACATCTCCCTCCAGTTTACCATAATAAAAAGTTGTGCAGAGTGGATGGCAATGCAGTTAGAAACCCAAGTGGAAGTGGCCATCACCGTGACAGAAACAGACCCATGGGCTCTCGGAGGAGAGCAAGCCTGGGGAAGCCCGCCCGGCAGAAAGGTGACTCTGACAGGAACAGAGGAGCACAGGCAGTGTGCTTCCCTTATGAGCTCATGGGTTAGCTCCCAGCAACCACTACTAATGATAGAACAGGGTTTTTCCCTGAAAGAGTCACAATTCCTCTCCCCAGCAAAACAGGAACTGACCCTAACAGGAATATTATGTAATTCCAGGGAGGTGAGGAGACTGGGAAAAGCAGGATGGGGGGAAAAAGTGTCACCGGATGAAGGTGGAGGTGGAGATCGAAAAGCAGATCTCCTTGGGGGGAATGGGGGCCTGAGCCCAGCACCCATTTCCTCCTGTCCCCTCCAGCCCTGGACAGAGGGTGAGAGGATGTCATATTCTCCACAGATGAAAGAATAACTGGAACCTGGTCATGAGAAAACAGCCTTCGAGAGGGCCTGTGAGCAAGGCAAGGGGCCTTCCTCCCACCACTCTGCTGAGTATAATCAACAGGTCAGAGTTGCATATATTTAAGGTGCAAAACGTGATGATTTGATACATGAACACACTGCACAATTACCACCATCAAGCTCATGAGCACACTCAGCACCCCACGAAGTCATCCACCCGGTGTGTCCGAGCACGTGGTGAGAACGTGTCTGTAAAACATTCTTATTTCCCACCCGCTGGACAATGACTTCCAGAACTCAGCTTACAACTGCATATTAGAGCCCCTGACCAATAGGGAGCTCCCTTTCACTGCAGGGGCCACTTGGGTAAGTGAGGAGCATTTCAGGAGCTGTGTTGCGAGTAACGCAGGGATCCTAAGCGACACATGTCACGGGCTCTGGGGCAGGGCCAGGAGAGCAAGCTCCCAAAGAGAAGAGGGGGTCAAGACAGCCTGTCCATGCTGGCCCTGCTTTGGACAGGCAGGAGGCACTTACTTCACTACCACTCTGACACCCTCCAGGCACCAAGCTTCGACTTACGAGTATCTCTGCTGTCTGCATCATGGGTTTTTCCTTCTGCCTAAGGTGTATCAGGCTCATAAGAGTGAACATTTACCACTTTCATGATAACAATCCTTGAAATTACAACACACACGTGAAAAACTCCTACATGCTGAGGGCAGCGTGTTCTGTGCTCTCCACCTGCCCTACCATTTCTAGGAGGTCAGGCTGCTGTTTTGCCCTCCGGCAGGCACTGGCCCTGCTCTCTGGACTCCAGACAGGTGCAGTCCTCTGTCAACCACGCCGCCCCTCCCCTTGTTTCATTTCCAGAGCACCCCAAGGCCTCTTTCAAGGCTCTTCTGCCACTGAGCCCTATGCCCTGTGCCTGCATCGAGGCTGACAAGGCTGAAAGACAAAGCCGTCCGCCCAGCATGGGACGGGAAAAGGAGCCAGAGGAGGAAGGAGGCTCATCATGAAGACATGGGTGGGGACACAAAAAGTTAGGGAAACACTGCACAGCCCAGGTGGAATGTAAAATACATAAAAAGGTTAGTAGCAATAAAATGATAGGTAAGTGAAGGCCCAGCAAGAGGGAATGAAGCAAGAGTGTGGCTGTGAGGTAGGCCCAGAATGACAGACAGGCTGCCAGGCACCTCTGGGCCCTGCCTAGTGGCCCCCAACCCCCAGCCCACTGCCTCCCACTGGAGCCAGAGTCTGCACCTGCCTGTGCATCCCACTGCCCCAGCACCCCCAGGCTGCCCGCTTTCCAGCTCTGCACCACGACCCCGGCTCAGGCCTCCTTCCAGTGCCTCCTGAAGTCTTCCTTTTGACTGGATTATACTTCATCTTGCCTTTCCCAGTCCCATTCTTGTCTTCCTACCTCCCTTCCTACAGTGCAAAAACAACTGTGCTCTTCCTGCGATGCAAAGCCTTCTGGAGCTCTCAATGCCAGCAGTGTAGTCTAGGTCCCTAGCATATGTCTAATAATGAAAACCTCTCCTTTTCTGGAGCCTAGGCTCACCCTAAAAGTCAAAATGAATTTGCAACCAGACTTTCTTTCCTGCTGACCAAGCTGCCTCTCAGGTATCCCAAGCCCGTGGTGGCTTCTAGCCCTTCTCAGTGGAGGCACATGAAGCAATGGGATGTATGCAACCTTAGCAGGGGCAGTGGGCAGCTGGCTGCTGGAGGGATGGGAAGTGACCAGCCCAGGGGCATCGGGGGCTCCAGGCTAGTCAGTCAGCCCAGGGACTGAGAGGATCAGTTTCTTAGCATTCCTGTCTACTACGGCACCCAGCTGGGAAAGTGGGCCTAAGAAACAAAGGTCACTGGAGAGACTTGCCTGTGAAGCTACAAAGATTTAGGCCGCCACAGTAGTAAGGCAGAAAGAGCTAGACTCCCAGGAAAGGACCAGCTGGTTATTTCAGGGAACCCCAACCCTATTTCTGTGGCTGCTCCTGCTCCAATGTGCCAGCAGGATCTGCTGGCTCCAAATGCATCAAATCCAAGCTCTGTTAGAAAAGTAAGAGTGGTAGTGGCGCTTTCAGGAACTGCCTGAGGTGAAGACTCACATCTGGCCTGTGGTGCTGCTATGGTTCCCACCCAGGACCCTGCACAAGTCCTGCCCCTCTTCCATGCTGACTGGCAGAAAACTAGCTTTTGTTGGTTTTTCCGGTAGCAGGGACTGAACTTAGGACCTTGTGCTTGCGAGGTGGCACGGTGCCACTGAGGTAAATCCCCAGCCCAGGAAACGAGCTGGTGGAGGCCCTGCGTCACTGAGGGTCGCCTAGTCCTACCCCAATCTCTGCCCTTCACGCTGCTAAGGAGAACAACCCAGAGCTCCTTGCTCCGGCCAGGTCTGCTGCCTTCCTCGGCCGGCTCTAGATGGCAAGGGGTTGCCTAGGCGTGTGTCTGTATCTGGTCATGCTCCTACTCTGAGTCTTGGGATGAAGGCCCAGTTCCCTAGGCTCTCACCAGGGCACACAGGGCCTGCCCACCTTCTCCAGACACTTTGTACTTCACAGCTGGACAGACCTGGCCACCCGCAGGCTCCTCTCTGAAGCTTTTTGCTACCTGCCTTCTCGGGCACGACTACTGCTTGAAACCCTCCCTGATTCTTCTCTCCGGGGCCTTTTGTCCTTCCTAGATTACCTAGGTCAGTCCCCTGCCCCACCGCAGCCCAGCCCAATACTGGGGACTGAACACATGCTAGGCAAATGCTCTTACCACTGCACCACAGCCCCAGCCCTTTAAATTCTGAGACAGAGTCTTGATGCCCAGGCTGGGCTAAAATTTGCAAACCTCTCGTTTCAGCCTCCAGAGCTGGGGTTATAGGCATGTGCCACTGTGCCTGGCTGGACAATGGCTCCTGTAGGATGGGAGCTTCCATGAGGTGTGGTGCCCACCCCAAGCACCAAGGTAACAGGCTACACTCGCGTGACCTACACTCTCCTTCTTCCATAGCATGCGTTCAGAAGAGTTCCCGCACACAGCAGGGGCTCAGGAGCTGGTTCCAGGGTGAGCAGATGAAGGAAAACACATTTACCATGAGGAGAAATGCTCTTAGTGACCAAATTTTGAGACTTCAAATGCCATGCCACATGCAGCTCACAGGGACTGTTCATCAGTGATACTTTTAGGCTCCTGATACTAAGTTGTGTACAGGGAATTTAATAGGAAAAGAACTGGTGAATGGACAGGACTCTGATTCCTTCAATGAGGTTCTTGCTGTGAGCACAGGACTCTGGACTGGTAACACATAGGATCCTATGTTGCATTACTGACCTTCGTGATTTGCCTTAACGTGTGTAATTCTGCACAGATGATGTCCCACAAATCACTTCCACATGAGATGACCACCTTACTACCTACTCTATTTCACTGCTCCACTCTCCCCAGTTAGGCACCTTTCATTTCACCCCATGCCCCAGTGCCATTCTAGCCAGTCTCTTCCCCATTGAAGGGCCAGGTCCTACTCCCCAGATGTGCTTCTTAGATCTCTACTCCAGCCCTCATCAGCTCCTGCTGAATGCCTACTACCTTCGGGCACTTTGCTAGGTGTGAAAAAAATGCTAATTACAGCACAGGTTTGGCCCTTGAGAAGCTTCTAGAAGCATAAGATCAAGCAGTTCCTGTCTTCAAACCTGTATCTTCATTTCCTAAACTGCCTTTGCGGGGGCGGGGGCGGGTGTGTGTGTGTGTGTGTGTGTGTGAAGAATACTAGGAATCAAATACAGAGCCTTCCTACTAAGCTCCATCTCTGGCATCTCCTCCTTAAAAAACATTTCTTTTCTTTTTAAGAAACATTTCTTTGAGAAAGGTTCTCATTAAGTCACTAAATTCCCCAGACTGGGCTTAAATTTGAGATTCCCCCTGCCTCAGTTTCCCAGAATGATCTCTAAACTGTTTTAATGAGAACATTATCTATATAACACTCCAACAGCTGGTCCATAAAAAAATTTCAAACCAAATTATTATTCACATCAAGTTGTTTGGAGCCAAGAGTTGGGCTCTTGAGCTCAGTTTGCTGAAACGTTTTGACCTAGACCATTCTGCTGAAAAGATTCAAATGAACTAATGCTAAAGAAGAAAGGTCCACAGGAATGAAGGCATTTATTTTAATTTTAAATAGCCAAACAAAAACAACCCTACTTTAAAAAATAAAAGGTATAGTGAGTTTAGGAGTCACCTGGCCTCTGGGATCTCTGTCAAAGCAGCGAGGTGACTACTGTCAATGTTGTTATAACAAATCATGACAACATGAGTCACTTATGAGCATTTTAGCATATTCCATATCACCTGGATAGATTTAACTTAAGATAAACTGAAAACAGATGTTACTGCAAGGAGTATCCACTAACAGATTCGAACAGGAGGCAAAGGAATTCAGCAGGTGTATGAAAGCTATGCTACTTACTCAGCCAGGCTTCTACACTGGAGGGTGACCACATTCAAAGATTTAGGAAGGCTTTACATTTAAACAAAAGTAAACTTTTAAAATGAAATTGCTCGACTGCTTACAGTTGTTTTTCATTAGCATAATAATTCTTCACTGATTTTTATCTTCAAAAATGAGACTGGAGTGGCATGTGAAAGGGTAATTTTAGGATTTGGTTCTTAAGGTCCAAAGAATCAATGCTCAATCTTTGGTAATTTGTCATAATTCAAATTTTAAATTACAAATACATTTTTAAATTTATAGATCCTATAAACATTCACAATAATCACCTTTAATCTAGACAGAAAAAAATTTTTGTTTATTCACAAAAAGTAGTGTCATTACATATTGGCCTAAGGCTAAAACAGCATTACAAAGTAAAAAGGAACAAACCCTTTGACTTTTACTAGTTTTAAATTAGTGGGAACAGGCCTTCAAAGTAGGCCTTTAGGATTTAAAACTAAATCCCAATGCATAAATGTCTTTAAGATGGCATTTTGTTTCTGTGACATCAAGTACAAAGCACAGTGAATCCTTCCCAGAACAGAAAACCCCTTCATCTGTATTTACGCAGGATGAGTTTCCCGTCAGTGTCAGATCGGGAACTTCAACACTTCTGAGAAGAGAAGGGGATAAAGGAGGTAGAAACTAGAAATGAACACCTCACATGTTTCCAAATACTTAGAGGATAAATACTGTGCCCATGAAGAAAGTGAGTTTTCAGAGAATCAGAAAATGTAAAAGCCTTTTGACTTTATAAATGCAAAATTCTAAGATTAATTTACAAAAGAAAAAAAGGGACACGGGCTAGGTTACAATCTGAATACTGAACTGAGAAAATTCACCAAATCAAACCTTCACCTCAGCCAGTAAGTTGACAGAAATCTCTCTGGCCTGGCTGCCTATAAAGGGGACCTAGCTCCCCGCCAGGCCTGCTTTCTTAGCTCCTACAATCACTGAAGTTGAAAGGAAAGGGTCCTTTTTCAAGTCATCGGCAGAGATTTCCAACAATGTCGCCTTATGTAGAAAAAAAAGTCATTAACTTGTAACTTCATGACTTATACTTCTTACTCACTGCTTAGAAAAAGACTTTACCTAAAGTTAAAGTCATTCTATTTTTAAAATTAAAACCTGCTCCATGTTAGAGTATGCCAAATTATATTAGTAACCAAAAATCAAATGGGCTCTTTGCACAAACGTCACTGGAATCATGATGCCTGAACATCTCACTCACCTGAACAAAGAACAGGTATGGTTGAGTAAAAGAGCAACTGCTTTAGCTGCCTAAATGTGATTTAAGAAGAACAGTGTTACAGGTAAGTGGCTGATGACTCTGGACACCCGCCAGGTACTGGGACACCTTGGAGATGGGGAGGACCCGCAGGTTCAAACAAGATGCAGACTGCTCGGGAGCAGATGAGGACAAAGAGCACACATCACTCTGCAGGACACATGGGGCAGCCCATCTGCCTCCACGAGGTGGGCTTCCGAGGAACGGTTGGCAAAACAGGGCGGCACAGGAGAAGAGCCACAGTGTGAAGTCAAAGACTCCAGCGATGCAAAAGGGAGAGGTCCTCCCTTAGCCAAAAGGAGCATAAATTCTCAGAGAGACAATCTGCAAAGATCTGATGAGAGTTCTCTATTTTCTACCTTGCATTTCAACCCTTAACACAATACTCACCTGGCCATTGCTCCAGCTCTCAGAGAACAGACCGGGAAAACCAGTGACAGTCATTCTCTATAGCATCCAGGACCCAGTGAGTGAGGTATGTCGTCCAGATACTGTTCTATTTGTTTATTTCTACTGTGGTAAAGCATTTTCCTTAAAGCATCTCCAATAGTCCCCCTGTGGCTTTAGTTTGCATGGCTCCTGAGGACAATCGTTGTTCAGAAATATTATGTAGAAAATTCCAGAACTAAGCAATTTTGAACTATATATAGTTCTGATTAGGATGGTGAGATCTGTGCCATCCTGCCTGGGACATGATTCAGCCCTTTGTCCGGGGCATCCACACCGCAGGACAACCACTGAGGTACTGTAGTGCCTGTACTGAAGGAATCCTTGTTTTACTTAATAATAGAATCAAAATGCATGAGTCCCATTGCTAAGGAGGCATCAGAGTATAAAACACAGTGGACAGATTAACCCTGGTGCTAAGAGCATATACCATGGTGGTGAACCTATGGCCTGCGTTCCACAGTGGGCACCATGCACAGCCCTCTCTGTTGGCACAGTCGCCCCAGCAACCAAGCATCAGATAACAGTTGGTTTTTCTAAACTAAAACCTCAGTATTCAGCAAGCACAAGGACCCAAATTTGATCCCTGGTGCCAAAAAACAAACAAACAAAAAAACCCCCTCAGTATTCAGATTTAATTGCAGTGTTGGCACTTTGTGATAAATAAGTGGGTTTGGGGCAATAAGACAAGTTTGGGCCCTTGTCTCTAAAAGGTTTGCCATCACTGGTATATACTACATAATACAGAGCTTGGTTCTAGCCAGTTTCAGGCATTCACTGGGGGTTTGTAACACATCCCTCTCAGATATGGGGGGTGACTGCAATGTGTGGGACACATAAGTCCTAGAAATCAGAGAAGTTCATGCTAGGCAGGTTATAACAATCCATGACATTGCCAACATTGCTAAATCAGCGATTTCTTCTTAGTCACCTGAAACATTTTACCTCAATTTAACTCTAGGAGCCATAAAAGGGCACCAAAGTCAAACAAGTAACAAGTTTTGGGGAGGTATCATGTTTATTACCATACAAAATAAGAAGGATGCAATAAAACCGTGATACATAATTACAAGTCTGACCTGGAGTTTCCCAAATGAATGTGAGCACATGACAGGACAACTGGCAGTACCCCTCCCAGTCCACGTGTATTAGCAACAGCTACTGTTCCAGGGAACTCATGTCAAGAGCCCTTGCCTCAGCAATGCTGACAGTGAAAAGCAAAGCAAAGCAAAGGACCACGGCGTAAACTGAAGCTCATCCAGTTCTGTCTCCCCTACTCCAACACATGTAGCAATCTGCAGCCTAATAAAGTGCGCAGCAGAGAATGCTGCTGTTGTGGAATTCCAGCAGGGTTCTTGGCACTTACTTGTATGAGACCCAACCAAGTTACATTACCCCGAGTGTGCTCCCTCTCAGTGAATTCCCACTTTGCCTACCTCTCAGAGTTGGGGTGTCTAATGGACCTGGCAGGAGGGAACACTGGCACTGGCCATCGCTGAACCACTCACTGTCTCATAGGAGTCAGTCAGCTTAACACTACTGATCTGGACTGTGCTCAAACCTGCCAGGCAGAGCTCTGCCAGTCAACAGTGCTATTAAATGAACAACAAATCCAACAGCGCTGTAAAGACAGACAAGGTCTAAGTCACGTAGAGTACTGCAGTGTGAGGAGTAGCAGCAAACCACTGCTTTATTCAAAATAAAGCTCGAGTCAGAGATTTAGAAGAAACACAGAAGACAACAAGGACACCTGAAATTTTCACTGTCAAACCCAAAAGCTCCCCACAGTATCTTTCGGTATTTTCAAGTACCTCGAGGAAAAAGAAAACAGCACATTTTCAGTCATGAAACTACAGTAATTCTTAGTAACTTCTTTCAACATGTGGCATGGTACTCAGCAGCAGGTGTGAGCATTCCCAGTTGAATTCCACCCCTTGCAGAGTCCATTCTCCTTGAACAACTGGAAACACCAGAATGAGGCACTGGGATTACCTACTGCTTTTACCAGTTTTTAACTAGCACACCGCTAAAAGAGAAAGGGTGTAAAGGCACAATTTCACTTGATATATCTGTAAGACATAATTTCACTTGATATATCTGTAAGACACAATGATGGAAATTATTAAAGAAGAGTAAACATCTAATTCCTTTTCATCAGTCAAGCTTGCAGCTAGGACTCCTGAGCTGCACGGGTGGGTATCTAGGAACAGTCCCTTGGAGTGAGCCCGGTAAAACCCAAATCCTTTCACCTCCTCAACTGTTTTTGCAACTTTCTCAAATGGGAAACCACCTCCTCTAAATTCAGGAAAGGCAAATTCTTTTGAATCCAATGGCCTAATCACACATCACAGTTACCTGGAGGCCTGTTAGTTAGCAATCCCACCAGGTGAGCTGGACTCACACTCCCTGCTCAGTAGCTCCCCCTGGCACCAGCTTTTCAGAAGACACCAAGTTTTCCTACACTGTTCATGTAAGAAAGTATTTGTATTAGATCAACAATTACAGGGGACACTCAAGTTACAACTGGCCTGACATACAAACAACTTGGGTTATGACCGGAATTTCAGTTTTAACTTACAACCAAAGTCTTGAGTTATGACCCAAATCCTGGCTGCTTGTGCTTCCAGATGGTCTCAGAGAAGATCTAACCCTTAAAGAGTTCTGAAGGAACATGACAACATCCTTTCCTGTTTGGAGTTACCTGAGAAATCTGGGCCAGTGTCTCTCTAAGGACACTGAGATCTGCCTGTATACAAGGGAGAGACTTTGAAGGCTGTGTAGAGGAGCCTGAGCCTTCAACTGACCAACTTGTGTTTACAACCATCCCTGGAGAACAAATTGAGTTCGTAAGTCAAGGGTTCACTGTATCACCCAAATTGTCAGTGACAGCAGTCAGAAAAAAGGTTATTACTTGCCTTATAGGAAAAGAAAAATCCCTTTTTTCTTACCTACATGGTTATAGTTCATTTATGGTGCTCAAGTTATGAACTTTGCCTGCACTGTCATTTTTGGTTCTATCTAGAAGAAAAGTCCCTCCTGATCTCATGTAATATAAGAAAAAGAGTTTCTTAAAACTTAAAAAGTGCACTTTTACAGAGGACCACCCCTACTTCCCTAGAGAACTCATAAACTGTAGTATGATATTTACATTTTAATAAAACAATAATTGGAAAAAAGTTCTCTGTATTTGTCATTTAAAAAAGATTTCAATTTGAAATCTACAGGTAAGCAAAGATTCAGTGGAGTCAGTTAAATGCTGTATTCCAAACTCACACTTATGCTTCAGAGTGCTCACGAGATCTGAATGTGGTGGCACTGCTAGGAAGGCCTGGGTACAACTGAGAAGACTGCAAAGGGCTCGAAGGGTTCTTGTGCTGTCACATCTGTGCTACAATTATAGGTTCTCCTGGAGGCCCCAGGGGCCCGGCACCTGCTGAGGACAGTTGCCACTTTCATCTTTCCTCTCTGGCCAGCTCTACTCCGGACCTCACTCTGCATCCTCTATCTGCCATCATCAAAGATTCCAGTTCCTTCCCCGCCACACTTGCTTAGCTTTGTCTCCAAAGTGTCCAGTAAGCAGCCTGACCACGGAAAAAGCATCCAGGGGAGGGCAGAGCTACTCAGACCTAACCAAGTGGGTGACAGCCCCACAGGTGTCTAACCCCACCACTATCTCCAATGGCAGCAGTAAGACTGCGGCCCCTGGTGAGTGAGGGGTCCTGGCATCTAAGGACGAGGAGCCAGCTGGCAGGAGGCCACTGGACAGTGGTTAGACTATGGGTGGGAATGTAAATCCTAGGAATGTTGTTGGGCAAAGGAGTTTTTTCCCCGGTTAGAGCGACTTCTGACAAAGCTAAACAGGGACCTTGCTCTGAACAAGGGTCTGGGTTAGCAGGGCTGAACATCTGTCCCTGGTTGGCTCGAGGCTCAGGGAGGTTGAGGTCATGACTGGGTGGGCAGTCAAGTCAGTGATCCAGGTCTCTATGATGAAAAAGCCTCTGTTATTCCCACTTCTGCCTTTGTCACTTACGATCTATAAGATTTTTCCTCTTCTCACTTTTGATATAAATTACATTCTACGGCTTCTACTGTCATTTCTACAAAGTGAGACCTAGGATGCAGGAACATGATGACCTAAGAAAAGCCTGATGTACAGAGTTTGGTAGTATTCCTAGGGATCAAGGAATGCAAACACTGCGATACATAAATGAACCTGTCGGACTTAAGGGCCACCCTGCTGCTGAACTACACTGATGCAATCATAAGTCACCACAGGGTTTTTTTATACGATGCCTGTGGTTCTTTTCCTCAAAGTGCTGGTGTGAGTACACTGCGCTTCTCTTGGTCCTGAGTAACAATAGAAAGGAGCTAACCTGGCGGATCTGAGAGTAAAGCACCACTTCTCAATGCTACGTTAGCCTCCAAGGGAAAAGGACAGCACTCTCTTCTCTGTGTTCCCATGAGCTCAAGCCCTTGCGCTGGCCCCACTGGAGTCAGTGTAAGACGGCTGCCCCTCGAAGAGCCCTCGGCACAGATCCTTCCACTCTGCCTCGTATTACCATGAGCTACGTAAGACCCAGACAAACTACTTCATGAATATACTGCTATCAGAAGATGGAATCCTAGAACACAAAAACTTCAGCACCGGGGATTGAGCTCAGTGGTTCTGCTGCCTGCCTTGGAAGCGGAAGGTCCCGAGTTCAATCCCCAGTACCAAAAAAAAAATAAAAAACTTCAGTGACTGCTTTCTGGTATCACAGATTAACCAGGCCTCACTCTGCAGAGGGAAGTAAGGTGGGAGTCAGAAAAGGCATGAGATGGATTTCTATCTAGGGCTTGCAAAATCAAACCTCAAATCAATTTCTTATCTATGAGTAGAGGAGGCAACGCATATGACCCTGGTGTATGTACTTGTACTGACTTCTTCACTCTTGGTCACTCTTTACATGTGCTTTAGACCTTTATGCTTTATTACTTCATCAACTGCAAGGTAGGGCTGGCTCATAACCCATATTTTCCCCAGTGAGAAAGCAGAAACCGGGAACAGATTAAGTGGCCGGGTCACCAGTCTGGCATCCTGACCCAGACACTGAGCCTGGAATTCTCCCCACCCAACTTAACCTCTCTGAACCTCAGTTTTGTTTTCTGAAAGCCAAAGGGAAACTAGATGCTCTTTTCCTCCAGCTCTAAAATTTGATACTTGCTCAAAGCCATTCTGAGGGTGAAGTGACAACTGGACTTGAACCTAAGGTTTTGACTTTTAAAACAGTATTCACAGAACTATACCAAACCACTGCCAATGAGAAAGTTTCCAGTATCATTCTTACTTCACTCCTAGAAGCTTTGAACTTGTGATCAGCAACTCAAGAACCTGCATGGCTGGAAGAACAAGGCTGTCTAAACTTCCATTACTTCTGCCACTTGTCATGGATGTACTGCTTGCAGAGAGTGACAAAGGAAACAGAGCACACAGCAGAGCTACTGTAATGTGGCAAACTGAGAGTATTGTTCCTCCAGCACAAAAAGGAAGTAAAGGACATATACGAGTCAGAACTGTATCCTACTGATAAACTGGAAAATGTACACAAACGAAAAGATCCCAAAGACTTCAAAGAAATGAACAAATTAAAAAGGCAGTTTGGGGGATGGAAGCACTGAGGAATGAAATTTAGGGTAATCAAGAAACTCTCTGGGGCCAGGCATGGTGATGCACGCCTATAATCCCAGCTATTCAAGAAGCTGAGGCAGGAGAATCACAAGTTAAAGAGTCCAGCCTGGGCAACTTACCAAGACAACGTCTCAAAATAAATAATAATAATAATAATAATAATAATAATGAGGAGGAGGAGGAGGAGGTGGTATGGCTATAGCTCAGTGGTAGAGCATACAGACAAGTGTAAAATGAGGCTCAGGGTTTGACCACGTGTGGGTCACCCTGGCTGAGGGAACAGACTTCTGTAACTTACACGCAGAAGCCCTGCATAACTAAAGGCACTCAGCGTGCTTTGCCTCACAGACAAGAGCAAGCCTCACATGTATGGAAACAACTTTCACTTTGGGGACTCCAGTCAAATTTGGATATTCCAGACGGGGAACAGCTTTGCACTTCTCCCTTCATCCCACGAGAAAACAGCCACTTTCTGAACATGCTCCCATCCTGGACTTCTGTCTCCACCAGAACCAAATGACAACAAAACCTCTCAGTCACCCTGCAGCCCTAGCTTGCCTAACTGCTGCTGCTCCCCAGAAGGGCCTTCTGCAGCTGAGTGGAAGCAGAAGGAAGCAGGCACTCCTCTCCTCTCTGGACACCTGGTGAGGTCTGCGGACAGGATGCACAAGACTCCAGCGCTCCAGGGGGCCCCCTAGAGGCCCAGAACCCTCAGAACAAGGATCCTGTTTGTTTCCATTCCTGACTTCTATCAGTATTAACGTACATGACAAGAAGACACATTGAAAGGAGTAAGCTTGGACGAGAGTAAGTTGGGTGCCAACAACTTTGTACATGAAAAATGACCATGGCATTTTGAACTTACTACACAAGATAATTAAATCATCCTTTGGTAGACCTAAATAAATTTAAAGAACCTGTCATTAATAGATTTTTTAATGAAATTCACTACAAAAATTTTCAAATACTGTATACAAAAATTTCGGTGAACTGCAATATCCCTATCAACAATTAACAAGGTTTTACTGCAGTGTCACACCATTCCTTTGCTCTGTGCTAGAGTATCTTGAAGCAAATCCCATATATTGAGTCACTTCATCCTTAGTCTTTCAGTACAGATCATTAAAAAGTGCAGACATTTCCTCACACAATCCCAATGCTATTAGCACACCTCACGAAATTCTCTAGCATCATCTAATTTATACCCATACTCAGATTCCAACTATCTCGTGTTGTCTTTTTATGGTTCACGAGCTCCAGACAAGGTCCCCACCCTGGATCTGGTTACTTCCATATCTTAGGATCTCTCTATTTACAGCACTCATCTGCCCCACTATCCTTTTTTTCTTTCCTCATGTCACTGACTTATATAGAAAGTGGGTCAGCTGCCTTGAACTATGCTCCACATTTGAGATTTATCTGTTTCCTTATGAAGTCATGAAGCTTGCAAGTCTATACCCTGTGTCTTCTCTGACTGAAGACTACTAGAGACCAGAATGAATCTAGGTCCAATGTCCCAGCAACAAGAGAAGGATGTCCACAATCACCACTCCTGCTCAATATAGTTCTGGAAACATTAGCCACAGCAATTAGAAAAGAGAAAGAAATAAAAGGAATATGATAGGAAATGAAGAAGTCAAATTGTCATTATTTGCAGATGACAAGATACTCCATATAGAAGACGCCAAGAACTCCACCAAAAGTCTTCTAGGCTTAATAACCAAATTCAGTCAAGTAGCTGGATACAAGGTCAACACACAAAATCAATAACTTTCCTCTACACGAACGACAGACTCACTGAGAGAGAAATGGGACAATCAATTCCTTTCACAATAGCATCCAAAAAGCTGAAATACCTACGAATCAACCTAACAAAAGAAATCAAAGACCTCTTCTCTGAAAACTATGGCACTCTGAAAAGAGAGATTGAAGAGGATATCAGAAAATGGACAGACATCCCCTGCTCCTGGGTAGGAAGGATCAATATAGTGAAAATGGCCATACTTGCAAAACTGCTACACAGATTCAATGCAATCCCAAATTTGAGATCCCAGCAGCATGCTTCATGGACCTTGAGAAAACAATTCAAAAATTCATTTGGAACAAGAAGAGACCCAGAATAGCAAAAGCAATTCTAGGCAACAGAGACATGGCAGGGGGTATTACAACCCCCAACTTGAAACTATACTGCAAAGCTACTGTGATAAAAACAGCATGGTACTGGCAAAGAAACAGACCTGAGGACCAGTGGAACAGATTAGAAGATGCAGAAACAACTCCAGGCACACTCAGCCACCTCATCTTTGATAAAGGAGCCAAACAGCCTCACTGGAGGAAAGATAGCCTCTTTAATAAATGGTGCTGGAAAAACTGGGTTTCAACTTGCCAAAGATTAAAACTAGACCTATGTCTCTCACCATGCATCAAACAAAAATCAAAGTGGATTAAGGATCTAAATATTAAAATAGAAATGCTGACTCACCTGGAACAGAGGTTAGGTAGAACTCTTGAAGACACTGGTGTAGGAAAAGATTTTATGAACAAAACCTCAGTTGCCTGTGAACTAGCACAAACTATCAACAAGTGGGATCTCTTCTTATTAAAAAGCTTCTGGATAGCAAGAGAAAGCACCTGCAGTGTGAAGAGACAACCCACAAATCTGGGAAAAAAAATTTTCACCTGCTGTTCCTCAGACAAAGGTCTACTATCTCGAATCTATAAAGAACTTTAAAAAATCAGACCTCCCAAATTTAAAGACTCAATCTGAAAATGGGCATCTGAAATGAACAGACATTTCTCACACAAAGAAGTAGAAATAGCAAATAAACATATGAAAAAGTATCCAACATCACTGGTCATTCGAGAGATGCAAATGAAAACAACACTGAGATTCCACACTGCTGGTGGGAGTATAGACTGGTACAACCACTGTGGAAATCAATATGGAGATACCTCAAAGAACTAGGACTGGAAGTCCCATTTGACTCACCTATTCTCCTGCTGGGTATCTTCCCAAAATAATTAAAAGAATCATACCACAGGGATATATGTGCACCCACGTTCACAGCAGCACAATTCGTGACAGCTAAAACTTGGAAGCAACCCAACTGCCCATCAACTGGAGACTGGATAAAGAAAATGTTTTTTATAAAATGGAGCTCAGCCATAAAGAACAAGAAACTAGAGACATTTATAGCTAAACGGATGCACACTGAGGCGATACTCTTAAGTGACATAAATAGGACACACATGTGTAAATACCACATAGTTTCTCTAGTGTGAGAAACTGAAAGTGTAAACAAGGACTAAAAGGTATAATAAATAATGTGAAATAGGAAGAAAAGGGGGAAAGGGGAAGGGGAAGTGGAGGGGTAGGGGAAAGGAAAGAAGGGAATGGAATTAATATGAGAAAAAGAAAAAATGGAAACAAAGTCTCTGTAAATAGGGAGGGATGGAGGGGTTGAAGGGAGGGCAGAGGAAGGGGGAAAAATAAGAACCAAGAGAGATTATGTAAAGATGCAAATTTCCAATGATGAGTGTCATTATATTGTATGCCTTAAATGCACCAATAAAATTAATAATTAAAAAAAACCAATACGCTAGGAACTTAGATGGCACCCCATCAGGTACACACGAAGTCTTCATCCTCCCATCAGATACACACGAGGTCCTACTGCTCGGAGGCACTCACACTGATTAGTGAAGCAGAGGGCTTTTTATAAGCGCTGCAGTTTTTTTTCAGGTGAAAAACATTTACAATGGAAGTGAATTCTGAGTAATTCTTAATGTAATGGCTAATGTAACATTTCAGTAGTAAGTGGAACTTAGTATTTTACAGAGTTACGATTATGAATCAGGGAAATCAATACACTGAATTCTTGTAAATATTACAGAAGTTTGATTTATCAACTTAATTACAACTCACAGTTACCTAGTAACCAACTAGTAAGCCACTGAGCCAGAACCTAAGACAGACTCATGACATTTGTTGCATGGGTGGGACAGTAAGAGCTATGCTAATAAAAGATGTAATGAGCTCAGGCAGCACACAGTGATCAGCACATTCAGACAAATGCAGAGTTGGGTGAAAGGAAGGACTGAGATGAGGAAACCTTTCATGAAGGTGTCACAGCCCTGAGGGCAGGGACTCTTACCTGTTCCTGCAATGTCACTGGAGCCCAGCACAGAAGTATTTACTGAAAACCTGCCAAGGAAATGACTTATCATGGACCATAAGCATTGGGAAGATGCATCAGGGCAAGCTGGCGAGGGTCTGGTATTTTGCATCTGTTACATGGAGGGCCCTATGACACTGGACAGTAACACTAGAAATGAGATAATTTTAAAAAAACAGTATCTTGAAAAACAAACTGGCTAAAGGAGGCCATCAAGGGTTATAGCTCAGGGGTAACAGGATTAAGGATAGTTTCACCAGTAGGAATTGAAAAGCAGGTATTAAAAATACAAAATCAATAGGTTTGTGATGGTCCAAATGGATATGAGGGACAGAAGAAAAAAACTAGAGCTCACAGTCCAGCTCATTATCCAAAAATTCCAGATGAGTGAGATACCCAATAATAAAAAATAGTGCTTTCACTTTCTTCTCAAACTTACCATCATCATCATATGAAATAACCCCTTTGATGCTTTAATCTAAAACTCAATGAGAGAAGTCAAGGCAGGGTTTAAGGTCACAAAGGTCGTCATCAACAGATCTAAGAGCTAAATGTAAATACTGTTGGCATGGACTTCATTCCTCTTTCCATTTCAAAATCACAATCACAATTTCCATTCATCTTTCCCGCAGTAGGGAGGCCCACTCTCCTCTCCCCGGTGGAACACCTCGGATTCCTTCCGTGGGAGAGGAGCACGGGGGGCTGGGGCACAGCGTCTGACCTGGGCTGGCCTCCTGCGGTGCACTGGGAGGAAGCACACAGCACGGGCAGCTAGTTAAGGCTGTAAGTTAGGAACGGCACATCCCCATGATACACTTTAGGTAACAAAGGCACTCAGCTGATCACTAATGCTGAACTCCTACAAGAAGCAACACCAGCGCTCAGGACATAGCAAAGGCAGGACCACTTTCTTCACTTCAGTGGGGGTCTTCTCAGGCTTCCTCAGGATCACACTCAGAAGACTGGGGTAGGAGACAGTGTGCGTGTGTATGTGCAGAGGAACAGCTGCATGTAACAACAGACTGCCTCAAATTTGGATTATTTCTAGGGCAATCCTGCTTAAGTACCCCTTATAAGGAAGTATATCTGAGTAGCAAATAGAGTCAGTTTTTATTTTACAATGGGATTAATGCCTGGGTCAGAATTTGAAAAACAGTAACCCTCCCATCCCTCTCTCCTAAGTATTTTGAGATACAACAGCTTATTACATTCTAGAAGTGATGGATGAGAAAAGGTTTTGTTAAATCTTTTAGTACATTTTTTCTTTTGGTTTGAAAGGGTTCTTACAGTGTTTGTATCCTCCTTTCCTTTGGTAACTATCTGTGTTTGGCCCCTGCGTCCAATAAGGCTGTTTCACTGTACAGAATTGGGGAACAGCCACCAGTATCTCCCGAGCCAACAGAAGGTATACTCTCTGTAGACACTGAACCCGAGGAGCTATGCTGCCAGGACCTGAGCTATATCCGGAGGGCAGAGGAGAGACTTCATGCCAGAAGAGGGGCCAGGCTATGAGGCAGGCCCTCCCCACCTTGAATACCAGACCACAGGCCCTTGTCCCCCAGGCCAGAAAGCTATGCTAGAGACAGACAGGACAACCTGTAAATCCTGCCTTCTAGGGGCTGCCCAATGAAAAGGCAAATCCCCATAATCGCCTACAACCAAGCTAACCAGCTGGGAAGGATTCCCAAGGGGGCTTCCCAGTAACAACTTGACTATGCTGGGAATCTTCCAACGTGACAGAAAACCAAAAGCAAAGAGGCACTTGAGGGAAAAGGCAGAACCCAATCTGTGAACCTCATTACAGTGCACAACTTACTCAGAAATGAGGGAATGTACTACTGTATCCATGAAACAAGAACAGGATGCCATTTAAGAATGAGTAAATAGAAAGGAAAAATCAGATGAGAAATAGATTGCAGAAATCAAAACTATGAGAGCTAAACTTAAAATCAAGAAAATCTCAACTGAAGAATAAAGATACAGAGAAATGAGAGACAAAAAAAAAAGTGAGGAATAATCCAAGATGCCCAAGCAATTAATGACTTCCAGAGAAAATGGGGGTGGGGGGAATGAAATAAAAGGAATTTTTCCAGAACTCATGGAAGGATATGAAGCCTCTGGTGAACAAATCCCAACCAACTCATGTGCCTGTGAGATTCTGGAGTCCAAGGATAAGAAGATGCTAAAACCTGGGGGTGCGGGGGACGATAAAGAAAACAGGTCTGTGTGAGGACACCAGCAGTGGACATCAAAGACACCAACGTAACGTGCTCAGGACTCTCAAAGAGAACGATTTTCAGCCCAGGATTCTACACCCAGCCTGACATGATCTGAAGATAGAGATGCTCAGACCTGTACTCTAGGAAAAGGCAGCGGGGAGGAGAGGGAGAAGCCAATGGGGGGATGGGGTGTGGCCCCCCCGGAGGCCCTCCAGCATGGGTAGGAAGAAGAGGTGCAAGGAGGGAGGCTTCCAGGGCACCAATCCAGCCAGACGCCGACAGGTGTGACAGCCTGTGCAGGACGACCAGAAGGGCCCTAGAGGGTATGGGGAAGCACAGGGACTCGGAGAGGTACGTGCTCCACAGCAATAAAGAAAAACAACCCAAAGCTATGAAAGTAATGCCACTAAACACACTATTTGGCATAGTAGGGAACAATATTTTCTGTCATAAAAATATGTGCCAAATAAATTAAGCAGTTTGAGTGGTAAAAATGCCCAACCTATCAAGACAGAAGTCTAGATGTTAAGAATCAACATATCAAGAAATATCAGAGTAAATACTATATTAAAATGGGAAGGTAAATGTCAGATAGTTTAAAAAGAACTGTAGTTAAAAAATGTCAGATAGTTTAAAGAAGATGCTGTAGGGGACAGGTTTGGAAGTTAAAGCAGCAAAGGGTGTGAGTGAAGCATGCTGGTTTCTGTTTCAAGCTGTTTGGTGTTGCTTCATGTTTTTACCTCTGTCCATATATTTGATCAGAAATAACAACAGGCAGGCTGTGAGGGCGCCATGTCTGTAATCCCAGCACTCTGGGAGGCTAAAACAGGAGGATCCCAAGTTTGAGCCCAGCTTGGACAACTCAGCAAGACCCTGTCTCAAAATTAAAACTTAAAATTAAAATAGGGGGGTGTAGTTCAGTCCAAAGGCCCTGGGTTTGATCCCTAGTAAGAAAGCAAACCAACCGGCATTTAAAGCATCCTCTCTCTGTGCCAGTCACTGCTGCAAATGCTTTCCATGTGCTCTCTGTAATTCTCACAGCAACTCCGGCAGGGGATAGGTGATTCTCTCATTCTTGGTTTAAAGATGAGGAAATAAAAGCACCGAGAGGTTAAGTATCTGCCGCATAGCTCCCTGCTGGAGCCAGGATTTAAATGGAGGCAGTGTGGAACAGAATGTGGAGACCTTAACTTTGAAGGAAGCTAGGAAAAGGTAATTTCAGAAATTATTTTGGGAAAAATACCTGATTTTCACCTACTGATAAACTCAGACAGTGAAAACCTGATAAACCCAGACAGTGAAAACAAATCAATCTAACAGACAGGAATAAGTAGAAGGGATTTATCTTCTCGTATCTAAAATCCTATATTTTTCTATCAACAACACAAAAAACGGAGCCTAAACAGCAAGAGCAGCAGAAAAGAAAAAGTTGGAAAAAAACTGCAGTCACACAAACTGTAGTTAAAAAATGACTAAGTTTCCTTGATATATGAATTTGTTGGAAAACCATTTATCAACAGCCTGTTTCTCTCTAGCAGAGTCCCTCAAGCTGAGAGCCATGTCATTCCCCTTTGACTGATTAATTAGCCAATCAGGGGACATTTTTCATTGTGAGGCATGATGGTTTATTTCAGCTAATGTTTGGTCTCTAATGGCAACGTATTAAAGCCAACTCTGCTATTTTAGCCCTGTGGAGTGACCAAAAGGAAAGGAGAGAAGATAAATCAAAAGAGCTCCCTTCAGTTTCCCTTCAGTCCTTAACAAAACCCCTAAGGAGCAAATGGCTGGAGCAAAGATCCTCTCCCAATGAAGAGAAAAATAAAGTAAAAGAAAGGCATGGCACCTTCAGCCAAGGGCTCCCCTCCCGTTTCTGAAGAGCAATAATTTATCCTGTTGATTAACAGACCACTGATAGAACAGGAACCGGAAAGTCAATATTTCGCTCTTCCTCCTTTCATCAAAAGCTGTCTGTGCTCAATAGGAAGCCAGCTCTGCACTGCTCCTTACTCTTGGGGACAGTTTCACTGCACTTAGAATCAGAAGAGGCAGGGAGCGCCCCAAGTCCAGTTAGTTTCCCATCTGTCCCCATGTCTCTGACAGGCACCAAAGTACAAAGCAGAAGTTCAGATCCAGGGAGAATGATGGGAAGGTTTGCACATTCAGCAGACAATGTGTTCAGTATGCTGCCTCATACCTGCAACAAGACGTAGCGAAGGAGCTGGGCTCTGCTATGCAATTCCACATAGATGCCAGCAAAACTACCCCAAACCAGCTTCCTGGTCTCCTAAAGGGCCAAAGATCACAGCCAGCAGTCTGTCCCAGACGAGAGCAGGGGGCACAAACAGTCCCAGTGGTTCTGCGGTGTGCTTAGCGCCCTCATCGCCACCGCCACCGCCACTGTGGGACTTTCAGGAGCAGCACTGCTCCTCCTACTCGCTGCACTCCCTCCTACCCAGGAGGCCTGCTGACAGACCCTCGCTGTCTCCAAGTCAGACTGCTCACAGTTACAGCTGCATGCAGGGACCCAGGGGCACAGGAGTCTGAGAGCCGGAGAAGCCGTTCACACTGCTTTTGCTCTCCTATGCCACCTACCCAGGCCTAAGGCTGATGATAGTAACTGCGGCAAAGAAAAAAAAAATAAGGGAGAAGGTACAAGAGCAGCAGGGGTTGTTTGCTTTTTTCAATTACATACAGGGAAATCAAAGGAAGTTCATTAAGATGACACTGATCAAGAATATGAAGAGTTAGGGAGGAGCCATTCCATGCAGAAGAGCCACCAGGTGCTTAAGCTGGCAGTAACAGCAAGAAGGCAGTGTGATAGCACTGCAGGGGGGCGTGGGGGGGTGAGGGACACAGGAAGAGAAATATGACTGTGTGCGGGGGCGTGTAAACCAGGCCATGTAAGGACGTGGCTTTTACTCCCAGTGTGACAAGAAAACTAAGGACAATTTTGGGCAAAGGAGTGACATGGTCTCAATTACATTTTCAGAAGATCACTCAAGCTGCTGTGGGGAAAATGTACTTCAGAAAACGATCCTATTAGGCTCCAACAGATTTCATTACACTACATCAAGGCATTTATATGTCTACCTCCTCCTCCAGCAGAGGCCCACGACAGCCTTGAAGGAGCCAAGTCCTACTGTGCTTGTGTCAGAGTACTCACTGGCATTGACCAGGTACTCAATAAATAATTATAGAATGGTCAGATGTTGTAACCTTTACGTTTTCTCTGCTTTTTCATTATTGTCTAAGTACTAACAAATTATACTTCCTACGGAGTGGAAAACAAATGTATACAAGCTGTAAGGGTTGTTTTAATCCCTGGCATGAAGAGTCTTAGAAGTCACCAATGCTTGAGGTTCGGAGATTCATGGGTCAAACTTAATGTCCCTGGTAAACACTCTTAATTTCTGCATTTCTAAAGAGGCGGTACTGCTCAAGTGGACATCAGCAGAAGGGAAGGAAGACAGTCTCCCAGAACCTCCCAAGTGGACAGCCCCAGGCTCTTCAGTGGCATTTGTCACTGGTGAACAGCTCCAGAAGGGAAATTTTCTGTGACTTCTCCAGACAATCTGAAGTCTCTTGAAATGGGCTTAATCTCTGAAATCTGTTTTTGCTATCTAATGTCAATGGGATAAGACCTACAGCACGAGGACAGAAGCAGTCCTTGAGATCCTAATACTTTATATAAACAAACTAATCCTAACACCACTAAAACACTGTCACTCTTGTGGGAGCAGGGAGAGCACCTGATCATTTTGAAAACTTACACTCAGTGCTGTCACCTCCATGACACTCAATAAATGCTGCTGATAACAAGGACCTTCTGCCTCAGTTTCATTTTTAAAGCCATGGGCTTTTTATACACAAACGTAATTCTTTCCACGATGCTGGTTCAATGGTTAGGTTCAATGTTGATCTTATGAAGAAATCTGATTTGGTTCGAGACCAATTCGGTTTGCAACCAGCATCACAGAAAGAATTAAAATCATGAACCAAAGTACTACTGTACTCTAAAAGAAAGCCTAAACTTCTACCCAATATTGTCATCATCACTGGAAGGGAGACTTTTGCTTTGGGCATTACTGATCATAAACATCAATTAGAACAAAACTGATACAATAAAATTGCTACCTGGCAGAATGGCACCCAAAGGCCCCTTTGCTGGACAGCTGTGAGGCTGGGAGGACTGGAGGCAAGGAGTGAGTTCCTTGGTCTGTCTGCACCATACACATGGGACCGTGTGTCAGACTACGGGTTAATGCTGCCCCGCTTCTGAGGAAGCCTCAGTGCATCCTAAGTGTGAGCGATGACACAAAATGCACCAACAGCAGTAAGCCTGGAGCACCAACTGGCCAGACACATGGGGCACTTCCTACACGTGAGCCCCTCTGCTGAGGGCTTCACCGGGCTCTTCATCTAACCTTAACCAGGTATTTTATTATCTCCCCTCACAACTAAGAAGCAGAGGCTTGGAGAGGTTCAATTACTTGCTCCAAATCACATATTCTTTCAAGTACTTGTGAGCCCAAGTACAGGCACATCTGACTCTCTGGCATCTATGCATGATACTACCTTCCACTGACTGCACCTCTGCCTTTAGAAGGAATGAGAAGGGGAGATCCTCTCACTAGATGGCACGACTTCCTCATCCTACTGTAAGATGTCGGGACTTAAGGCCCCCAAGCCCCTCCAGCACTGGCCTTGGATTTTAGAGTAAGAGATATGTGGAATCGACCACGTGAAATCCTGCGGGTGTGTTCCAGCCTTGCCATGAGGTTTCATGGTTTTTTTTGTACCAGGGATCGAATTCAGGACCTTGCGCTTGGGAGGCAGGCGGCTGCACCACCAAGCTAAATCCCCAGCCGTGGGTTTCATGTTTTGCTAGACTGCAAGGAAAGAAAATGATTGGGATCTTTAAAGAACCATTCCAGTTATCTGCACACTAAATCACCCCAAAACGTAGTGGTTTCAGAGTGCCATTCATGTCACCATCTTACTTTATTTCTGTGGGTCAGCAGTTCAAGGAAAGTCTTGGCCACACAATTCTGGCTGAGGGTCTTTCTCATGTAGCTGCTGGTAACTGCTGGGAGAGCAGGGGCTGGTCTGGAAAGCTCCCCACACTCCCCACGATGCAGGCTTGGGGAACCTGTAACCGTACCAGTCACGGTCATGCCCTCAGACTAGTCTGAGACTGGGCTTTCCCACAGCATGGTCTCAGGGTGGCTAGATTAGTCACCTCACAGCCATGGGAGCACCAAAGCATCCCTGCAGGTGGATTTGGCTACAAGCAAGTCACAGGCCTGCCCAGGAGGAGGGGAAGGGACTGGGCCCTGTCTCCTGAGGAGGAAGTGACAGTGGAGCACACAGAAGTTGCAGTCCCACTGGGTCACCTATGGGAAACACAAAATTCAGCACCCTGATTTTATAGATAAGAGAACTCAGTTTAAAGATAAAATGGAAAGATCCAAGAATGCTGTCTCCCCCCACATTCAACTTTCCAAATAATGTGTTTATGTCTTGAATCTGCTAAGACAGACGACCTGCTACTAAACCAGAGGATCATTTGATTTCTGGTTCGAAAACACTGAAGACTTGACATTCATCGGGATAAAGAACATAAACAGACAAAGCCAAAATTGCTCTAGAATATGGCAATCAAGAAAAGAGGTCTCAATAATTTTCTTTCCCTGTAGTCTAGCAGAAACATGAAGCTGCACGCCAAGGCTGGAATTCACATGGTCGATTCCACATATCTCTTACTCCAGACTCCAAGGCCAGTAAGAGGGGCTGGAGGGGCTTGGGGGCCTTAAGTCCCAACACTTACAAGGTCAAGAACCCGGCAGGAAACCAAGCACCTGGTGCACCCAGAGGCCGGCCAGCTGTGCCAGCCCAGGTTCCCTCCTTTTTCCACAAGTTTCATCCATCACGACTCCTCTTCCCATTTTCCTAACTGTATCTGCTAGACTCTTTCCTGTGTCCCACTGCGGAACGTGCTTCCTGAAAACCTCTGTCCCCAGATGAGTCTCTGGATGTACACCTTGCAAAAGCACCCAGGCACTAACACGACAGGTCAGCCACGGCCCTCGGGGCAGCCGACAGCAGGAGGCCCACCACCTTCATAGTGGGCAGCTTCCCAGCAGCACTCTGGGTTCGGGCAGTGGCCGGGCCATGTGCTTTGGCTTAGTTCCTGAAACTTATGGACAGGTTACTACCCTCTACCTTTCCATTTAAATGCTACCAAATTAGACCTTTCTAGGATTAAATTGAGACTGCACATCTTCATAAAATTTCACCTTAGAGGCAAGTAGGTTTTAGCCAAATGTCCCAGCTTAGATAATTTTGAATCTTGATTTTGTATCGTTGGTCAAATAATGACAAGACTTACTTAAATCATTACTGCAAAAAAAAAAATTTAGAACTCAGGTGAATCATTTGGCATGTTCACAGGCTTACATTTACCCCACTAAAAGCCTCTTCAATAGCAGATGAGCTTAGTAACATGGTGGTGGGAATGCTGGCACTGATGGGAGCTGCAGTGAGGGGAGCACTGGCTCCAGAAAATCCATTTGCGAAACTCAACCCAGTTTACCAAGAGAGTTTATTAGCATGAAAATTGAGAACAAAGAAGAAACAGCCTTCCATTTCAGTAAAAATTAATCTCAAGATGTGAAAAAAAGATCCTTTTCAGAATCCTCTTCTCTAGGAGGCCCTTAAGGCACTGAGTTGAACCAGAAGGATGGTCCAAGATACCCCATGAATCCACCTAACCAGAAGAGGAGGGAGATGGAAAAGAAAGGGGATTTAGGATAAAAGACACAAATGGAACACAGGCTGCAAAGGAGCCATGCTTTGATTCAAAAAGCAAAAGCCACCAGCAGAGTTCAAGGAAAGCTATCATTCACTGGGTATCCTGAGAGAATAAGAATACTCACAAGGTTTCTGATTCAATCAAGTCACCCAGGTAATGAGATTGACAATTACTCAAGAGGAGCCTATGTCAGGGGCCTGTTGTTTGGAGAAACAAAGTGAGATTGTTGGTAACACATTCTCAATCCTCAATGTAGAATAGGAGTATTTTTTCTAGTGATAAGGCTGAATCAGGAAACACACTGGACAGAGGAAGGAAACCGGGAAGGTGGGGGAGGGAAAAAAATGAGAGAGGGAAAAAAACTAGCACTATAGGAAGTTCAACCAGATAGGAACTAAGGGAATTTGTTTTTCAGTGCCTCTAGCTTCAATTTGGAAACCAAGTGAGAACTCTGACTCTCTCTCTTCCTTACACACACACACACACACACACACACACACACACACACACACGTACACAACTCCAGGAAAGCACTGGGCAGTACAAGCACCTCCTGCAGGTCTCGAGGGACCCAAATAATTTCAATTCAATATACTGGATCATTTCTTTGTCTCTAGAAAGTACAGAGAGCTCTAATCTAGGGGCATTCCACTCCAGAGTATAGTCTTCCACTTAATGTGACAAAAATACAGTGGGGAAAGGAAGGTCTTGGAAATTACACGTGCATAGCCAGCCATTCTCCCACAGCACAGGTCTACAAGTTTTCTGAGTAGCGGACACTTTGTGATGATTCTTCATTCTTTAACCAAGTACTTCTGAACAGCCAGATTCAGCTAGGAACTAGTGCCTCTTGGCAGCCTCTGTGGCTGGAGGAAGCACTGAGCACCAATAAAGCTACTGTAGGTCCCTCAGCTGCTACAGTCTAACTCCTAGAGCAATGAGAAACAGTTAAAGCTATGAAAAACTGTCCCAGTCTAAGAAGCAATGCCTGAGAGTCCATTTCGGGAAAACTGGTTTGATTTTTTAAAAACACAAAATGGCATAAGGAAAAATTCTCTATTTATCCTATCTCAAGAATCTACCATGGACACCAGCATCTACCAGGGAGGCAGGTTGATGAGTACTTCTCACTTTCAGAGGAGACACACCGAAAACATTTCAGAGGAAATGATATTTCAAACATCAACCCTGTAGCTATAAAAACTATGATTTTAAAGATACATAACAAGTCCATTTTTTAAAAAGGAAAGTAAAATGAGGTTCCTCGTTACTGAATCCCTACCAGGCACCACACGCTGAACCAAGCACATAGCAGAACCCAGAACTGGGACGCCCCAGTCCTAAGCTGTTCACTGTGCAGTGCGTGTGACCAATGAAAAGATCCACACATAAAAGACAGTGGATCAATGTCTTCACTAGATGTACAGAGGCAGAAACAAAAGGAGTGATTTAAACTTTATAAACATGTCCTACATACCTTGTACAGCTTCAATTATTATTTTGATGTACTTTCCTGTTTATTTAGAAATACAAAGAGAGACCTAATTAAGAGATCAGATTCTTGGCTTGGTATAATTTGTTCTGCTACACATACAAAGCTCACCAAGAGAACTCACATTTTAAATGCTTTTTGGGGGATACAGGTGGCAATTAAATGCACAGTTCTAGATTTTAAAGTTTCATCTTGTATCAAGGACTAGAAATCCAGCGAAAGTTCTGGATTCTCCATATCCATACAATTGCGTGAGTGCCCACCTACAAATTTTGCATGCCTCCTGAAGGTGGTCCCAACTTCACCACAACGAGTAAACACTAAGACACTGCCCAAAGAGCTCTCAGTACACACACAACAAATCTACATCACTTTACAGTCTGGTATACTTCTGAAATTTCTAAAGCAAATGACTTCACTGATTGATAGGCTAAACTGTAAAGACATCAAGTGATGTGATGTCTACCAGGACTTCTCTGGAGACCCCTGAGACAGAAGACAGAAGACCTAGCATGGGTAAGTACAGTGACTAAGCCACAGAAACCACAATCACCCTCAAATCCTGGGCTCTGAGCAAACTCAGCTCCAAACCATGAAAGAGCCATTGGTACCATACACGTTGTATTCAAGCTGCAGCAGTGGGTGCTGGGGTCAGGGAAGGCAACGAAGGGGTGCATAACTATAACTGGGGTAGCAAGAGCGAGATGTCTTGTGGTGGAAGGACAGTTTAAGCTAGCAACAGAGACAGTGGCTACAGAGTCCACAAATGTGCCCAAACTACACACCAATGCTAACTTCCTGTTCCATGCCCTGCCAGAATCACAGAAGATACTAACAGCTTGAGGATACAGGAAAGGGTACAAGGAGCTCCTTTACCCTCTCTTTGCAGTTTCCTACGAATCTGTAACTATTTCAAAATAAAAGGTCAAGCTCCCCATGACCATTAACCAAGAGGTGGAGATGTTTCTTGGACATAAATATTCAGATCAATCGGCTCAACTGAAAGACCAGAAGAGACAAATAATACATCAACTGTGCTCCAGAAACTGCTTTCTCAACTGGGACTCTGGCTCCAGCCAAGAATGAACACGGCTCCCAAGGCTGACATTAGGCCTCATGCTTCTGAACTTGTGGCACTCCACCTTGAAAGCAAGAAGTGAAGTTCCAAAATTTAAACCTTTATTTTCCACCAAATGGGAAGAGTCAAATATTCCCACAAAATGATGACATAGTACTATTACCAGTGTGTCTGATAAAAGCTCAAAGAAAACTGCTGAAGCATACCCAGGTCAGCTAAATGGGAACTGTTCTCAATGCAAAGGCCACAGAACAACCACAGCAGGGCAGAGGCCCCAGAGCCAGTCTGTCTGACTAGTGCTGCTCTTCCCAGCAGCCTCTCTCTCGTGAAGGGACATCCGCTATGGCCCAACGTCAGAACTCCTCCTCCCTCAGGACCAGCTGCTGCCCCACTGCTCGCCACAGACCCTGTAGCCACCAGCCAAGCGGATTTCCCTCTGACGGGGTAGGGCGGATGAGTGCTAAGACCTGAAGGGAAATCACCCAACATAAATTCTCATCACCAATAACTCCAGGCTAAAAATAATACTAAGTAATAAGTATCAATCACCAAGGAAAAAAAGACTTCTCTCAGCCTGGAAAAATATCAGAGATAAATGAAACAAGTCTCTTTTTTATTCTTAAGTCACCATGGGCCTTCACTAGGAATCATCAGAGGAACCAAGTATGATACACCTGAGCAGATTAGTTGACTAATAGTTGTAACAACAATATATTCCAGGTTTTCTTAGACAGCATCAGTTTTATTTTAACCCATTATCTCCAGACAGCCATATTTCAGAGATCCTAATATTTTGACATATAATGTTGTCTCTTACATTTGCAAATGGTGCAAAAATTCTGTGAATTATATGACCAATTTAACAATTAGGATTCACAATTGCGGGTTCACCAAGTTTGAGGGTAGCATAGTCATCTCCTTCTTGTCTTCTGAAGTTTTGAAGTTTTAAAGAGACTCCCTCCACATGACATGGATGGACCACAGTTGAGATGCCCTCACGATGGGATACCTGGCTCCAGAGTCTGCCTGCACTGAACCGTCTCCCCGCAAGCACATTCCATATCACAGCCCAGCAGGAAGAAAACAAATGTCCCTGCATGTGCCTCCCCTCCTGTGGTGACGGGGACACTTTTCCCTTTGACTGTACCAGCAGTGGTACCATCCCTGAGTTTTTATTCTTGTCGTCACACTAGAAACAAACAAAATAGACACTGTGCATCTTTTTTTTAAGATTCCTTATAAAATGTGGCTACCAGCTACTAGCAGCAAGAGATAGAGTTTCAGCTTCGTATGAAGTCCTTACAGTATTGAGTGGATAATTTTCTCTGCACAATACAGCACTGTTAGTAACAGACTCATAGTCCTATTCACACCTGAAAACCACACAGTGTGACAGAGCATCCCAACTGGGTGTGGCTCCGTACCTCAGAAGTCTTCTTGCTCTGCCTTTTCCCAAAAATGCAGTCAAGATCTGTTTTGCTCCGAGATGACAGGTCCTTCCCTAGGAAAACAACATGGTACTTTTCAGTAAGGCCACTCGTTCTAAAACAAAGAGCACAAATCTAAATTATGCAACTTTTAAAAGGAACATGAACTGTAGAAAAGAAATAAACAGTCTTGTAACTACTGCTTTCTACCTACCCCTTAAAAATCACAACTCTTTGGTGAATAAATTAATTAAAGAATCACATAAATGTCTTAGAATCAGAACTCTTGATACTCCCTGTCAACTGTAAAAATAAACTAGAGCACACAGATGTGAGGAAAATTGAGCTTCGGGGCTGACCCTGCTTCTGGTACACCTTCAAGACACAGTTTCTGGGTCTCAGCTCCTCATTATGACAGAGATCTCAATCATTCCAAAGAGATACAAGCTACTTACTGAGGATTATGAAATGCATTTAAAAATACTGTTTGATGCATAGCTTTAAACATTTTAAATTTTCACTCACCCCATAGTAATTATTGACACATAAGATCAATAATTATTAACAGAATAAGTGAAAATTAGAAAGAATGAATGCAAATATAAAGTCCAATAAAAAAAGTTCCTAACTGCAATAGCTATATCATCTATAAACAAAAGGCTACATAATGACAGCAGGAAATTCAGTGGTTCTGGTAAAAACAGTGTCCAAAGGAACTATGGTTCTTATTTTAAAAAGTAAACTTAATTTCAATCTCACAAACCAACTAACTTTGAAACTCACTTCATTGGAATTCCACTTCTACCCAGTAATACACTGTGAGCAGTCAGCCAAATCCTTTCCCATTTGTCAACTTCACGGTAAGTGCATTTTAAAATGTATCTGCTCTGGGCAGGGTGGTCTGGGTCAGACACAGGAATCTGTGTTTCGAGGAAGAACCCTAGTTCCACTGCTGCAGACTTACTTGTCTTTGTGGTTTCCTATAGCAAACTGACTTGGCAAAGTAATGTTATGACCCAGAAGGTTCTGGTTCACTGACTATCACCGGGGCATTAAAATATGATATTGCTCAGTGACTCCATGACATTAAACAACAAGATTCCCTTCAATTTAATGCAAAATATGTACAGAACCAGTTTCAGGGGCAGGAGTACCAGATTACAGGGTACAGTCAGTGTGAACTGCCCAGAGTGGGGCAGGAAGGCCCCACTCTGGCTCTATGCATTGCCCCTTGCCTCCACCTAGCTAGAAACCAGCCTGTCTGACTTTGACTACTAAACACAACTTCAATAAAAGACCCCAGAGAAAACCTACTTAAGAACGGGATGTAGCACTGCAGTTAGGAGCCCAGAAGTAAGCCAGAGAAGTGGGGAAGATGACCAGTGCCGGGGCAGCAAGTGAACTAACTCTTGGGAGGTGAAGAGATCTACCCTCAGCTCTCATCAGCACAGCCCACCTCCTCCTGCAAAGATCATTCAGGTGGGAGATCCTATTCCAGAAGAGCACGAGCCGAGCCTAGTTCAAAGCGCTCACCAGCAAGTGCAGTAGCCATGTATCCCTAACCTGTCCCCTGGGATGGAGGAGATACCCTAAAAGGAAATGTAAATCGAGATCTCTTACAAACTAGTTAAACTAAAAGAACAGTTGGAGAGTCAGGCCAGGAGGGCACGGCAGATCACAAGCTAAAACAGGCTGTCAAAATATGAACACACTGAGATTTAAAACATATCTAAAAGTCAAAGGGAAACTGCCGAGCCAGCAGACAGTAAGCTGTACCAAGGCAGGTGCAAGTGTTTCTAGTTTTGGTGATGGGATCTCCTATCACAAATTCCTATCCTCTAGCAAAGTTCACATAAGTAAATGTGGAAACCAGGACTGTTATAGGCCTTGCTCTGGATTATTTCTGGAAAACAAGAACACAGAGAAGAAAGAAGAGTCAGAGACCACTGGGAAGGAACTTAAAGATGGGGAAAATGTGAAGATGGAGGTGATTTTGAGATTGCTACTAGTTAATGGTTCAGACTGAATAGTTTGTAAACATAAAACTTCTGGACAAACTGTACAAAAATTGAATTTTGAAAGCTTATTAGCCTCAGTACTGAAGTATGGTGATATCACAGGAATTACTGCTGATAAATCTTAGAGAAAAGGACAACATGAAAAACCTGAAAAGAACAGGAAATATGTATAATCTACCTGGGTTTGGCTCATCTAGCCATGGTTTTCAACTGGCCATAGCATTCTGAGAACTAGGAAGAAAGGCTTCCAGCACCCACGCTAAAGGAACGCCGCCGGCACATCCATGAGCAGTTCACAGGAGGGCAGTGTGTGCCGGGCTGTGCCAGCTGCCTGCCTCATCCCCTGGCTACTAGGTTTCCAAGCAATCAGAGCAGCAAATGGAGGCCCAACACTGCTACAGTGAGATAGTATACCATACCGATGCCCACAAGGAAGGCAAATGGAGAACTGAGGAAATGTGAAGATTTGGAATCATTCCATTTAAGAGCAAAGGAATAACTCAGTAAGCTCTAAGAAAAAACTGTACTATAACTGAGGCTCACAACAAATGTGTAACACTGGGCACAGTGGTGCATGCCTTTAATCGCAGCAGCTGAGAGGTATAAAGGATTACTGTGAGTTCAAGGCCAGCCTTCGATATACAGTGAGACCTCATCTCCACATAAAAAACAACCAAACCAAACCCAACAAACGCATAGAGTGTCGAGTTTATTCAGAGTAGAAAGGGGCAAGGAAATGGAGTTTTTAGAAATGTATTTGTTAAAGAAAAAAAACATAAGGTTTATGTAGGTAGCTTCAATTCATTAGAAAATGCCTTTGCATTCTTCAAGAAGAATAAATATGAAAATATTATACTCTGATTTTTTTTTCTTTTCATGTAACACATAGGACAATAAGCCCAAAGGAGAAAATAGAGCAATTTCACTAAAAGAGAATGTTAGAGAATCAGGAAGTCTGGAAGGAAGATCAGTGTGGGGTGGGATGAATGAGACCCAAGTAAGCAATAAAAAGGTAGCGTGAAATGGTGCTACTTGGTATTTAAATGTCTACAGAATCAGAAAAGAGAATGAGGCTCCTCAACGCCACATTCCGAGTATGGGAGGTTAAAAACACACACACATTAGAGTTAGGTTTTAAATAAAGCCAGATGAAAGAAGCAACTTACAAACACGTAATAAATTATTTCAAAGCAAAATTATAAACTTGAGGTTATCAGTTGTGATAATTATGTAGTCAATATTTAGGCAGTAGGAAATTTTATAGCACCCATTTGCTATGGTAAAACTTTTATCTGCAATCTTCACTGAGCTCTATAAAGTGTCATCCACTTATATTTGGTTTTCTGGACCACAAGTGGAGTCACAATGGGAATCATCCCCACCAACTAAGAGAATCAGTAAATTTCAATGTGAGCACATCCATGGGCTAAAATCCCTATTATTCATACTGCCAAAAAGCACAAGCTCCATGAAGGGACCGACTCTCATTAATCAGGAACAGGCCCTACTTTAGGCCTCACAGTGACTTGCAAGTGTCTCCTCATTTTACAGAAGAGGGATGTGAGTTTGAAGGAAGGAGCTGGTTTGATCTGTCCAGGAGCATCAGGCCAGAGGCCAGGCCTCCTGGGACCTAGGGCAGGCTCCAGGGCCAAACCTGTGGGCCGTCCTTCACATCCAGTACCAACACTGGCTGGACAGCAAAGAGTTCCTTTCAAGAAATTAAAAAGCTTTCACTGCAGATGGTGAAGACCTGTGGTGGTAACAATTTTCTTCACCACCTGGTCTTCTTCCTTCTCCCATCTTCTGTACTTATTTCCCGACATGTCCCCCATCACCGAACTCAATCTCCTCTTCTGCCTGACAATTTATCTTGAAATCCTGCCTCTCTGCATATCAATACCTCCCTTGTCCCCAAGTGGGGCTAATAAATACGCAAACTTTATTTTAAGAGAGAAAATGAAGGCACAATGCCCCAAGCAGTTGACGGGGTCACCAGCAAGGGAGTGGCTTAACTAGAAACAGAAAGCAGATGCTCACGGCACCCAGTAGATTAAAGCAGATTAGAGGTTTATCCAGCTGCAGCAAAGGCTTCGGATGAAGTCAGGCATGCAGTCAGGTACAAAAGGACAAGTGGAAGACTCTACGTGCAGACTGACACCTCCACAGGCTGCCGTGCCATCCCCAAGCTGAGGTCAGGCTCTCTTCCTCCCAGGCGCCCTGCCACAGCCCCCTCCTGCCCATCCCTGTTTTTCCTACGGGGCTGAAGGGCTATGTAAGGGACTGGGGAAGAGACTACTGTGCTTTCTTCCAAAGGACTGAGTGGCCAGCAAATCTGTCTTCTGTCCTGCAGCAGGGTGGGGGCGGAGAGAAACCTGGTTAGAAGCTTTATGGCCTAACGCTCTTGCCTGAGGGGAAGAAGAGGAGCCACTCACAACACGCCTGCTGAGAGAGGGAAGGGACAGTACCAGGCTCTCCTTGGACACAAGTCTTAGCTTCAGCTCTGCCAGGGCCTCTCACTGAAACCAAACCCAGTTCCACCTTCTGGGATCCTTGCCCCAAATGAGAAACACAATCAACAGTTTCGAGTAGTGGGAATTCCGTCTCCCACCACCATTTAGGTGGGCCTAGGGATTAAGGGTCTCCAATCCAGCTGACAAAACTAAAGCAGGGACATGCCTTTCTTGGAGTCTATCTAATCTCCCAGAGAAGCACTATCTGAAGTGGCCCGATGCCACCTCATCACCATATGTAGTACACTTTAAATATGTTATGTAGTAAAATAGTCTTTGTGGCTATACTATGGGAAGAAACTGGGGAGTTGATTATTAGTTCAAGTTAAATGGTTTCTCAGCAGTGCAAGACTGCCACCTAGTGGTAAAAAGGGACAACTGCGTACACAAGGATTCCACAGGCCCTGGCAAAAGGGGCATGGGAGGTGATGACGGAGGCAGACAGGACTTTCCACCCAGGTCTCAAACATATTTTCCAACACCACCTTGGCGAGAACGATGGTGTGCTTACATGAACTCTCCATGAAATGGAGAGGCTGGGATGACCAGGGTCAACCTGGGAATGTTACTTTATCACAGAGGAAATATCTCTCAATAAGCTATTTGACACCAACGTTAAGCTCTGAAAAATATGAAGATGTAGGTAAAAACACTGATCAATAAATTAAAATTGTCTTCTGACCTAGCCACACAATGTCCCTGGTTTCCTCTCAATGGCCCATTAAATTCCGTTTTCAGCTCTGCCACAGGACCTGTCCACACTGAAGGCTCAGCTGGGCCACAGAATCTGAGCCTACATTTTAAACAGAGCCTTGAACTGCCCTGGCTCCATCCTGGCAGGCTGTCCAGATGGCCCATTTAGTACACAAATAAGGCAGTCACTGGTGGTGAGGAGCTAAAAACGTTCCAAAAAACTAAGCATGAACACACAGATTTCAACAACAAATAAATGTTCGATCTTACCTTTTGTGAATTTCATGTAATGAACCCGGTTTTTGGAAACTTTGGACTTTTCCTCAAGGCTGAAAGATTTCCTTTCCTTGTTGTCTGGGGAATCTTAAAGAGGAAAAACACTACATTGAACTCCTCATAATTCATTCTCATTTATTCTCTTCTAATCAAAGGTCTGTCTTAGGATTTTTAGGAGCCCCATCATTTATTACTGAACTCTCACCAAATCATAAGAGTTACTTTTTAAAACTGTGAACTATGGGTTGGGCAAACTTTCCCTCCAAAAATTTATGAAATTCTCGAGCAAGAGAAGTGAAAACCTGTTTTCAAACAAAAATCTATACATAAATGTTTATATTAGCCTTATTCATAATAGTAAAATACTAGCTTACCCCAAAAATCCTTCCAAACGTGAGTGAAGGGCTGAGCCAACTCTGTGCCCTCACGGCAGGCCAGCACCCTGCAGGACAGAGGACCCGACCACTGATGCATACACCTGGCTGGGCCCCGGGGCGTTTGCTTACTGAAGAAATCACTCTCAAAAGGTTACATACTGCACGATTCCATTTATTTAATATTCTCAAAACGGCAAGGCTACAGAGACAGGAGAGATGGATAGTTTCCAGGGGTCAGGAATGAAAGTGGGGTGCCAGAAATTGGAAGGATCGGGTGGAGGATGTAGCTCAGTGGTATAGCACCTGCTTGGCAACCGCAAGGCCCTGAGTTTGATTCCGGGTACCAAAAAACAAAACAAAAAACCCCCAAAATAACACACATACACGCACGCACGCGCGCGCACACACACACACACACACACACACACAAGTTGGAAGGGTGGAAGGTGGGTGCGAATACAAAGAAACAGCAGGATTAACTCTGCATCTCAATTGCGGAGGCGGCTGCACGGATCTCCACTTGTGGTAAATGTGCACATGCAAAGAATGAAAGCTGAGAAGCATGGTGAGAAGTCACTGAGGTCCAGGATCTGGCTAACACGAGGTATCAATTTCCACTGCCATGGTAACATAAGACATCACTCTGGGGGAAGCTGGAGGAAGGGTTTTCAGGATTCTTTGTACTATTTTGTATTTAACAATTATAAATGTATAATGACTTCTAAATAAGAAGTTATTTTGAATGTGAATAGAGGTTAAGACAGCCTGAAGGATCATCAAGAAACAGATGAGATGACGACGGCGAGTGTGAAGGAGAGCTGGCACTGACCACCGCGTGAAAGTCAGCTTTCCTGGGAGGACACCTACAGAGACAAGAACAAAACCCATCATTCAGGAATGCGTGTCTGTGCTCATTCCATGTGAAAAGAGGGAAACGCGTGCAATACCAAAGCAGTCCATCTGGGTTCGGGTCCATTAGAAGACATTAACTAGCTGCCTGGATCTCCTCTGACTCGACTACCTGCTCTTGGAGTTCAGATAAAAGAGCACCACAGAAACAGAACACCTCGGGGAGAAGGGAGTGAATTTCCCTGTTGTTTTAAGGACACCTGGCAGGGGGTTAGAGAAGGGGAAGATGAAGACTTTCACCTGGATCCTGGAGCACAAGCCCAGGCTCCTGGGCAACATGTGAGGCGCCGTGACCCTTGCCCAGCGCTGGTTACCAGTTTCAAAGGCAGCGTGCGCATTCCAGAGCGGGCTCAGGGCCAGCTGAGCACAGGTGTTTCAGGTGGCTGGACCGCACCTAGCACGGGGTGATGACACCAGCTAGCTGAAGCATTCTCTTCTGCAGCTACTTCTCAAGAACATTTTGGGGTTTTTGGTTTTCAAAAATATCCCACCCAGAACCTTTTTTCTCCCTTTTGTGATCAAGAACTCTCACATTTTTAGGGCTGACATTCCAAACAGAAATCATCTAGGAAACTACTAGATACCACCAGCGGCTGGTGTGAGGTGTAAGGCTGGATAAAGCTTTCTGTGCATCGTGCATCCCATTTGCACAACTGCCCCACAAGGAAGCAGGTGGGATTACTGAACTGTCGGAGAGGAGGAGGAGCGCGGCACAGGCAGGAGGCGGCTCTGACAGGGCAGCACCAGGCAGGCACAACTGGGCCACACGACCCGATTGTAGTGCTGTGTCCCTACTGAGCAACCGTCAGCCACGCAGGGCACCACTCCCCATCTGGCCCACTCCGGGTGAAGGGTGCCCACGCCTGGACGGGGCCATGTACCTGCTGCCCACACACACTCTTCCCAGCACTGCTCTAGGTGGAGGGCAGCATCCGGCTGGCTCTCCTGTCCCACATGCCCTCTGCCGTGGTGCGAAGGGAGAAGGGCATGCATCTCCTTTCACCCGGGACCCGTGAGGAACAACCCAAGTACTGACCTTGGGGGTGAGTCTTTTAATTAAGGCAACGGAACCAGCTCCCAAGCCACCACTCCAAGAGATGGACTGCCTTTTGCAACTATGCATATATGATTTTTAAAAAGCATGGATGTTGATCTAAAAATGTGAGATACAACATACCGCTTTTCAAAATCTTTTTAGGATATATGTAAGCACAATAATTTTGAAGATGCCTGCTCTAAACCACACATCTGTGTGTAACAGATTCTCAGCATCCCAGTTTACTTCCCGAGATATAGAAAACCATTAGTGAGACCGTATCTCATGGACGTTAGTTAACAAGCATCTCCTAAAACTGAGATAAGTCCACCAAAGAGCTAACCAGAGTCTAGAACAGTATAACTAAGTGGGATAAGGTATTTTTTTAAAAAACTGAAATCTAAAAGAATATGCTGATTTTTGTGTCCCACAAAAGAACAGGTTATTTCTCCTCTCGGCAAGAGTCTCTGAGAGCACAGCACACAATGTCTGCTAGGTTAAAAGGCCAACGGTGTGGACTTGGTAAGCAATCTTAAGGAGATAAGGACACTATTACAGCAGAAAAACACGTTCTAGGCTACTATGTCTTCTACTTTTCAGCTTTAATACAAATAATGTGTGACTGTGATCAGAACGCCACTCCGATGAAGACACTGTATCTACCAAAGATGACACAGCAGGAAAATCATCTATTAGCTCTCCGGGTCCAGGCCTTGGGACAGACTTTCCCTAAAAGGAATCCTGTAAGGCCCTTTCCGTCTGGGCTGGCAATGCCAAGGCCTGGCATGGCAGGGAGCTAGAGATGGAAGAGCCTCTGCTAAGCACTCCTTGGTGCAGGGCTACTGCCCCCTCTAGTGGCCCAAAGGTGGAACTTATCTACAGACGATTAACTCCGCAGCTTGTGGATCACCTGAAGTACTGGCAAAGTTTTAGGCAGAAAAGGAACACTAATCTTGCACAGGTTAACAAGGCACCACCTCTTGAAATCTGCTAGGCATTCAGAGCCCTCCTGACAACACAGGGCTCTGTGGAGCTCTCAAAACAGCCCGCTGCCTGCACTTCCTAGGGCACCCAAGGAAGGGCAACCAAGGAGCACCTGTCTGGCCAAGGTCCTCAAAACTACCGCAATGGGATCTCTCCCTCAGAATGCACCCATCATGGTACTGTCACACTAGAGGAAAGCAGACTCCAGCTATCACCATCAAGTCTCAAAATCAAATCACTCAGCAATCTGCTTTCTCTTGTCCTTATCCATAAAACTCAATCTAGTAGCTCCTTTGTCGATGGGGCCTTGGGGCAGATCATTTCTTGGTATCCCTATGGCCTGCGAAGTTAAAGCTGGGATGCCAAGCAGTGCAAAAAGGACTGTCTCCCTTTATAAGAATGGGTGTGTGCAGGACCTAAGAGAAGGAACCAGACTCAAGCTTTCATTTTCTCTGAGGATATGGGTGACAAAGGCCCCTCAAGTCCGAGAAACACCCTAGTTATGACCTGATCTGTTTAGGAAAAGTAACTGTTGATTATACATCATTAGTCATTAAGATAGAAGCTGGTCCCTGGTATTCAAATTGATACATCCGTTTCTCTAAAAAACATCCTTCTTTGAAGAGTTAACCTTCATTACAGCCTTAATGGGAAATAAACTACATGTTATATTTTACCTGAAGTCCTATCAGAAAGAGCCCCATGCAACTGTTTTACCATGAAACGCACCGTGATACCTAAGTGTAGTTAAAATCTGTACCATTAAATAAGTATAAAGCATACTTCTTTGTAACCACCTCCAGGGCTAAGAAACAGGCACTGCCAGTACCTAGAAGCGGCCAACCTCCACGAGTCTCTTCTCACCGTTTTCTGCTTTCTCCTAGAACAACTTTCAACCTCTGTTCCATTGACACTGTGTGCACAGTAATTACTTGTTTCTGCCAGGGGAGGCACAACAAGCTTACACACTGTAAGAGGGCTAGCCATATCTTTGACCCTCTCCAACTAGGCGCCAGTAACACTTCCTCAGCTGTGACGATCAAAACTGTCCTTAGACATTGCCAAATGTTCTGTGGGGCACCCCACCCCCAATAGAGAAGCAACAACTTAGGACAATCATTACTACAATTTTTGTGGCAACACTCCATACACACTTGTAATATTTGTTTTAACCATTTCTTTTTCTGGAAGTGGAGATAAAATCCATAGAAAATGGCTAAAACAGGATGATTACAAATATCTGTAACTGCCAGGCAGGTGAAGAAACAGAATATTAACACTGCCCCAGGAACTCCTCAGGAGTCCCTTCTCAATCCCAAATGCTCCCCCAAGCAAAGGTATCACCAGCATGACCTTCATGGTGGAGTCCTCACTCCCTGTTTTTTAGAATATTTTGACCATCTAAGCATAGCACCTTAATATCAGAGTGTAGGCTGGTATCTGGATGCAGATCTTTGAGTCCACCTTCTTTCAGTCAACATTAAGTTACAACACCTTCTATACTAGGCATACGAACTATAACTTGTGGGCCAAATAGAACTGGCCACCTGCTTTTGCAAATAGTTTTATGGGGACACAGCCACATTCACTTCTTCACATACTGTCTACAGCTTTCACTCTCCAATAGCCAAGCTGAGCAGCTGTGACACAGACCCTGTGACCTGTAAAGTATTTCTGTCTAGCCCTTGACAAAAAAACATTCTACACACACATGTAACTATACTACATTTTTCTTTGCATTTATAAAAATGGCTGTGTACTGATCTATTCTACTGGTGGGGGCTTCTGATTTTTGTCAATTTGAGGACACTGCAAATAGTGTCCCTACATTCCAGTTCACGTCTCCCAAGACACACAAGCACAGGCACCTGCTGGATAGGAGTAAAAGGCTATGCTTAGCTTCAGCTGTTGTAATTTCAAACTGATTCTAATGGTCTCATTAACCTATTCCCTGTAGGAATTCCCTGTTCCACATTTTCAGCAGAACTTGACACTGTCAGGGGTATGCCACGGTATCATATTGTGGTTTTATTCTGCATTTTCCTGATGACCAATGTGAAGTGTGCCCTGTCACCTGTTTGTTGGGCACCTGGATATCCCCTTTTGTAAAACACCCGATAAAGACTTGCCTCAGCCAGGGGCAGTGACACACACCAGTAGTCTCAGCTAGTAGGGAGGCTGAGGTGGAAGGACTGGATGGGCCTAGGAGTTCAGGGCAGAAGAACTTCATGACACTTGAGCAATGTGAACCTCCTACATGAATTAAAAGGTGAAACAAACCCCAGTAGAAAGGATCAACATAGAAAAGGCTTCTCTATTGAACCTCTGCTGGCTGCTGCTTATGGTCCACTTGGTATTTCTTATCTGTATTGTGAAACCAACCTTTCAGTCATATTCAAGCATTCTCATACAGAGAACTTCACTGTGTAAGGTGTAAACCCAATGCATTTATCGTGCCATTCTCAAATGGTGAATGAGGAAAAAAGTGTTTGCTGGTGACTATAAGGGAACATTCAAAGAAAGCACCAACAAAACATACAGAACTGAATATCTGTAATATTTTCAATCAAACGACTTTCAGCTATATAATGGTTTCTGTATGGAGTCGATACAAATATTTTATACTGAAAAATATGTCCCCTCTAAGTTCAATGAATACTTCCCTACCTGTGGTTTCCTGCCCATGGCAAGTGTTCAGCTCAGCCAGAAGCTGGTTAAAATCATCCTGATGAGCAATCCAGTTGTCCTGAAAATACCAAAAAGAGTGAGAGGCAAGCCTATAGTTGACCTAGGCTGAATGAGATAGGATATCTTTCATTTACTTATTTCTTAACATTAAAAGAGCTTTTTATTTGTTAATGTCACATAAGAAATTCAAGCATGTCGCACTATCTGAAAAACTACAACTAATGCATTTTAACAGAGATACCCTTCTCTCATCCCACCAACCCCTGGCTGAGCTTACTGCCCTCATGAATTAAGAATCTAAGAGAAATAACCATAAAATAGTTTTGGAGAGTGCTTCGTCTAAAGTGCTTATATGATGATTAGGTTAGTATCATCTTCCTACAAAATTTCTTTTTTCTTTTCTATTTAACAAAACAAAATTTGTAACCTTGATTTCTGATTACAAAACAACCAGTATAAAAGTTCAATATATTGGAAAGCACCCCCCAGCAGTGTTATACCAAATATAAAGCAGACTGCAATCTAGATGGAACAATCTTCAATTCCCAGACACAGTGCTTTATTTACCGTTCCCCCCTTCTCATAAGCACTGAACAACAAAAAACCACATAAACAATTACAAAAAAAAAAGGCAAAAACATTTGAGGGACCCTTTCCAGAGTACATGGTTAGTTCAGTGTCAATAATTCACATGCTGCAACAAAGTTTACGGACATGATTCTTTTACAAAAAGATCACTTACAGTGACACTGTCAGTCTCAGAAAAGGAAATCAAGGCCATCAGATCTGCAGCTTAAAAATTCACATAAAGGAAGTCTAAATGTACTGAAGTAAATTCTGTGCTCCTGAGAAGGCTCTGCACGGTATACAGGTAAAAACTACCATACTTCCTAATACGGAGGAAGACGGCTGACTTGAGAATTGACACAGCTGCTCAGCTTCCAGGTGCTCTTGGGACACCCTGCTAGTGGAAAAGTTCTTCCTCCTTTTCCTCTTTAGGTTTGGTTGTACTTTGTGCAACCTCCTCTCCCTGGGAATTTTCAATATAACCTTCATGTCTTCACCAGTGCCCCAAAAGTTCTGGTTCTTCCAGATGAAGTCAGACTATGACACTAGCATTTGCAGCCCAAACTATAACCGTCTGGCCTGCTCTGCCTTCAGTACATTTCTGACTGGTGTGTCCAACTGTTTTGATCATCTCCCAGCCTCCCATTGGTTAATCCTGTCTGGAAATATTCTTCATGTGAATAAATTTCCCATCAAATTTCACATCCACCTCCTCAATGCACACATTCTGTGGCCGAAGCAGAATGAGAGACACCAACACTACTGCTTGTCTCTGATTCTTCTACCTCAACTCTTCTACTTTCCTCTAATGTGAGGATGCTTGGGACACTGTCACTCACAAGGACTAAAAGAGAACTTCAACCTCCCTTCTTTGCCTTCTAAGAGTTTCCTAGAAGCACTGATTTCCATGCCCAGGGCAAGTTTTACATCAAGAAGTTGCTTATACTCATTTGGCTGTGGCTGCATCTGATCCTTTCTTTTCAACATTCCTCTCTCTGTCAGACAGCATGTGACAGGAGTTGTCCTTCTTGCACAAGCAAGTCCTCCAACTCTTGGATCCTTTCCAAACATGCTCTAGACTCTGCCTGTAGATCACAAAGCTGAGTGGAGAGGCTCTCAATTCTCACACGACTTTCCATCAGTTCCTCCCTGATAATGCTGACAGTCTGGCATTCTTCAGTGTGGCACAGCAAGTCTCCTCAAGCTCATCCTCGTACAGCCTCACTTGGGCACCATGCTCTCATCTAGTGAAGGGTCTTAGTCAGCTTCTACTCGTACACAATCTGATGTCCAGAATCCACCTCTATCACAACCATTTCATGCTTCCTTCAGGTCTCATTAATCTCTTCACACGTGTTTTTAGGAAACTCCAAGTCTTCAGTAAGGCTCTGAAGATGATTCTCCAAATCCACGTTAATGGGCCGGGGATTTAACTCAGTGGTTTTGCTGCCTGCTGCGCAAGTACAAGGACCCGAGTTCGATCCCCGGTACCAAAAAAACAAAAACAAAAACAAACAAAAAAACAAATCCACGATAAGTAAAGTTTCATCTGCTATTTTTTGGTGGCTGCTAAGGAGGCTTCTGGGCAATCCCATCCTTTAGATCTTCCAAATCTCCTCTCACCTTTGTCACCAAGTGCCGAAGCCAGAGCAGCATCTTTAAAGTTCGGTGCTGCTTCCTAGTTTCTTAAGTTTGGTCTAGGCTCCATTAAGATCAGATTCTTAGTACAACAGAGGAGCAGCTAGTCATGCTTGGCCTTGCATTTACCCAGCCTGATCTGTCTGTAGCTTGCTTATCAGCAGTATCCAGAATATATTTTAGATTCAAGGAAATTTGGCAGTTATGAAATACTAAAAATTTCATCAAAATATTGCTTGATAAATTAAAATGGATTGAGGAAATTATATAAGCTTGAAATGTCATCATTTAACCTGATCAATATTAAAAAGGGGCTTTTTGGAAACACAGGGACTGATTTCAAATGTGGATGATTTATCAATATTCAAGTGATGGTCAAAACAGGGAACCTATGTGGGCCAGGGATTTAGCCTGCCTCGCAAGCTCAAGGTCCCGAGCTCGATCCCTGACACCAAAAAAAGAAAGAAGAAAAAAAAAAAACCCAAAACAGGTAACCTATGGGCTAAATATTAAAATAAAGCAAAACAAAATTACTTTTTTCTCACTAGGGGAAATTAGGTAGTTCAAAGGGAAAGAGCAGTGAGGGACACAGAAGCTCTCTTTTTTCCTCTATGGAGCTGAAAATGCTCTGCTCAATCTGATTCCTAGCAAATGACCTAAATTTTACAAAACTTTGGGGAATCGGAAGGAGGTACTCAAAGTCCTCTGAATCAATGAGCTCCCATTTGTAAGGTGATTAGCTAACAGAAAATGGAGACCTCCAAAACACTATCGACTAGAGGGAAGCAGAGGTTCAAAGCAGGAATTTGCCTCATACAACTTCTTATGCATTATTTTTTTAAAAGGCTTAAAGTTAAAGCATATTGAATAGGTTTCCTGGGCAGTGCTTCTACTAAGAAAATAAGACTATGTTGCCTGTCTCTCAAAGCTACATTCAAAACCAACCTTACATAAACTTTTTCTTTAGTGGCTGAAAAATTTAGTTGTTAGTCCAGAAAACTTTAGCTGTTCTAATCTCCTACTCAGAGTTACTGAACTAATCAAAATACCCAGTTCACCTAAAGTAATTCTCTCCCAGATTCTATTTGCCACAAAAATTTAAGAACAAAGCTTCCAGCCTGACCATTTTCTAAAGGAAACAACGGTGCTGAACAGAAAAAACATGGCAGGCCACTGATTTTTAACTGCAGTGTCAATGATCAAAGAAAATAGGAATTATTCAAATGCTATACACCAACAGTCAGAAATAGACAACAAGAAAAGAAAACTAATTTCTTGTGATAGTTCCTAAACTAAGTAACACCAATTTTTAATAGTATAAACTAATATCAGAACACAGGTTAAGATAAAATATCCTTTCTGTCCTGAAAAGAAGACTTCTGGCAAAGTTTAGCAGTAAACCTTGCTTGGATCTCTTAGGTATAAGCAAGTAAGGATCCTGAGAGTCTTAGAAGGCAAGGTGATGGATGGCATGTAACACAAAGATGCACCAGTCTAGCCAGCACTCTTGCTTTATCTAAAACACCAATACTACACACATCAATAGTCAAAACCCAGTGGACTGGAATTCTAAAGTTACCAGAACCAAAGGCAATTATGCAAAGAAAACACCAAATGGCACACTGGTGCTCACTTCATTATTGATGGTAGCTCCAAGTCCCAGGTGGTTATTTTTAACTTGAACTTTAATATGATCCGTGGCTCCTTGTTCCTGAGCCCCCAAGCCCTGTGAAGAGTAAACACAAAGGGAGTTAGCATTTCTATTAAGCAGAGAGCTCATCTATTTCTTCCTTCACCAACCATTCAATGAATGACTAAGTATCTAGGGTGAGGCGCTATCCTTGGCCCCAGAGAGGACACAGTCTGACTGATTCTTAGATGATAATGCCCAACACCAAGGATGCATGTATAGCAATGAACACCAATTCTTCAACCTGAGATCAGATATAAGCTCCATATAGACACTAGGTAGAAAACATCTCAGGCTGATGCTCAGGGCAGAATGCTACTACCAAACTCACAGAAGCCCACAGGTGGTGTTACAAGCCTACAGTTCTCTCCATCACTTAATGTTACAAAAAGACACCAAGGAAAGAGTGAAAGGGACACTAAAAGTCCCCTGCAACAATTAATATTCACTTGTACGGCTCAGGTCAGGAGAAGAGTGAACACAGAACCTAAGGTGGGAAAGGGCTTGGTGTAATAGAGGGTGGTAGCTCAGCAAGTAGTAAAGGGAAAATACGCTGATAGGAAGGGGCTGGATCTAACAGGACCTCAGGACTTACGGTAGACATTTGGATTTGATTTTTAAAACTCTTGGAGAGCACTGGATCTTTGCAAAGGCATATCGTGATCTAATTTCCACATTCTAAATGACCATCTGCCTGCCATATGGCAAAGTGGACCAGAGGAGGAAAAGAAGGGTGGTGCTGAGAGTGCTGGGAGGATGAGGAGAGCTGACAGTGAGCCCGGTGCTGGTCTGCCCAGAGAGGAACGACTGGAGATGCAGGAAAGAGAGGCAGGAACCAAGTTCTCTGGCTTAAATACATGGGTAGATGAGTGTATGGGTAGAGGGTACCATTTCTGAAAATCAGGACAACTCAGGAGGAAAAGATGTGAGGGGACTGAGAGTATTACAATAAAAATGGTACCCTTGAGATGTGTGCTCAAGTAGAAAAGCCAAGCGGCCCAAGGAATTTACAAATTTGGAGCTCTAAGGACAGAATGGACTCCATATACTTGAAAGCACAGCATGGCAGGAAATGAAATCACTGGAGCAGTACACAGCAAAGGGCTTGTGCTGGACCCCAAGGAGATCCAAAGCTCAACACGTCTGGAGGAAAAAGACACAGCAAGAAACTTAGAAGTGGCTGGTGAGGCCAAAGAAGAAGAGAAGGAGTATCGTGGATGCCAAGACACAAGTACTACAAAGCAGGAGGAGCTGATTACATCCAACGCTACTAAGGGCTATGTGAGAACAAAATAGTACTGCACACACCAACACTGCCAGAGTCAGCAAGGGAAAAAGCACACACACATACAGTCTAGCTACAAAAGGGAACTGAACATTACTCCTGGCAATATAAGGCCCTGATGGTTAAGTATGAGTCCACGTGTGACTAACTAAATAGTGTCTAAGGAAGATGCTAATCACAGCAGTTTAAATGAAGAGCTGACATTCATGTTCAATTCTGATTTCATCATTTAGTCACTACAATTCATTTCTCCAAAATTACTTATTGACCCAAAACGACAAAAACTTCTACCAGACTTCTAAGAAAGATGCTTCATTATCTCCTGCCATGGTTCAGGTGGCTTTTGGTCTTTTTGTTTTTGCTTTTCTTTCTCCAAAATACCTTTCCTTTAGACCAGCCCATCTTCTCTAGCATCCTCTGGCCGAACTTGGAAGCATCATTACTCCATGCAGTGTTTCTTGGGTCCAGAGCCCACTTTTGCTTTCGCCGGCCTGTAAATGAAAAAGTGCCTCATCAATCTTTTGAACTTGGGAGAAACACACAAATACACACCTACTCGCATACAATATGATACACATGTTTTATTACATAAGCCACCACACTGAACACTCACTAGACATTAAGAGAGCGGGTCATTTCTCATTTCCCTCATAACTATATGTTCTTAATATACAAACTGACTTCCTAAGTTTAAATTGTCCCCTCTAAATGTGACAAAGCAAAATAAGCATCCAATATACCATTAGCTGGGCCTCCCACACTTAGCCATCAGCTGCAACTGAAAGCACCCATGGACATCAGCGTTATCATCACCATCAGGAGCAGCAGCAAGAGCACTTCTCATAGCTATTATTGCCAAGGCTTGTGTGCCAACTGCTATTCGTATAGTACTACATATGCGACATAACCATCACCTGTATACATATTAGATTCAATTTTCACAGTATTTTCACTTCTTTCCCTTCATTTTCCAATGAAGGGAAATATGTCTTAACTCTGCCTTTCAGATAAGGAAACTTGAGGCTTGGAGAAAGAAATGTACCTAATGTTCCCAAGCAAAACCCAGACCCTTTATACAAATCAAGGTTCTACTGGCTTCAAAGCTCATATAGTTAATCTACAACATACAATAGTCATTACAATCTTGGGGAGAGTCAACCGTACCTCCATTATGTGTACAATCTACACATAATGACAACTTCCCCTCTCACTGAACTACCCTACACACCATAATCTACTCATTGAACTTCCAGAATCAAGGATCTGTTTTACTTCTGGCATTTAACATACTATTGCATTAGGGCTATTTATATCCATGATTTATGTTTCCTGGTAGACCATAATCTCCCGAAGGGTCATATTCATTTCTTTTTCTTTATGTTCCATTGCAAGAAGTAAAAACAACATTTTGAATGTAGCAGTCCCTCAATAAATATGTGAATGAATGAGAAAGAATGATGGGAAAGGAAGAAAGGAGGAAAGAAAAAAGGAAAAAGGGAAGGAGTAGAACTGAATTAAGGAAATTCCTTTGAATCTCATCAAACTATTTTTAAATGTATATAAATAACTGAGCTCTAGGAACTCAAGTTTACTGTTGTAGCTTCAAGAAAAATTACTGCAGAGAAAGAATCACAAAGATTCAAAGAAGAAAAATATGAGACCTACAGCCAACTGTGCGCAAATGAGGAATCTGAAGATTTCAGTGTTACTATCACTCACCCACTGCAGCAGCCTCTCACCTCGGAAGTCTCACAACACGGTGAAAACATAACACAACCCCTAGTCAAAGGGGCTCACTGTGCTGCACGTAAAATCAATACAAACCCTTAACTATACACGCCCTAGCAAAAACAAGAGACCCTTTGCATGTACACAGGCAGAAAGAGGCCATTTACAAAGCAAAATGAGTGGGACTCAAATTTACAGTGTTCTGCAAGAAAAAGCTGACCCCAAAATGCTCTACTTGGCTAATTACTACTGTACTTATCTTGGTAGAGACTCAGGATAAAACTGTCTCTACTAATAAACATGCCAGAGGTAAGCCTTGCTAACCAGTACTCTGTATGTAACCGGTACTGGTGGGTCAGAGTCCACGGACAATGCTTGCCAGGGGTCTTTGACTTCAACTGAGATGGAGGAGGCAGCTTGGAGAATGACTGACTCTCCCTCTACAATAAAAAATCCATGCTGCGTATCTATATCCAGCAGACTGCAATGCTCCTCTACAGAACTGGCCACCAGAGGCCGGGATACATTTGGATGGGCCAGCTCCAGGGGACTTCACTTTTCAGACTCCATGTCTGATAATCACACGGTTTATGCCAGCAGTAAGCTAACTCGACAGGTACATTGAATCCCAACAGTCAGGGACAGAAGTTCCTTTTTCTTTTTCCAAAGATACTTCCAGATATTTAAGAATTCAAAATATAACACCCACAGTCTTATTAAAAAATTCAAGACATATTTAAGATCAAGAAAACTGCAATATAAAATTTTAATGCAATTAGCATTCAAATCCAATAACTATAGTGAGATAACTGCATGAATTTTCCTACTTTGTAACTCAGTGACTCGTAAATTATTTTCCTCTGAATTCAATTCCTGCTCCTGTAAAATAGGGATGGTGCCCTGCCACTAGTGCTTCGGTGGTCCGTTAGATAACAGGATGAGGCCGGCATTTATTTCGCAAAATCCCTTTGCAGTTGCTGCTGGTCTGTTAAATAGCTGTTTCTGTCTGCTGCTCATGGCACAGCTTCCAAAAAGTTCCGGGCCAGCTCTTCGTGACCACGACACGACTGCCATCTGGTGGCAGCAACCTCAGCTACAGGTCCCATCCAGAAGTTGAATGGCCTCTCACAGGGAGCGGGAATGAGGGGACTTCATTCCGGAGAGTAAAAAGTCAAAAAGCAAACAGATAGTAGGCAGCACTGCGACCAACACTCTAGTAGTGGAGTTAACTGCGACTAACGAAGACACACCCTCACGTCTTAGAGTCACTCCTGAGCCGCGTGCCCCCCAAATCCAAGGCTAACTTTCTGTGTTTGATGCTTCTAAGCCTTGGGTTTTTCTTTTTCTGCGCGCTAGGACACCTTCAACAGCTGGATTCACCGCCTGCAGAGATCCTTCTGGCCTACCTTCTGTTTTTAAACCTGCGGAAACTGAGGCCCGAGGAACTAAAATGAACACCCCGGGTTCCCAAGACCGCCGGAGGCAGGCCCTGTCCCAGGACCTTGGGTCCCAACTCCTGTTCGAACGCACAGCGCGCGCCTCAGGTCTGGAGGACAAATCTCAGAGGGACACTCGAGTCTCCTTCACAGCAGACTGGCGGCTTTCAGGAAAGCCTGGGCTGGGGCATCTCTGCAGACGGCAGGGCGAACCTAGCCGGGCTTCCCGGCCCAGATCCCCGGTCTCTGACGCCCCAGGCAGGAGACGCCCCCAAGCCCCTGCGCGGGGACGACCCCGCCACACCGGCGGCCGCGCGGCACCCGGTGGCTTTTCCTTCGCTCTGGACTCGGGCCTCCGCGTCCGACACTTACGCTCGGCCAGCATCGACATGTCGCCGAGTCTGCAGTCTGCGGGTCTTCGGACAAGCGCGACTGTGGTAACAGGGTTCGAACGAGGAAAGAGAGAGGCAGAGCCAGACGCGCACGCCTGACGCACCTTAGCGCCCGGGCGCGTGCTGATGACGTCACGGCGCGCGACCCGCTACCGACCACACGTTAGAGAGGGGCGGGGCCCGTGGTGCGAGGAAGGCGTGGCCATCGGGGGGGCGGGGAGAGGCGTGGTGGTTCATTGGCTGGAACCTCCAGACATGCGCTCTGCCCTCAAGCAGCTGCAAGTCTAAGCGGGAAAAGAGAAAGATGAGCAACCATCCTTAGGTTCATCGTTGTCCTGCAAAAGACATGCACAAGTAGTTGGAGGAACTCGGCTGGAGGGGAAAACTTGGCATTGTGGTGTCCTCTTATTCACGCTCTATTTCCCCCTTCCCCCAGGAGAAAGGGATGGATAGTGATATATAGATCTGATATCTTTCTGTCGTTGTATGGGATCATGAACAAATTAGTTAAGCAGATAACTAATTTTGGGAAAACGTCGTCTCTCTTTAAGTAATGTGATGTAAAGATGGGTTGTTGATTTCTCCACCTCAACACGCGCACCGAATGTTGTCTCTGTCTTGCACAATGATTCTGAGTATGGTAGGGGCTCCATAGATGTTAACAAATTTCAATTACGGTGCCTGTGTCCCCGGGGGAGTGGTAATGAGATTCTAGGAGAGAAAATTTCAGGGAGACAGTAGGGAAATGTTTTTGGACAGGTGAACTTCAGGTGACAGTGCACACAAACGGCAAAGTTTACCCTGCGCAAGTGGGAGGTGACCAGAGCAGCGCCCAGGTGTCCAGAGAAGCTATGCGAAGCATGTTCTTAATAAAACTCACCTTTAGGGATCTAGACTAACAAGATAACTTCCTTTATTTCATAAAAGTTAGAAAGAAGAAACACAAAAGAGTATTTACTATTAGTAACTATTCAGGAAACAAGAGGGGAGTGCAAGTTAATGGGAGCAGCTAAGTCGTGGCATGAAGAATAAGATTAAAATAGAGATTTGGACTTAGGAAGGCAAGATAATGAACATTTTAGGATAACTAGGGGATCTGTTTAATTATAGCAGTGAAAATGAAGGCACGTATACAGAGAGAATAGTGAATTAGTATTTTTCAAGTCCCACATATTTTGGTCTGTGATTCAGGAAGATAAATATGGTCAGAAAGGTTGAGGCAGAAGTCTGTGATGGTCTAGTACTGACCACCCATCACCATGCCCGAGCATGCCAACCTCCCCCCCTACAATGCTCTGTACGAAGCCACAAAGGAATGTTGTAGCACAGATTCTGCATTTAGGTGAATCCAAAGTTTCTTCCACCTCCAGCATCCTCTATGTCTATGAAATATTCATGAGAATTACAGCAATTTATCTAGAAAAGAAACAGAGCTGGAGCTCGTCAGTTAAATTTCCCTTACTCCTCAGAGACAGCAGCCTGATACAATACAAAAAGCAAAAACAAGTATTATAATGGCAGTCAGAAAACCTAAGAGCCCAAGTTCTACTATAGGCTTGGCAGTATGGCTTTGGACAAATCATCTCACCTCTTTTAGTATCAGCATTCCAATCAATATTTTAAAAAGAGCTGAATGATATTTGAGGTGGTTTCCATGTGTAAAAACTTACAGAGAATACTTTAATCCAAAAAATACAACTCAATAGTCTGACCATTAGGGAAATATAGCATGAGAGTTCAAAATTTAAATTTGGAAACAAGACATCCTGGGTTCATATTTTAGCTCTGTCACTCACCAGCTTTGCTGCTCTTCTGTATGCTGGGCTGAGTACTTCTCTCCTCTATGCAGCTATTCTTCATCTGTAAGATAGGAACAACAGTGCCTACTGTGTAGAGGTGTTACAGGGAGTAATGAGATGCTACTTTTCATGTGAGTCATTATAATATTAAGTAAAATGGAGGTGAGGGTGATTATACCAACAATTCTTTGTTGTTTCAAGCATGTACTAAGAGCTAGGGTTACAAAGGTGGACAGAAACAATCAAGTCCCCTACCCTCATTGAATTTGCATTTTAACAGGGGAGATGACGTGAATCAAATAAGTATATCAAATGCTATAAAGGAGTGATTTGTGTGGTTAGAAAAGAATATAATATAAAGACAAAAATTAGGAAGCATATGAATGTAAATGTGAACTGGAGCCACGTGTCATGCCATGAGCAGTAGAAAGGGATGTGTTATGGGAGCTCAGAGCAGAAGGCTCACCCCAGCCAGGAGCGGCATGGAGAGTGTGGGTGGCCTGAGATTCTGCCTCTGTCTCTGCCAAAATTTTATGACATCATGCTATAGCCATCACAAAAGGGCTGTGAAAATCTGTAAAACTCAACCCTCCGAAATCATGGCCGCAGATCCAAATTAACATTATGGTGTCAAAGGACCCATGTATTTCCTCGGTCTTATAACCTCAGTTTATTGCCCTAACACAACTTCCCCTAACCTTTGAGTGAGACAGTGACAAGTTAGTTTCTCATATCGTGAGATGTTTCCAGGGGCAGCTGGTGGGGAGGAGAGAAGGATGGTGGGGCTGGGGCAGGGAGAGGCCTGCGAAGAGGAGGAGTAGAAGCAGAGTGAAGGGTGGACGACAACAATAGAAATAGGATGGCGACTGACGGAGTACCCTCTCCAGGCTTCCTGTCCTGACTGCAGGTGGAGGGTTCTGGTCCTGACAGTGGGAAAGCCAGAACCTCCATTATGGCGTGATGAGTGGACACCCTGGAATCAGCCGAGGAGGCTTCCCAGGCTCCACTGTTGGTGCCTCCGATCCTTTCTACACAACTTTCTTTCTGCTTTCCAGTGTTCACTGGCTAAGCAGCCTGGAGCCCAGGAAGCTCTGCTGGTATGGTCTGTCCCCACCATGGTGGGCTTCCTGGCTGTGGTAATTAGCACAATGAACCCCCACATTAGGAGTCAAATGTGGCTCTGGTGCTGCAGTTGTGACCCCACTCTGATTCCTCATCTGCTATTCCAGCAGATTGCTGTGATGACTCAGAGTGGACACAGGGACACCTGAGAACAGAAGCAATCTAATGGTACACATGGCCACTGCCCGGGGCCTAATCTTCTCTATTCCCGTTCTTCGTGTCCTACTTTCCTCTTCCTCTGCACTTACCAGCTGGTGAGCCTAGGCAGCTGACTTAGTAAATTTCCTGTGTCTCAGGTTCTCCATCCACGTGCTGCTATTCTTTTTTTTTTTGGTATCGGGGATTGAACTTGAGTCCTTGAGCTTGCACAGCAGGCAGCCAAACCACTGAGTTAAATTCCCGGCCCCATCCATCCACGTGATAGATGGTACCCGCCTCAAAAGTGCTATACGTGCTCTACAGTGAAGATGTGTGACCTGCCCATAATTCCTATGTTGGGACCTAATCCCCAGTATGAGGGTATTTGGAAGGGATTAGGTCATGAGGGGGAAGCCTTCACGAACAGGATTAATGCCCTAATAAGAGACCGAACAGACTCCCCCTTCCCCTTCTTATCGTGTGAGAACTCAATGAGAAAGCTGCTGTCTGTGAGCTGGGAAGCGGCCCTCACTGGGCATGGAACCTGCCAGCACCTTGACCTTCGACTCCCGGCCTCCAAAACCGTGAGTCATACAGTTCTGTCATTTATGGGGCTGTGTATTTTGTTACTGCAGCCCAGAGTGACTGAGACGACACATACATTGGCGGTTAAATTAGGTGATTTGGACAGCACTTGGGATGGAGAAGGAACTCAGGAAATGGCCTGCCGGTGTTTATGTGCACATAGGTTTTGGTTTTGTTGTTGCTGTTGTTGCTTTGTTGTAACGGTCTGTGTCACCTAGGCCACCATCTTGATCTGTCCACTAATGATTTCAGCGTAGTAGTAGACAAGGGCGATTCTCAGGGGCAGGGGTGAGAACCTTTGAACTAAGAACTCTTCGGAGTTGGACCCTCCTTGAGTCACTAGGTGATGAGGAGCTGGTAAAGAGGAGGCCATGATCAAGAAGCACAAATACAGAGAAGAGAGACTATTTTACAGAAATCCCTGTAAGTCCTACAGCACATTTGTGATTTAGAGTTAATTTACAAAGAGCACTTTTAGGAAACTCTGTCACGAGAAATATTGTTAAGTAAATAAAACCGTTTGCAAAACTGTAGGTACCTTATTTTTAAAAACTCACTTTAAGAAAAAATATGTACGATAGTCTACATATATAGTTAATAGAGGCATGGGAAATGTGGGGAGAATATTTCAGACTATAAATACTAGTATTTTCTGCAAAGTGGGAAATGAATTACAACTTCTACAGCATGCATTTCTGTATTGTCAAAACTATTAAATAATAACATAATGTTTCTTTACCGTATCAGAATGGTTTAAATATATCTATCCACCCTATTAGTATGAGAAAGGGCCACACCCCCTTGGAATCTGGGGTCTGCATGTGGGATGGACGCCGTAAGAATCTTGCCTGGACATTTCACTCATCTGATCCCCTCAATCCAAGGTGTGCTGGAAACCGACTCTAGGCATCACCTTGTTGACAGCTACCTGATACCTGTAGGGCCCCTAAGAGCCAAGCAAGCGCAGATCCACTGAAATGACAGCCAGCTGGCAAAACCAAACAAAAAGCCATAATCCTGCAGCCAAAGATAGAAGAGTAGGACTTCTCCCACAGTCTTCTCGGAGTGAAGACTCCACAACAGGGCTCCAGGAACCCCTTCGAGCCCCAAGGCCTCCCTGGTCTCAGGGTGCTCACCGTCCACCACACCTGGCGCTGGCTGTCTGCGTCACATTCTCCTTTGTCTGCATTTTCTTTCCTCTCCCTTTGCCATCGCTTTCCCTGCAGATGTTCAACTTTAGCTTTTGCCTGTGCTGCTTGATTTCTCTTCGCCACATAGCCTCACACTTCTCAGGGATCTCCCTTGCTTCCAGGTGCCCCCCAAGAGTTCTTCGGGATCTTGGCCTCACCTTTGTCTTCATCCTCTGTGGCTGTGGGTCCTGCCTCGGTACTGACCAGGGCCCTCTCTGCCTTAGGAGCTCTGTTTCCCAGAGTCTTGTGCCTGGGACCAGCCCTTCCATCCTTAACTAGACCCAACGGGGTTCTGTGTAGACCCCCCTGCCTTGTGTCAGTGTAACCCTTTCTGATCTTAGAAGGGGGTGTGCTGGAGACACTGATGTTCTGTGAGTGTCTGATGCAGCTGCCTGGCTGTGGTGGAGGGAAGAGTACAGGTCTGGGAGCTGATAGCCTGGGAACCAGGCCCAGTGCTCACCAGGCCAAAAAAGTCAGTCGACTGCCTCTGCAGCTTCACTCCTCTGGAAGATGGCACCCGCCCAAGAGGAACCATGTGCCTGACCAAGAAGGATAAATGACAGAAGGTGGAAGGCAGGACCACTGTGATTAAGAGGCTGAGTCTAATCGAGCCATCCACAGCACACCCAGAATGCAATTCAAGCCGTTGTCATCTTCCTTTCCTCTGTTTACCTCACAAAGTCCGAGGGAGTGTGGAGCTTCAAAATGTGGGAGCATTTCCTCAGCTGTGCTTGTCCAGGGTGAAGGCAAGGGGGCAAGGCTTTGCCCTGGCTGCAGGGTCTCCCCTAGACAATCGCTGGAGACCACTGAGGATCAGCCATGGGGTGACATTCACTGACTGTTCTTGAATCACAGCATCAGCCACCTTGGGCAACTTCTGTCTCTCTTTTTTTGAAAACATCCTTGGGAAGAGCTATTATTAATCATTTCCCTCTGTTTTTGGAGAATTTAAGAGCAAATCTGGAGGCTAGGGCAGAGGAGAAAGTGTGCAGCAATGCAGAACTCAAGTTTTAAGGGGGCCTGAGCAAGAGGGTTGGGGCATAGCAGGAAAGTTGCTCATCTCTTGGTTTTGCCTGGAGCAGAAACAGGCCTTGCTGATAAAAGGTAAACTCATAAATTAGTCTTCATGGAAATAAGGGACAACTGAAAGAGAACCTGAGGTCATTAGTGTGAATTTCACATCCTACACAAACATTCTGCGTTATTGAAAACTCTCAACTTCTGGTCTCAGCAGCACTTCGTTGAGCTACAGGGGGTTATTCATGACAGCCCTTCCCAGAACCCCCACTACCAGTGAAACGGGAAGCCCAAACTTGTCTTTACATATTACCAGGAAAAGAAGGCCGGCCTTTGTGTGGATGTCTGTGCCCACCCATGTCCTGCCCAGATTCGAGTGTTAAAATCCTAAGCCCAAGGCAATGGTATAAGGAGGTGAGGAGGCATGAGGGTAGAGTCCTCAGGAGTCAATTAGGGCCCCCACAAAGGGGAAGCGGGGAGCTCCTGCCCACTCCACCACAGGACAACACAGAAACCAAATCTGGTAGTGATTCACTCTTGTCCCAGCCTCCAGAACGATGAGAAATAAATTTCCGTTGTTTGTGGGCCACTCAGTCTATGGTACTTTGTTAGAGCAGTCCGAATGGACTAATGTAGGCAAATTGTACATCGGCACGGGGTGAGAGTCTTAAATTCTGGGCCCAGATTCCCTAAAAGTGAAAGTCCAGAAAGGGGTCTTCCATCGTTGTCTTTGATGTAAACATTCCGTAAAGGTGGGACACTAGATGCACTGCACGAAAGGTCTTAGTTTAAGGTGATCAAACCTCCTTTATCTTTTTTTCAGAACCTAAATCTTTGTAAACAAATCTTTGCAAACCTGCTGCAAGCTAAAGATTGCCCATCAGTTTAATGAGAGTTTTGGAAAAGAGATTTGGGACTGAATGCACTGAAGGGGGCTTTCCATTCTTCCCTGCTGGCCACATCCCCACATTTGCCCCTTCACGGGACTAAAGCGCCATCTGTTCTATAAAACTGGTCACTGATCTGTTTCTGAAGTACTGGCTTAGGACTTGAAATAATCTGGCAGTCAGTTCCCTGTCCAGCGTCACATGTTCTTGGAAGAGATTGAAGATACGTAGGGGACTCAGAAGGCAAAGCTGCCTCCCTCTGCAATGCTCCTCCCAGAAAACAAGCCTGCCCTGCAGGTGCCGCCCCAGAGAGGGAGTGCAGGGCACAAAAGGGAGGTGGAGAAAGTTGCAAGTGTAAAAGGGTGGGGAGAAGGGCCATGGAGGGAGGCGGAGCCAATGGCCGGAGGTCACAACTATGTGGCACTCATCTGTATCGCACTTCCTTCTGATCACAGCACCCCAGGAGTGCTGGATCGGGGCAGCCTCCTGCAGAGAGGACCCGCCCATACCGACATGGGCTCCTTTCAGGTAGGGTCCTCCGCTTGCCTCCCAAATGGCACAGTTTGGAAATGGACTGTGTCCAAGCATGCAGCAGAGGGAGTAAGTCCAGGACTCACATGAGCACCACCTGTTTGCCAGGCAGGCTGTGCAAGCTGTGGGAGTGCAGCCCCACGGATGCAGTTCCAACCGACACCTCTTGCTCCCTTCTTCCTCCCTCTCCCCCCCCCCTTGTTTCCACCTGCCCAGCCCACCCCACCTTCCACGTGCCATCCGGCAGAGTCCAAACTGGGCACTGATTTTGCTTTGCTCCTAAAAAAGCAATAAGAAACAATGCTAATCCAACAATAAGAAACCTTTTTGCTGGATGTCCCTGGGGCTTGGGCAGAAGACAGTGTGCTTCAGGGATCCGTTTGTAGGATTTCTAGCATAAGGCAATAGTAGTGGGGAGGGCACAATCCAGAGCTTTTCTGTCTCTCTCCATCCTCCAACCTCCATGTTAGCAATGATTTCTCCCCTCCGGTTTCTTCTCACCTTAGCTTCTCTGGGGTTTCTCCTGCCTGGCCCCTTGCTTGGCCTTCAATTGACAGCCCACATCTGGCCCTCTGAGTGGGTTGTTCAGGGGCACACGTGGCTGGGAGGCCATACTCAGTGTAAAGCACCCCGAGAGGAAGTTGGTACCTAGCAGGCCCTCCACTTACCTCCTCACCCGCCCTGTACCATATTGTTTTCTCCTGGGGCCAGCTGCTTCCAACTCCCAGGTGCAAGCAGCCTCTGCCCACACTGAAGTCAATTAGCACTCCATGTTTTGCACCCCTGGAGGATCTGTCCCTCCCCCGCTATGCATAAAGAAAAAGGCACACACACGTGTTATTAAAATGAACTGTTTATATTATCTCAGTTGAGTCAATACATTATAATGTATTAAAATGGAAAGGTACAAAATTGAAATAAATACTTTCTGATTCATGTATAAATCTTTTTTTTGTCAAGATGACTTTTATCGTTAGTACATGTCACAAGAAAACATTTAAAATGACACCAAAACAATCATTGAAATCATGGTGCGTGGAGGAAAAAGGTAAAGAAAACAACCGTTGGCTTGTTTTGGCATGAGATCTTGATGCAGTTTGGGTTCCCCAAAACCATGTGAAGGGTGGTAAAATAAAAATGCTCAAAACTGGCTTAAAAAAATAAACAGGCTTTACAAAAGAAAACTCTCTTTTTTTTCTTAACCCAGCCACTTCTCTACATGGTCTGCACTTACAATAGATACATTCATTATTGTCCAAGGGAAGACAGCAACTGCCGTTCAATTAAAGAGCTTGGTGGACAGGCTGAAGAAAGATGCTGCAGCTGAAGGGGAGTAGCGTGTTCCAGAGAACGAAAAAGTCTAGATGGTCCTCACTGAGCATGAGGGGTGGAGGGTCTCTGGGCGAGAGGTGGAGGGAGAGGAGAGGGAGAGTCCAGATCTGAAGCAACGGAGACCAAAGAAGGGCATCGGCTTGGCAGTGGTCACAAGGGGCCCGGGCATCTCTCCTGCCTGAGCAGTCCTGGGCTTGTCCCCAGCCTGGGAACATTGCTCTGTTCTGTCAGTGAGAGGTGAACCCTGGGCTTTGGAGCCAGGCCTTAGGCTCTTATCAGGCACAGCAGCAATGGGGAGACGGGGCGGGCCTCCCTCGGATGAATGCCACACACAGAGGGGCTTCTCAACAGTTCTGACTGCTTATTAGGTGGTCATTAAGGCAATAAGGACTTTAGCAAACTAGAGGTTAAGGGCAGCTAAATTCAGCCAGATTGAACGTAAACAAAAGGTGAGAAGGGGTCTCTTTCTCCTCAGCTACCTGTCCCCCAAGTGCAAGGGGGCCTGGCCTCCTGAAGCTGAATTTACAGTACACAGTAGCGGAGGGCTTGCCCTTTGGAAAGAAGGCTCCGTGGAAAGAAGGCTTGTCCCTGACTTGGGGCAACTTAACCAAGTTTCTACTCTCCACATCTCTCTCCTGGGCTCACTCAGCTGGCGAGCAGAAGGCCAGGCACCAAGGTTCATGGCAGAAGTCAGGTCAAGACCCCTGCTAGCAACCACCTGGCCCATCCCAGTGACCTGGAACACCATGGGGCCTGCAAAGCCCGGCCTGGTGATTGCACACCCCATGAGGCCTATGCTCAGCTGGAGAAGAGGACAAGCATTTCAGGGTTCTGGAATGGTCCCTCAAAGCAGATGGAAAGATAGCAACACAGCCATGGGGATGTGGAGTCCTGGGTGGCCTCTGAGGGGATGAAAGAAGCTCCTTTGACTTGGATCCACTCACAAAGTTGCAGAAGACAGAAGAGTGCAGAGGGGAGAGCCTTCTCCTTCCTTTGTGCTCTGGAGGAAGGACACAGAGTCACCTTGGAATAAAGCTGAGGAGACAGGAAGCTCAGAGCTGCCTGCTGTTTGGGGTCAACTTCAGGCAAGAAGCTGGGTGAGCTGGCAGCTGCAAGGTCCTGGCGCTGATGAAGAGGCTCTCAGATGATTGCTGCCAAAGAGCCACCTACCTACTCCTGCCGGTGCAGCACCCGTGAGCTTGGGAAGGCAGACAGGAGCCCTTCTATCCTCCAGACTGAGATGGCAGGCTGGGGAGTGCTCTCCAAGAGATGCCTTGGGCCTGCGGCTGCAGTAGCATGGAGACCCTGTGCCCTAGTTACTCAGGACGCCCTGAGCGTGGGACATCCCTGAGGACGAGATGTGCACTAGGAGAAAAGTCAGTCGTAATGACCAGTCATCTGTGCACCAGTTCCCTGCCTGACTTTTCTCTGGTGCAAGCTATCTTATTTTGTGGGCAATATATTATGCAGGACTCTAAGAACTATAATAATAAAGAAAATGTGATCATCAAGCTGTGGGGATGTGAACAAAACAGGATCGGCCATGAGACAGTAATCACTGTTGAAGTGGATTGATAGACCCATGGGACTTCCTTGGGCAATTCTACTGTAATACGTGTTCAAATATTGTCTAATGTATCCACAATACAAAACAAGTCTTCTTGGAGGTTATGTAGCTTAATTCCCCATTTTACAGACGGAATTCGGTGGGCAAGGGCCCAAAGTCACACAGATTTCCTGCAGAGACAGTAGTACAAGAAACCAGTCATCTTTTGGCAGGGATTGGGATATTTTGGCTGGATTCACATTTGTCACTCAATGTCATGCTCTGCTCTTACCACTTTCAGAAGCAGGCTGTGATCTTTAGAACTGCTGCCAACCAGCCTTGGGAACATGATGCTGATGGCAAGCTTCCTTTCTTGCTTTGCTCAGCTTACAGACACCCATCTGGGGAGCTCAGTGGAGCCAGCACCTTGGGCCTGGGTGTTACTGTGAGCAGCAAACATGACCCTACGGACTCGAGGTTTAGAAAGCCAGTTGGAACAGACAAAAACTGAAAACCTGCTATGATGGCAATGCCAGCTGTGTAGAAAGAGCGCACAGAGGCCGACCGCAGTGTGCACCCGTTAGGCGCCATTCAGCAGGTGTGGATGAGAGGAATGGATTAGGACAGTGGGGTCCTGAAACAGCATAGGTCCAAATTCTAACATGTTCTCTAATTTTAGAAAGAGAGATCATAATTATAATCATTATTATTCATATCAAGCAAATTAGCTTTAGGACCTATGGCCCTGACTTGGAGGTCATGACGGTAGTTTCTTTTCTGGTTAATTGGCCAATTCCCCTCTCTAGTAGAGCCACCAGGGGGCACTCTGTAGCCAAGACATTTTGAGAGGCAAAACCATCTCCCCCTACCAGTGATGGTGAACCTTTTCGAGCTTTCAAAGATAACAAAGAGCCTGCTGCAGCTGTGCTTGGGTTCACCATCACTGCACCCCATCCCTCATCTGAGGGGATCAAAGCAATTACCGTACTGGCCCACCCCTTTTCAGGGGAAACACCACCAAGCAAGGACACTAAAGGTCCTTCCCGAGCCCTGCCTGTGGCTCAGGCTTTTTGTCAGCCCAGTTGGGGGCCTGGTAAGGGTGGGGAGTTTTGCATTTTGAGAGGAGGGAGAGAGCCGAAGAGCTGGATGGCATCCTTTGAAGGAGTAAAGCCCTTTAAAAAGTTTGATGTCTTTCCTGTACTTTAATTGGAATAAAAGACAGCTCTCCTCTTAAGAAGAAAAAGGCTCCTCAGAACTGGAGTCTAGGGAAAGGGAGGCAGGACTCATAGGCCCTTCTCCGGGATGTGACACAGTAAGAATCGAGGGGGGCCTTGAGAGCAAATCACAGACTCTGATCCAAAAACTCAAAGGAACATACACATTCTAGATGAGATCTTTGTGAGCTGGAGGAGGGGGAGAGGATACAAACCCCAGAGTCCTTCCAAAGGGAAACAGGCCAGAAGCCGGAGCTTCCAAGTTCCGTGAGGGAGGAATGGTGGCCAGGAACCCTGCCAGCACTTTTAGGAAGATGATACTCAAAGAAATTCCCAGCTCTGCCATTTTGTGTGAGGAAAATATGCTTTGGCTGCTGGTGGTTCAGTGGAGATAAAAGTTAACAGAGGGAGGCACATAAAAAACAAAACCAAAGGAATTTGTAGTAAGCATTATGAAGATTTGCCTGGATTAAATAGTTGTGAGTTGGCTAAAACAGATTACTAAGAGGGACTGGGAATATTCTCTTGGGGTGGCCAGAGGCCTCAAGAGTGAAGATATCCAAGAAGGGAGGGATGAAGAGAACAAGGGAAGGAGAAATGGCCGGGAGAGGGTGGGAAGATGGATGGATGGTCAAACCGCTTTGTGATTATTTAGAAAAATCTGTCTCAGCAGGAGACTTAGGAAGGCCAGGTTATAGATTTAGATTCTCCCATTTCTTATTGTTGTCCCTCTCTTCCTTATTCCTCAGAAATCCAGGTAAACGCGACGTCAGCTCATTCGTCATCCCAAATGCTAGTCTTCTTAGCTTGGCTTACACAGGGCCAGGATGGGACAACAGGGAGCGTGCGTGTGTGTTCACACTGATTATGATCACCGGGAAAATGAACTCTTTTCCTTCCCAGGGATTTATATCAAGCCTGGTGGTTGGGAAAATATCATCCGAATTTCCCAAATTAAAATGAAGGCTCTGAGCCAGTGTTTACCAAATAGCAGAGGGACCCAGTCTGAGACTTGGGAGGCAGTTTCTGATGAAGTCCTGTTCTAGCTATGTCTCTCTGGCACATCCCTTCCCTCTCTGGGCTCCATGCTCCCCCATGTGAATGGACGAGGCTGGGCACATGAGATGCTGTCGCTCTGGAATAGGCATGAATGGGTGGGAGCTGGATTCTGGGATCCTGAAGATCTCTAGAGCCTCAAATGCAGAGAGGTGATCCTGCTCCTGGCAAGGGGCGAGCAAACTTTCCAGAAGGTTCCAGTGTCAGCGCATTGCTTCTCCAGGAGGAGAGAAGCCTGCCTGCCATGTCTCTGTGGAACTACGCAGCTTTGCAGTCAAGCTTGAATCTGAGGAAAAGTAGGAAATGCTTTCGAACTGAATGAAAGTTCAGTGTATTTTGAAAGACATCTGACCGCAATAATGGGCAATAATATGACCAACCTTCATAGCTGCATACATCACTGAGATGTGCAATGCCCACAAGAAAGAGGGTGCTTGTGAAGCCTTTGAGCTCTGAGCTCTTGACTTTGAGGAGGGAGAAACGTGGAACATCCAAGCGCTGGTCCACTTGGTTGGCCATAGGATGGACAGTTCACTACAAAGCCATTAAGCCCAAGAGCCTGAAAAGACTGGCTGTAGCCACAGCCTGAGGAGGAGGGAGTACCCCATCTGCAGAGGGGTGCACTGTTCAGTCAGACCAGTGTCTGAGAAAGTCGGCCCTGGAAATATCTACCTGGATGCTTCTAACACCAACTGTGCATGTTGGTTCCTAGACATGGGGGGAGAGAGGAGGTGTCTATTGAAATTTGGGGTGGGAAAATACAGAATAGCATACTCTTAGCATTCCCATGGGAAAAACAAGTCCATAGGTTCTGAGGAAAGACAGGATCTGGGACAGGGACTCAACTCCTTTGACCAGAGATATTGCCTAAAAATTCTGTCTCCTTCCAAGTTGTGCAGGAGCTCCCCGGGGATAAGAGGACTGTGGGTCCCAGGCTCATCTTGAACTAGGACAGGACCTGGCCTTTGAGACATGTCTTTCCCCTGAGCACATCCGACGTCCAAAGGAGCAGAGGGGATCCTGCAAGCTTTGTCCCCAACCACAGGGCGATTCAGTCTCTTAGGTAGTTAAGGATCCACCTTTTGCTTTAAGTGTACTAAAGACCCAAGAAAATGTAGTTGCTTCTCCCTGCTCCCCACACTGCCCTTTCTAACCCTACCGATGAGGAAACAGAGGCACAACGAAGTCACCAAGTTTTCTGCAGTCTTGCACGGATCTGGCCACACTCTGGCAAGAAAGCCTACAAGGGATGTATACGTCCCTTTCTGAATCCTTCCATATCTTCCCTTGCCTTTCTGCTTAATTCACATTTAAAGTCTGTCTGCTGTCTATCTGTCTATAATATAGCATATGTACTATTATATATAAAATATAAATAACTCTTAGTTTCCTGCTTACCTTCCTGTCCTTTTCTTCTTCTTTATATAACTAGGACTTGAAAAAAAACCCAAACAAAACAAAACAAGAAAAGAGCTGTTCCGAGACAAGGGAGAGCCACAGGACTGCTCGAAGGATGACCTCCAGAAGGAGATGGCAGCCCTTGTCCACAGGCCTGCGTGCTTCACATCTGGGCTGCTCAGCAATTGGGTGGAATACAGTTCAACAGAAATCAGCAATGGAGACACCTGTGCCAGATGAAGTGAACTTCCACAACCTGGTTTTAAGGAACAGTAAATACAATAGAGACAGATAGATACACTATGTTGAGTCTTCAATACTAAAGCAAGTTATAAATAGAATTATGCTAAATTAAAGAAGACAAACATCATTGGGAATAGTCTGGTCAACAACCAATCACCATGAGAATCAAAAAGTAAACCAGCCTTTTCACTGAGTACCTCCACGACATTTCTCAATGCACTAAGTACATTTTAACCATGCAAAAATACACAAACATCTTAACTAGGTTGTTTTTCTTTTTGTAAAAAAAAAAATCAAACAGCAACATTATGCATTTTTGTTAATTATATTGGTTAAAGTAACAGCCAGTGGCTGCCAAATATCAGATACATCATATACATATTTTTATACAGAATCTGGACAACACAACATTACACATCAGAGAGAGAAAGAGAGAAAAAGAGAGAGATTATTTGTTCCTTTGTGATTTTGTTGTTGTTGTTCAGTAAAAAAAAACATAAAGTAAAATATGAGAAGCAATGCTAAGAAGGAAAACACTTCAACAGTTAGGATTACATAGGAGAATTGCTAATCGGAAATACAGGAGGAAGAGTTCATATTTAGGTCTGCGTCTAGAATTTTCTTCACCAAGAAACCAAGGAGCACAACAGGTGTATTGGTTGGAAAAGCAGAAAGAGAGATAACTTCATGCTGTCTGTTTCCCAGCACGTTTCCAGCAAGAAGAAAAAATCATAATCACAAATTAATTTCACAAGTTTTGTTTCCAAAAATGTCCTCCCTTACCCAGGAAACTGGGCAATGCAGGGGTGGGGGCAACTCAGTCGAGAGAGTCCTTGGCAAAGGTTTGGCCAAAACCACTGGCCTTGAATTAGTTGGAGATGTGAGCTGTCTGTGGGAATTCACGCAATGGAATGCGACGTCAGCTTGCTCCATCTAGGCAAGATTTCCCTTTGATGGCCAGAGACCAGGCCGGAGACACAACCCCCATGACAAGTTCTCAGCCAGGCCCAGTCCTGCCCCTTAAACTTTTGGCATCAACACAATCATAAGAATTCAACCTGGAAAGAAAACAAGACCTTGAACACAAGCTATGGAAGCGCTACTGTGGATACGGTTAGATACAAAAATGTGAAAATTCAGATGTAATCAAAAATACAAAAATCAGTTTCAATAAGATTTGCTTTTTTTTTAAACCATTACAGTGCAAGGTTTTTCAAATTACAGTAAAAGTTATGTGTCTGCTTACAGTATCTAGAGAAAGTAGCTGATTTTGTTCTCCTAGAATCAGAGGTCCCTGATAAGTGAGATTGCACCAATCGGAAATCAACCAGCACAATAAATGGAGATCTTAACAGACACGGGGTTCACCATGGCCTTCGCCCCTTCAGACGGTAACAAAGAATGGCATCGTTTGCACAACTCATCAGCGTGAGGTTCTTCCTCATAAAAAAATGATAATAAATAGATGGTGTTCAAATGTCAACAAGAAAAGGACTGGAAAACCAGGGCTGAAGGGTGAAGGATCCTAAGGGAGTTTCCCACATCACTGAGCTTTTACCTCTGTACTTTAAAAAGAAGAAGAAGAAGAAGAAGAAGAAGAAGAAGAAGAAGAAGAAGAAGAAGAAGAAGAAGAAGAAGAAGAAGAAGAAGAAGAAGAAGAA
>NW_004624758.1:24682026-24753776 GCF_000247695.1 Heterocephalus glaber
GAAGAAGAAGAAGAAGAAGAAGAAGAAGAAGAAGAAGAAGAAGAAGAAGAAGAAGAAGAAGAAGAAGAAGAAGAAGAAGAAGAAGAAGAAAAGGAGGAAGAAGAGGAAGAAAAAGTCTCTGCCTGAGCCTCTTTGGCCAATGCCAACGCGTGCTTCAGCTCCCTTATCCCAGGCTGATGGGAAGGAGAGCAACGCCAGCTGCAGGAGGGAAGGAAACAGAACAGCCATCAAGCCTGGCCCCCAGGGGAGGAAAAGGGAACCAAATGAGAGCTGGAGGCTGTGCTGGGGGACCGAGGAGCCTCCGACTGGCAAATGGATGGCCCTTGCCAAGGCTGTGGTGCCTCTGAGTCTCGTGCTATGGAAAGAAAGGGAAAGAGGCAAGAGCCCAAAGGACATCTGGAAACAGGGGTGGCCACTCCACCAGAGCCTCACCTTGGGGCAAGAGGCTGCAAAAGAGCGGTGTGGCTGAAGGAGGGTCCCAGGTGACGACTGTCTTCATGTCCATGCAGTGGGGCAGGAGGAGAAGCCGGGGGCCTGGAGGAGCTGCCGCTTGAGATTTGCAACGCTGACCAGGCAGGGATGGGTTTAGAGGTTTTTAGCACACTGGAGAGCCTTGGGGAGCCCTCTCTCTGTGACCAAGAGGAGGGGACAGATATTTGGCACCTCAGGCAAAGACAGACAGGAGCAGAAGCCAGGCAGCATGTCTGTTGGTCTTTGGCCTTTCAAGCAGCTCTTCTCTTGTCTTTCCCAAGAAAACAACTCTGACTCATGGGATTGGTTGGTCCCTTCCTAGTCTGCCTGTCCCTCCTAATGGTACGTGGCAAGCTCTTCTCAGCTGGTTGAATTTTAAATGAGGAGCTATTTTAAACAGCAAGAGACTGTTACTCAGGGCATGGGATTGGCCAGTCCTGTGTGGGGCGAGGACTGCAGACTATCCCTTCTCCCCTGGGATGTGGCTGGTGGTTTGATCTACTGGCTTCCTATCAGCAACCTGCATGGGTAGAGGTGAGTGAACCCTTGACTCACACCTACAGGCTAAGAAAGGAAAGAACCACAAACTCTCCTGCCATGTTAGCAAGTCTTCCAACCTTTGAAATAGAATGTGAAGTGGTATTGGAGCCCAGGAAGTACTGGATTATTCATGGCCACTGGAGGACATTTGGGAATGCTTTAACAACTTTGTTACATTCCTCAAAAGTAAAAGAAGGCTCCCTAGAACCTGCAGGCTCAGTGCCCATGAGCAATCACACAGTTCTGGGTCCTGCTGTCATGGATGGAGGTGGACAGCTGAGCTCAGTGAGCACATGGCTCCCTACACATATGGCTTATTGTTTATGCTGAGTCCCAGGCTCAGGCAGAGCCTATGTGCCTGTCCCTCCTAGTGTGCTTAGGTAGCTCATGCTTATTCAGACCTCTGGCCAGAAGGGATCCTGCCTACCCAGTCTTCCAAATCTCCTCTCTTACTTTCCCACAGTCCAGCACCCAGCTGTGGCCTATTATAGCAAAGCAGTCATCCTGAAAGCATGCTCTATGCTCCTCACCAAAACAGCCCACAGCCTGGTCCTCGGCTCATTGCTCTGAGTGTTGCAAAGTGGTTGGTTCCTCCAAGCCAGCTGAGGTCTACAGGCATTTCACAAATCCCCCAACTCTGCCTAGCTCCATTCACTCCCTCCAAATGGTATAGTTTTGATCTGACAGTTTGTGGTTGAAACACTTAAGGATTTGTGATCATGGGACAGGATGAAATGAGGAGGTGGGATGATATGGAGTCCAGAAAGGCTACAGCTATATTCTAAGAGGCCAGGACATGCCCCAGGACAAGGCTGGGATGTCCTGTTCCTGGTATCGGAGACTATTTGGCAGCATTTTCCTCCAGTTTTGGAGTTACTCATGGCTGAAAGACATTCCTAGCGAGGGTGTTTGAAGAACAGACATCTCTATGCCTACCTTGGTGGGAATTGGTGGCCTGCACACTTCTAACTCTCAAAAGAATGGGGTTGGCTCATCACTGACTGGGGCATGAGATTCAGGGTGGATTCTTAGTCCTTGGTACTGGTGTTGCCCTCAGGCAGGTCAACTTCTCTGACCTTCAGTTTCCTCATGTTCATATTAGATGTGACCTCACTATTCAGGCTGTTGAGAAGATCCAATTAGGTATCACATAGAAAAGCAGAAAAGGTCCATAATTTGGGGGACCCAAAGTTCACTTTTAATGGACAGTCACCTGCTCTAAGTGGACTTACAAGGAACAGTGGAGTTTGCAGGATTCCTTTTTGCATGGTTTTGTTTCACTTGGTCAACAGTGTCTTTAGAGATCAAATATGGTCAATCCCTATCTCATGGTGAGATAATGCTTTGGCCTTCACCCCAATACACTTAAACACTTAGCCATCACCCTAAGAAAAGGGATTGGAGACACCAATGTGTTTTTCATGGTGAAGATCAGTGTTTTGAGTATATTTATTAGGGTGGTAAGCAGTTGGCTTCATCTTTCTCTTTTAAATCAAGAGAAAAATATAGTTGAGTTGATTTAGGAGATATTTACCTTCAATTTAAAGAGACTCCCCCAGGTCCTTATGTTTATACACATTAGCATGGGTAAGGAAGGGTGTACACTTTTTCTCGGAGGAATGGGTGTGTTGATTACACCATTGTATGGAGGGAAGGAATCTTAGGGAATATTGTTTTCATTTGCAAAAGAGGAAGCTCTGCCTGGGCTGGTGGAGTGGGCTGGTGGCAAATCCAGTACTCCAGCTGGACTGTAGAGAGGAGGACTATGCTTGCAGGGGCAGAGAGGCTGAAGACAACAACTCCACATGGTCCTGGCATGCAGCAACACAGCTTCCTAACTCTGCATTTCTACATACAGAAGTCACTGGGTTTCAACTAGTTATACTTAGTGAAAATCCTCTGGTCAACTTTCAGTGGTGCAGTATGCTGAATTGAACTAGGAGATCTTGAAGGTTTAAATAAAGAATGCTATTTTTCATCCCTGTTGAACAGTAAAGACTTTTTAAAAATCCAACTCCTATTGACATAATCTGTAGCTTTGAAACAGACTTGTTTGGACTAAATAAATAATATAGAAATGAGCACCTGGTTAGTGATGAATGCAGTGGATGTGATACATCTTGACTTCAGAACTCTGTTGATAAAGTACCTCAAAACAGCTCTCAGCATTTTCTATGAGGATAGATCAGTGACAAAGGAAGAATAATTCTTGAAAGGAATTGACAACTAACTGTTGGTTGAAAGGGACATTGTGGGATTAGCTGAGGGCTTCTTATCTCACAGGGAACTTTTGAAGGTTATTCAGCTAACACAAGGTCCAGGATGACCCTCGTGCCATGTCTTTGTGCCCTGTGTTTCTCTCAGCTGTTTCCAAGAGAACAACCTTCTTCCTCATTCTCCCATCCCATTTACAAACTCACAGCATCCCGCTTAACCTAAACTCTTTGAGGCCATAAGGTTCAGAATGAAGGCCTGTGATCCATGGATGTGAAGAAATGATGGTTAAGAATGATGGGTAGAATACTGTAGTGAGGTTGAGTTTCAGGTCTTTTGTTTTCCCTGGATGTAAAGCAGGAAAGGGGCCCATTTTTTCTGCCTCCAGATCTGGAATAACATAATTGTAGGGGAAACAATCCATTTTCTTCACAGAGAAATCTACCAAAAGGAAAGAGGACTCTTACTACTCCCCCCATCTTTGTCTCTTCTTTCTATTTAAGCCATTTTTCCTAAGAGAGCATTGCTTTGGAGAAGGCTGTTGGTAATCTTGTAAGAGATGTCCTCTAAAAATGGTAGTCAAGAGAGCCATATATGGTACCCAAGGGGGACTACATTTAGCAAAAGGAAGGGACAAACTGTAGTCATTGTTTCCTCATCAACTGTCCCTAATGTCCTAATCTGAGGATGGGCCACCCCTGAGGAATGCTCAGCAGTCCTTCAGAAAGGCAGGTGAAGGCAGAGAGTTCATGATGCCTCCTACCATCTCCTCTGTCTTTCAGCTCAGTGATGTTAAAGTTGTCTTCCTTTCCTGGAACCCAAAGAGCTCCATCTGTGCTCATCAGTTTCAGCCTTGATGAACAGGGCTGAGCCTCCCCATCAGACTATCAATTACTCAGGGACAGGGTCCAGGCAAGGACCTGGCATCTCTGCTGGGTGAATGACAAGTGAGTCAGAATACTAGCTCATGAACAGAATGACTCAGCTGTGCGTTCTGACTGAGCCCTTCATTCTCAAAAGAAGAAATCTCTTCTTTTAACCTCACGATATAACTGCCAGTTTTGATGACTGGGGTCAGACAAAGTCAAGGTCTTCGCATGCTTCCTGAGGCAAAGAGCCCAGTCCTTCAGGTTGGCCAACTTGGACACAACAAATCGTGCTACATACAAAGTTTCACTGCTCAGTTTCTTTTAAGCAGTTTAAGTTCTAATGACAATGATGCCACCACTCCATACCCCAGTGTCTTCTCTGCCATAAAAGCTTCTTGGGAAAGACCAAAAGAATACCAATGGAATTAAAAAGTAGGCTCTCGTAGTATCTGCACGAGGCATTTTTTTAGGGAAAATCTTTGGAAATGAAGGAAAGGATTTGTATTCTATACATCAGACTCAAGCTGATTGATGTCTTAGGGGCTCTATTCTTGGCCATCTCAGATGGATTGTTTATACACAGGTAAAACTATCCTTGGCCACTATGGGCCCAGATTGAATGCCCCATTGTGGGCTGGATCCTCAATGTTCAGTTGGGCAACAGGGAGAAAAGAAAGGCGAAACCCCCCACCAATGAAATAAGAGAGTGTGTGCCAGAGGCACGGGGACAATGGCAGGGGGCTTCCCATCAGGACACCTGAGCTGGTAGCCTGGTGTTATCTCTTAGTAATGGAGGAAAGTAGGAAAGATCATCCCATCCCATCACCTCTAGATGATAATGTGAGGATGAAGAATAAGTTAGGTAAACTAAATAAGCAAACAGAAAAGCACTTAGCAAACTGGCACGAAACACTCAGTCAATACGAGTTAAGTCTGAGATGAAAGATAGCTTAGGTGACACACTCTTGGCAGATAACATTGTGGGTGAGGCACACAGGAGCCAGGGAAGGTCTGGGTGTCACCCTCAGGGGATTTGCATGTGTGGTCAGGCTCACCGGGAAGCCAGCTCATGTGTGGTAAAGAGAATTATCAAAATTTGAGGTTTTGAAGCTTGAAGTTAAAAATTACTTGTGCAGAGAAGTCTGTTTTTTTCTGAATGGATGCTGCACAGACATAGTTGATCAATCAGCCCTAGGGAGGGAGGTGGGCACCATCCCACCCAAGTGGAAAAGAACCCAGGCCATGGATTGGCAACAATGGAGGTTAAAGAGAGAATGACCACATGGAACAAGACTAAGAGAACTTGGCATTTCTAAGCCTGTTTGCTCCACTGAGTTCAGGACAGTCATCCCCTACATTTCTACTTAGACATGCTGAGATGCCTTTGCATCTCTCATTGGATATCTGAATGTTTTTGTTTTTGTGCTTTTCTAAGCCTCAAAACATGGAATTAGGTTGAAGGAATTGTGGGAGAATTTGTGTGTAGGGCTGAGGAAATTGAGGACTATGGAGGAAAGAGTTAGAGAAAAACAATTTTTCTTGGCTTCCCTTCCTATATACTTGGTGGTACCTGGAAAAGGCCAGAGCACTGAACAAGTTCTAGGAGATATGGGATCTCCAAATCCCAAAGCTCAGTCCCCCAGTAGGACAACGCTGTGTGCATTTCGACCAGCTGCTGTGGCTGCTACAGTGAAGCCTTAGGGCTGACCAAACTCTTCACAGTTCAACTGGTTCTGGGAGCTGCAGTAGTCTCAAGTTTTGTAGAATTGTGGCCTAATCAGGAGTGAATTGAAAATTTATTTAGAAATGGAAGCTGGGCTCTTCAGTGACTTTTGGAAAACTCAGTCTTTAAGAGATGCCATTCATTACTCAAATTCCTTCCTTTTGACTTTAAAAACTCAGTGGTCCCAGAAATCAAATGTAGAGTGGTCAACTGACACCTTCTAACCTCCTGAGGTCCCTGCACTGTGGGCACATGCAAGTCACCACTTGAGCCCTCATTGTTCCCAGCTTCCACCACATGTATAGCCCCAGAGGAGGCATCACACAGAACACAGCTGCAGCAAACTGAACACTGAGCCCTGGCATGCACACGGGACGCCGACCAGTGCCTTCAAGCCCAGCTTCAGAAGTTGTCCTGGAGGCCTCTGCAGAGAGGATGTGGATCTCCATAAGGGGGAGCCATTCTTTGGGTCACATTTCCAACCCAGAGTCAGCCTTCCTGCAGAGAAAGGACCGTTCTTTCAACAGGACAGGTGAATGCCAACAGGCAGTGACAGACAGAGTACAGAATGAATATGTGCTGCTGGAAATGGTCTTGCTTTCTTGTCAGAAGCCAAACACCATCTCAAGTGAATGGATGATAGGACACAACTGTGAGCATGGCCAGCCCGCAGATTCCAGGCCAAAGGCCAGTGTTTCAAAGGTCTTCCCTTACTCTTCTCTGTGGAGGTGCCACTCCGTGTTTTGGATGCCCAGTATAGCACCTTGAACCTCTCTTTGGGCTCTATTTTTCACAGTATCATGGTTATTTCTTACTGTTTCTAATTAAAAGCCCCAAAGTTTGTTTTGCCTTTAGATCCCCTACAGTTCTACCCCTGTGTTTGGCAAAGTAAGTGTTGAATAAATACTTGATAGTTGGCAGAGCGAATTTGAGGTGGGAACACTTTCTTGCAGGAAAGCTGCCGTGAAGTAAAAGAGACTCATCACCTGCTGCCTCAGCCTTGTGCAAGGAAGATCAGTGCATGGTGGACCCAATGACCTGGAATTTTAAAGCCCAAAACTCTGCCATGGCTGTACAACACCTCAAATTCAGGGGGAGAGAGATCCTTGTGCCATTTGACCCAACACATTGAAATATACCTGCCACCTCTGGTCCAGTCATTTCAAAGTTCCTCAGGCCTAGAAGATGTTCCTGGCTGGGAGAAAGGCCCTCAGCAGTCAGCTGGGGGAGAGGGAGGGCAGAAGTGGAGTCCAACTTGGACAGAGTGGATTCCAAATTCAAGAGTTCAAGAGTACCTAACAGCCATCAACAGCATCAAAGGCATCTCCATCCAGAACCATCACTTCCGGGGCAGTGCCTTCTCTCTTCCCAGGGGACAAAGAAGTGTCTCATTGTCCAGGAACAATGAGAAACACTAATGGGATCCTCACAGAAGTATGGAAAACTCCCCCGCAACAAATCACCTGCAGCAGTCCGGCTCAAAGAGCAGCCCAGTCTGCAGAGGCATGCCACTGGACTGGGAAGGTGGGAGAAAGGAAGCTTTGTTTCTGGGAGAGTTGAGGCTTGCCTTCCTCCCCTGTTCCACACCACTCTGACAAGGGTGCTGGGATTTCCTCCACCAGAGATTTACACATCCCCTACCTGGATGAAACTGGCCCATCCAGGTCAAAGGTCCTGACCGCACCTTCTCCTTGGGCGACAAAGAATGGAACCTTCCTCTAAAAGAAAGAAATTAAACCTGATGTTCCGGGCCACAGCCACATGGTGAAAATGCCTCTGCTACCAAGGCAGGCGGCCCTCTTTCTGTCAGCCCTGACATTCCCAGAAGTACCTGCTTTAGGGTCGAAGGTGGCCCAAGAAAGAGGAAAGAGTGGCTAGCCCAGTATTCAGGCTTCAAAAGGTCTCCAGTAAGTGGGGATCCCCTGTGAGGTGCAGGGAGGTGGAACAGGCATCGTTGGGCATTGGGCAGGACGGAAGGTGGAGTATGAGAAAAGATCCCACAAAAATCCACCGAAATAGGCTCCTCTGAACCCACCACAGCTGTCACCAAAAGAATAAAGAATAACAAGAATTGTGCTTTCTAGTAACAGAAAACAAAAACAAAAAGCCAACGTGTTTAATTATCTTAAAGGAAAGCTTGGAAAGCTCAGTGAGGTAGCAAATTCCTCAAAATCGAAAACCAGCTTTGGAAGCATATTTTCATTGTGCCCATCTGTGTGGTTGTGTGTGTGCGAATACATCATATATTCCCACTCACCAACTCATACATGTATATACATATAAATATATATTTATCAGTATAATTTTCCTCCAAATCAACACCAGTGTATTCCATCTTCAGCACACATTTTTATCTGCATTTCAATTCATAGACAGACCATTGTACCATAAAAAGAGAGAAATAGCCAAGAACAGGCCAAGCATAGCCTAGCCAGAGTTGTTCCGAAAGCTAGTTCTGCATTGTTAAAGAACAAAGATAACCTCCCCAAGTACAAGTTAAAATGTCAATTATCAATACACACCAGCAATTCTTTATGATCGTTGGAAGAAAAAAGAGAAAAATCCAACATATTATGAAGTTGAATCTTAAGTGTTTTCATTTTTTGTAGTATGATATGCATTTTATGGGAAAAGTCATCATTTGTGGAAATGATTCCTCCCTTTGATTACTATTTCCCCTTGCTCCTTGGAGTTGGGGAATAATAAAAGATTTATAGGATTTTACAGAAGGGTCATTTTTAAGGATATTTTACTCTAATGTACAGACCTTTCTTTATCCCACTTAAAACATACTGAATAAACTTGAGAAAAGCCCTACATATTTTGGTCAAAGACACAGAAAAACAAAGGTTGTAAAACTATACAAATTACATAGGCTCACCACCTAGATGTGCTTAGCTAAAGGAAAGTAATTCTGTCCAAACACATAGAAAAAGGGAATCAATTGCAGACAATCCACCTTCTATCCAAGATTCCAGGAACCTGTCCTGTAATTGGTCAGGGCTCTTCTGAAAAGCTTGAGTCTCTATGGCATCGCTGGCTTGTAGACTACAGTTATTTCCAAAGCACCATCCCTCTTAACACATGGTATGGAAGAGAGTTCCAGAAGGTTTAGAGAAGAGGTGGGGCTGGGCACAGCATAGTTCACCACCAAATAGCACAACACACAAAATCAACCTAGAGAAAATGGCCAAGTCAAAAAAGTCAAAAGGAGCCAAATAGACAAGAACAGTAGGGAGTCAGTGAGTTCCATATTCCATGCCAAGAAATTGAAGTTACAAAAAGAAATAAGGTTGGACATAAATAAATAACAGCAGCTTCAAAAAGTCAAAGCCAAACCAATGTTTCCTTTTTCCCCCTACACACAAACCTTTCATTTTGAACCCAAAGCACAATGGCGTTGAGATCAATAATTGTATCTGGAAGATTCAAGTCTGCAGACACTTCCATTGATCACGTTGAGTCCACAGAAATAAAGCACCTTTGAAACCAAGAGTTGTTCAAGAATCCTAATGTCTTATTCAATGTGTCAAAAAAGCACAGTTAAAATAATTAGAATGACTCATCAAATGGCAAACACAATATTGACTTAGCGAATGGACAAAAGGGCTCCCGAGGACGATTCACAACTAAGAAGATAGAGCACAGTAAAAGGCTATGACGTTTCATGAATATTCTGTTATAGCTTTGAACTTTATTGCAAAGCAAAAATATATATTTTTATATATATATATTTTTATCTACATTTCACCTCTGACACTGTACACAACACGAAAGCACAGGAAAACCAAAAAAATCATAATGAGGTAGATACATAACACTTACAGATGGAGGAGACTAAAGATTTTAAATTTGGCTTAATACAGTGGTCATCAATGTCTGCATTTTCAACACAGCAGCAAGCATTAATTCACTGGGCAAGAAGCCCAGGGATCTCAAATCCAAAAATAAACCCCATTAAAAAATACCTGCTTCAAAATGAAAAAAAATTTTTTTAAGTTAGCATATCAGATGTGTTCAATTGCAAACCCTGGTAAAATTAAGAAAAAAATTGTTTTTGCTTTTGTGCCCAGGGGAAAAAAAGTAATTTAAATATATCAAGTTAGGAGTAGCCTATCCCTTGGGGTGTTCTCTGTACTCTTGTTTGGCGGGGTTCAGCACCTCCTGAGCTGGGCAGGACATGGGATGGTGAGAAAGTCAGGGATTCTTCCTTCTGCCTGCACCGCCTCGCCATGGCTGCTGCTGAGGCCGCTGGCTTTGGGGCCCTGAGGACGGGCTGGCTGGAAGGGCGCTTGGTTGCACCACGCCTTTCCTCTGAGGGATCGGCTGCTCTGGGAGATGGAAGCAGGGGCACCCAGCCTGGGACAGTCCCTTTCCCTTGGGCATCTCCACCCACAACTCTGCCAGTGAGGAGCTGGGTGGGTCATCCAGAAGGCCTCCTTCTGCCTCGATTTTAACCCCAACCGCCCTGTCCCTGTCCAAGGCATCTTTGGGCACCAGGCAGCCAGGGCAGAGAGCTGCTCCCCACTGTCCCCATGACTGGGTCTGAATGGAGGGAGGAACCTGGGATGGCTGAGACAGTGCCTAGAGAACGGAGCTAAGGTCCAGCCGGCACCGCCGGACAGCTAACAGAGACCCAAGAGAAAAACGCAGAGGGAGCAAGGCTTGGACCCGGGCCCAAAGGGAACCAAACTTTTTAGGATAGTTCGAGAGTTATTTTCACTCCTCACACGATCCTGCTTTGGGTGAGAAATAGAAACAACGGGGAACAGTTGCAGGCCAGGTCAGCCCCCCGACCAGAGGGAAGACTGGGGATCCCAGTGGAGTCAGTGAGAAGATGGTGGGCCGGGGGTGGCCGGGGGACAGGCAGCGTGAAGGTGGGGTGGTCTCCTTGGCCTCCCAGAAGCCAGTGTCCCCTGGGCTGTGCTGCAGGTTTGTCCTTCATCTTCCCATGGGACTGTGAGTGCCTTGGGAGACCCTCTTTCCGCTTGTCTTCCCAGCACTGCACCTACCCCAGGGCATCACCCAGATTGAACTGGGCTTTTGGAAAACTCGACAAGGGGATCTGAGTGGCTCAGAAGGGAGGTGTCTGCGGCGATCTCTGCCTTGAGACGCTAAGCTCCCCCACGCAGGCAGCTCCCAGGCCTCTCCGACCTCCCTCCGCCCGTCTCAGACAGAGACTTGCATTTGAACTTGGAACTTAAAACACTGGGCCCAGCAGGGAAGGAACTAAAATCAGTTCAGCTGAGTCTGTGTCACAGTGGAGGTCCCTGCGAGACCAGGCAGGGCCCTGTCTGTCTTGGGCAATTCATTTTAGGAGGCAGAGACAGGGAGTCTGTGACTCCGGTTCTTGCCTTCAGGAATTCCTGAACAGGGTTCGGCCTAGCGCAGTTCCAAGAGTCCTGAAGCTCATTAACCCAGAGCCTGGATCTCTGTCCCCAGCACCAAAGAAATTAGCTGGGGCTGCAGCAGGCAGTTTTAGGCTGATTCTAAGGGAGGACTCCGATGTCAAGGCATCCATAGTAAAAGAACAGAAGGAGCTTCATCCTTAGGGGCCTTTGAGTTTGACATTTTTGTCTGTGACCTTGTGGAGGAGCAAAGGTGGGGGAGTCTCCTTCACACCCTGAGAGCCCATAGTGCCTACGCTACACCCCACTTCCTCTCTTCCCCTTTCTCCTCCCCCTTGGACTCCCTTCATCCTCATTACATTGTTTTCTCCTATAAGCAGTTCACATGGCTGTGAGCTTCACTTTCTTAAGCCCCCTCTTTTAATGTGGGCCACTGCATGCCCTAGCTTAGGTGGTGACAACTGTTTATCTCCCCAAATCTGAGTGCATCCACTCAGCACTCAAGACTTTCCATGGAATGCATTTGCTTACCTCGCTGGGGGTTTTTGGTTTTTGTTTGTTGGTTTTTTGTTTTTTTGGTACCAGGGATCGAACTCGGGTCCTTGCGCTTTCACCTTGCTGTTTTAGATCTGTTTGGTTTGGATCAATCACAGCCATCACTAGGTTCACCCCTGTGTTTTCAGAGATGGGGAAACTGAGTCTCACGGAAGGCAAGTGGCCAGCCCAGGACTGCGGGACAAGAGCAGCAGTCACAGTCTCCAACGCTGTGCTCATCTCCCACCTCTGGGACATTTCCAGCTGAGTCCTTCCTGATTCTGACCCATAGCCATTGTCCAGAAACCTGCTTAGAACTGACCAGGGAATCTTACATTTCCTAATTTCTTCTAACTCCACCTGTCAACTCCTCTAATGAATCCTAGAGGAAATTACCCATTTATCTGGAAGTCATCTTTTGAGGTAATGGAAAATGAAAGCAAAACACAAGGAGTCAGAAGGGCTCTTCCCCTTAGGCCTCCTGCACCGGATGTGCCCAGGGCACCCGCAGAACACAGGTACCCTGCTACCTTTCCCACTCCTTCTAGCTTCTGCGGGCATCGGCAGAGACAGTGCCCAGGCTGCATGCCGCCCATCTCCAACTGTCCATGCTGGGCCCTGTGAGCCACCTGGTCTTTGTGGGCCTTTGGAAGAGGAACGAGGTGGACCTCTGGTGTGGGCCAGAACCAGAATAGCCGACTTTGACTCCTTGACTGACTGCAGGGCCCTATGCGAGTCACAGCACCTACTGAGTCTGTTTCCTTGTCTGTGAAACGAGGTGGGATTTCTCACCCTGCAAGGGCTGGGAGGGGGTCGTCTGTACAAAGGTACCAACATGGAACTTCCCTCATTTCTGGTGCTCAGTTGACATCAGATGATTCTGAGCTCCCCTGTCCTTCCAAAAGTTCCTCACTGCAACTTGCTAAAACCACTACTAAGGACCCACTGAACTCTCTGACCCAACATCCCTGGGCCAGTGGGAATCCTGAGCACTTGTCTTCTCTGAAGGGACTGTCCCCTGCTCCCATCCCAGCACGCACAGCATCTCTGTCCAGGTTCCTTCTTCCGAAGCAGCCAGGGAAGGTGCTGGGCTGCACCTGAGTCCCCTGCCCTGGCATTAGAAATGGCCCACCTATGGTGCCAAAGGAACTCAGGTGCCAAACGCCAAATGCCACCATGGGACACATTCGCTCTGGCGGGGAAGCTTCCTTGCCGGGGTCTGCCAGCACTTGTTGTGAGCTGTTGGGCTCCAGACGGGCAGGTTCTATGGGTCCAGCTCTGCGAGAGAGACTCAGCATTGCTGTGGTCCCCATAGGCAGGCATGGCATTTCCAGACAGGAAGAGGGCCACAGCCCAGACAGGTGTTGAGAAGCCTGATCTGGCTCTGGGTGAGGCGTGAGAGAGATCTGGACACTTCTACCTTGAGGCCCCTTTGGGTGTTGCCTTAAACCCAGGGCCTCTTGGAAGACCTGGAGACTTTGGATCTCCGAGGCCATCTCGGGGCCTGAGTACAGATGGGCCAGCCTGGGAAAGGGGCTAGGGGCAGTCACGGGACAGGATCTCAGCAGCCTCTGAGAGGCTCCAGGCTCCCAGCCGTGTTTTAGGGCAGCCAGGGGTTGGGAACGAACTTTCTTATGTCCTGGAACGGATGTCCTCTGGATTTTCTGAGCCTTAAACACAGGTCAGCTCCTGGCAAGACTACTGGGGGTACTTATGCAGCTGGACCCCGTGATAGGCCTAATGATCCCCAGAAAACTACCTCAAAGGATAAAGCAGCAAAAGGAAAGGATGAGTGAACATCTCCTGGGGTGGGACATGGCAGGAGTGGTCTGCAGACAGGACAGAGGTGAATGAACGACACTCCATCTAGATCTCCTGAGTAGCTAAGGGAATGTCTGAGACCTGCCAGCGGGGAGCAAGGCTGCTACAGACCATGCACTTTCCTTGGAAGCCAGACTTCCTCTCTCATCCCCGAGGAATCCCGTTGAAGCTCCCCCCAGCCACAGAGTGGGAGCGGGTTGTGCTGGAGCAGTTAGGCAGTGTCTGAATTTATCTTTAAAAGCTGTCTTGGATGGCTTGGCCACCTTGTGCGAGATTTGTAAACCGTGAGCAAAACTCAGACTTGTGCAGGATCTCAACCGACAGAGCCGAGAAGCTGCCTTCTGCACGCAGGACTGTCCCTGCCTACTTTGTGCTTTGTGTAACCTGGGACCTCGATTCTTCCCTGTGACATTTGTCAGAGCCCCGTGAGAGCCTTCTGGATGGGTTGGGAGTATGCTGAAATCCACCTCGTTCCTCAGTAGCTAAGGGTAAGCTTCTAATCCGTCTCCAGATGGCCTACAGTCTGTGGGAGGGCTAGCTTCCTGACCAGACTGTCAGGCGCCCGAACATTCCCCTTCTACCCAAATTTCAAAATGGAAGCAGAGGCATTAACCCCACTCAGGCAAGCTGCCATTGGTGGCTGGCGGCAGGGAGGGGTACCAGCAAAGGTGCCATTTGGCACTGGGAATGGGCCGCAGGTTGGGACAGCAGCTAAGGAGGATGTAGATGACTGACAACTAAGGCGAAAGATTCTAGTTGACCCTCTAGGGATAGGTTACTCCACATAGATGACCACAAAGAAAGGAAGCAAGACACCAAACAGGGCATGTCCTTTTCTGCGTACCCCAGCTCCCTGCTGCGGGTGTATCCAGCCCCAGGATGTAGGGGCTACAAAAGCTGCAGGTGTACATCAAATCACCCAGCCCCAGGCCACATGCTTAGGGTTCTACTTAAGCCAAATTTTTTTTCTTGCCTTAAGTCAACACATCCCCCAAACATATACCGCACAAAGTAGAATCCATAAAGAAAATAGATATATCAAACCAAGAGGAAGATGAGAACAGGCTGTAAACATGTAACTGAAACACAAAATACATATCAGTTTTTCCCCTACAGAACCAAGCAGGTGTACATCGAATCATTTCAAATGAAAGCAAAGGAAACTGCTTGTTGTTGTTGTTGTTGTTAGCTCTTAAATTTAAGAAAAGAATCGCGGTAGCATGCTCACCTTGAACCAGGGGTCGGATATTGTGGTTCTTGGACAAAGGAAAAAAATCTGTGAGGGATAGGGAAACAGTTTGGAAATCTGTGAGGGATAGGGAAACAGTTTGGAAATCTGAGGTGAAGGCGGGAGGGAGGAGAAAGGGAAGGATTGCATAGTTGTGAAACAGTGGCTTCTCATCAAGGTGAACAAGTGCATCTCGGATAAAATAGCATTTGATATAGTTTTTTTCTATTCATTTCTGTTTGCTGTATTTTGTTTTCTGTCCACCAGACATTTCATACACTGAGACATATATACAGTACACACACACGCACACACGCACACACACATGCTAGCGCTAAACACCTGAATTACACAGCCAACCTCTGAAAGGACTCCACACCACTAGTTCTGGCACAGTTTGGATTCACCAATACACTCTTCCTACACCTTCGCCCCACTTCCTATCAAAAGTTGTCTTTCAGATTCTTGCTTTCAGTAGCAACTAAAGAAGGGTTGGTAGTGGGGATGAAGGTGTGAAAGACAGCACCAGAAATGGTTCAATTCTCTTACTGAACTTCCGTGGCAATGCCCCACATTCTGGGTGGGAGAGGGGGTCATTATTCTTTAAGAGATGAGAGATAAAACAACTGTCTTTTAAAAAAGTTTTCTTGAGGTAAACATTCTATGTTAACACCCCAGCGGAGACCATTTTTACAGTGCTGTTGAGAAACCTTCAAATAAGGAAGAAAACCACCAATGTGTGACAGCAATGCTTAGAACATGAAAAATCACATCTCCATTGTAACATTCCCATCGTCTCTCATTCAGCCTAGTCCTTCTGGTAACACTCAGAACAGAACAGAAATGTCAGTAATGTCAGGAATCTCTCTGTGCATCACCATCCAATCCCCACCATGAACCTCTCTCGCACACATACTAAAAGTTGTGAACCAAGTGAAAATTAAAACCAAAGATGAGCACTGTACATTTTCCCATTCTTTCTATCTACCTCAAGCACACGTAAATATATATATATCATATATATAATATATGGTAATTTACATTAATATATGAAATAGCAAAGGTCTTTTAGTTACATTTTCTAGAGAATCTCAGCCTCTTATCTTTATTTTCTATTCTCTCTCATTTTTTGGATAAACAATTGGCTATAACAATCTATAGTAAGGCTTCACAGAAAGAATTCTGCATGTTTTGTTTTTCTCTAAGAACCAAAGTATATAAAATGAGGTTTGATTCTAGCACCTTATACAGTATTAGTGATGTTGTTCCCTTGGGAGAAATTAGCACTACCCAACATCCTAAGTGAATCTCAACCAGTTATACAATATTCCAAGGTATTGCCAAAGGAAGGACACAAAACGTAGTAGAGATGGAGGAAGAAAGAGGAACAAAGCAAAACACCAAGATTAAAATCTTAGCAACATACAAACAAAATCTCAAAAACACGTCAAGTTGCTGTCTCCAGATTAATAATGATGTAATGATTTTGTGTCCTTGATTAATCCTTTTAAGTTACCCTTCCCCTTGATGTAAGGAAGGAGTATGATACCTACTTTGGATGGGGAAACAGTCTGGAAAACTTATGCAGATCACAGAGGAAACCAAGTCCAGAAACACAGTCAGGAATGCCTGAACTCTGGCCCCTTACTCCCAGACTGTTCCTCCCAACTTTGAGTGGTGAATTGAGATTTTGGAAAAGCAGCTTATTGGTCACAGGCAGGGAAGCCAAATGAACAAAGAATTTTTTAAAAATATCAGCACCAAAGGAAGTTGAAAAGAAGCTGCTCTTTGCTCCCTTATCAAACACTCATGTGATGGAGACAGCAACTTTCACAAGAAAGGAGAACGCTCTTGTCACAGGAGAAAAACCCATCTCATCCGTCACTGTCCTTCCCCAACGTCATTCTTCCAAGAGATCCATTAGTTCCAGCTGAGTAGTAGTATTTTTTGCAGAGGATTGATCAACTCCCAACCAAAGCTGCATCAGAACCTCAATTATATAATCATATAACTATAGTGACACGTCAGTATCTATATACGTATACATTAAAGTCTTTTACCGCACTGGCACATAATACCAAGGGAAGTACTGGCATTGCTGCTTGCTGCAAGTGGCTGCCTTGAGTGGAGTGAATGACAAACAAGCACCACGAGAAAAGGCACCACAAGGTTTCGAGAAGTTAAATTATTTGTTGTCACCACCCTGACCTGCCATGACCTTCTGTCACTACCTGACCACCCTGACTTTCTGTTTCCTACCCTGGTGTGGGGTAGGGGGGGAAGACAGAAAAGTTCTTCATCCTCAGGAAAGACCCTGGAGCCATTGATTCAAAATATCTCAGCCCATGTGCATTTGTCTACTCCAACACAATAGAGAGAGAGGTGAAAAAGAGCCTGACACTGTTTTTTTCAATGCAACTGTCTTTTTTGGCTAAGAGAAAAGGAAAAATATTTCAGCCTTTAGAAAGTAATGAGGAGCCTCAGACTCTGGAAACAAAGATTTCCTAAAGACGAAAAATCTCATGCTAAGAAAAATCTATATAGAATTGTGTTTTTCTAACATAACTTGGCTGTGATGCATTAAGAAAGAAAAAAGAAAGAGGGAACAGGAAGGAAGGAAGAAAAAGAAAGAGAAAGAAAGGAAGGAAGGAAGGAAGGAAGGAAGAAAGAAAGAAAGAAAGAAAGAAAGAAAGAAAGAAAGAAAGAAAGAAAGAAAATTACATCCATAGGCAGAGTTTGCGACAAATAGAACCAGTTCTAGATTAATGAGGACGGACAGATGCCCCTGTCTGTCCACATAGCCTTGAACCATACAGGTTGACTTAGAATCAGTTCTACTCCATCCACAGAGTCTAGCCAAGAAATGGAAGCCATTGGCCACCTGGAGCACCAAAATTCTGTGTGCCACTGTCCAACTGGGAAAGGATTGCAAGCTGATGAAATGGCATTGAAGCTATCATTAGAGCCTTTGCCAGCCTTGAAATATCCACACCTCTGTTCCTCCAGGTGAGAGCCATGCTACATCTGCCAATGGGAATCCTGTCTTTCCTGCAGGAAAGTCTCTGGGCACAGAGGGGGAACAGGGTCCCCCCACCAGCCATTGTCCCTGCCTGGCTCTATGTCTGGGCTGGGAAAGGGAAGTCCACTGGCCATGCTGGTGTGACCTGCAGGCTCCCAGGATGTGCCTTCCACTTCCAAGCCCATGGAGACAAGACACGGAGACCTGTGACCAGGATCAAGATGGTTCCCCGCACAGGGACCACTCTTCCCAAACTCAAGCATGAAGGACCCTAGTTAGCAAAACAGACTCCATATTGCTGCTTGACCCACCTGCCTGCCCTTTAGGTGAACTCAGAAGGAAGAAGCTTAGAAACCTCCTCCCCTTAGACAGTCTCTTTAGAAACCACAATTAATCAACTATTGTTTTACAAATGTTCTAACCGCAGGACATTCTGCTTCCTTACCTTTCGCTTGCTTTGCTAGTTCTACCCCCATAGGGAGGCCTAAAAACTGTTGGCCTCCAAGGTGTATAAAACATGTTTGTCTCCCCCCAGTCGGGGCTCGAGTCCAATGCTCAGCTCGGGTCCCAGCTGGTAATAAATTCCTGTGTGGACTTAATATCGGTCTCTGGTTGATTCTCTCTCGCTGGGTCTAACAAAGCCGACATATCTCCTGAAGACAGGAGGAAGCTGCTGCTGGTGGTCTTCGAAATACATCATTTAAATGAAATTCTAGCTTTCCTTCTGGTTCTTTGAGCTGGGCTTTCTGGTTTTAATGGTTTCCAAATTCAGAGTTTTGTTTGTACCAAAAGTGATCACCCCATTTAAGAAAGATAATAATAATCAAATAAATAATGTGTACTATCTTCCAACATTCCAAAGTGTTTACCTAAGCCTACTTCAAGGGCAGGGACAGCAGAGGCAAACAAAAGACTTCTGTCCAAGCAGTCCTTCAGTCTCAAAGGGCTTCCTCTAGCACCTTCCTGGGACAGAGAAAAGCCACCAGTCCCCCTTTCCCGGGGCCTCCTCGTATGCTCTCTGCCACCGACTGCTTTCCATCCCAACAGTCCTGGTTGTTTGGGAGTCTCTGCCTTAGGCGCTGGAGGGGAGTGGTCTCTGCTTAATTCTTCCTTTCTGGGGTTTCCAGAACCTCCTTCTGGACAGGACATTTACACCCCTGGCCTCAGGCCCTGCCCTCCTCCAACCTGGGACCACAGCAAGTGGAGTCTCAAGGGGAAGCGCAGCTCCATGCTGCTGCTGGCCACCAGAGATGGGAGAAAGGGAGGGAACCCCAGTCTCACTGGGGGAGACTGGTGGAAGGTGGAATCTGTGGCCCAGGGGATGAGAAGCAGGGACAGGCTCAGCTCCATGCTGCCTCCGCCCATAGCCTCATGCTCAAGATCATGCGCTCCCCCCGGGGCCCTGCAGCATTTTCCTGGGCCTTTGTGCCATCACCGTTTGCCATGTACTAGGCAGTCATGCACTATCTGAGTCATGACCACTGGAGTATTTTAGAACTGGAAAGAATATTTTGGACATGAGGACATTGATGATTAGAAAAGCCAAATAACTGCCTCATGGCCACAGAGTTCCGATTTAATGATTTCCTACTGGGAGTCTTTCTGCTACCCCATTATGCCAGGCTCAGATTTCCTTTCCAGACTTTACAACATCTTTTGGATTGTCCTTTGATATTTCCCCTCCCTCTTGTTTGATCCGTGGGCAAGGACTACGGTTGGCATACAACAGATGTTCAGTTAAATTACATTCGGAGAACCGGGGTTTCTTTCTCCCTCCAAAGGTGCATGTTAGTTACATCACCCCCACTGCACTAGGGGCCCTGGCCTTGCCCAGAGAGCACCAACCATCACCTGTGTGGCTTTGTCATGATACACAGCCAGGTGACTACCCAGGCCTCTCGGGTATGCTAACCTGGCCCTGAGAGAGGGGCCGTCACGGACTCACTGGAGTTCCCCCAGGTGAGGAATTTGACTAACAGCAGGTAGCCATGAACCTGTCCCTTTGAGAAGCTCAGCCTGTACACTTTGTTCTCAGCCTGTAGTTTGCGGAAGATTATTTCAGCACCCTCAAGAGCAGAAGTGAGCCAGGTCTGAGCTTTGGAAGGTGCACGCTATCCACCCGGTTCTTCCCAGGATGTAATTACATCAATGCAGGAAATGGAGAAGAGAATGCTGGCTGCACACATGGGTTTACTTCTATGCAAAGTTGCTGCCCTATGGTATCAGGAATGCAGGGGCCTGGCCACCAGCCTCAGCTCCTAACAGCCAAGTTCTCCCACTTTGCCTTTAGGGATCCACTTGCCCAATCACTTCCTTTGGGGTGGGATGGGGAGTTTGGAATCTAAAAATCAATGATGTTTAAGGCCCTGCTCCCTAGAAAGCCAAGAATACAAGTTTCTCAGGCAGCTGAGGCTCCGTGGACAGGAACGACTGGAAATTGTGTTAGCCCTTTAGGGAAAATTACAAATTATATGCACTCATGGCTCTAAATTACCTGAGAAGTTCAGGAAATGGGAAGCCTATTCCAGCACCTTCACGGGACAGAGAAAAGCCACTTGTCCCTGTTTCCCAGGGCCTCCATGAAGAGTCTACTAGATGCGTCATCAGCCTTAGTGGGTTACCCTGAAGAAGGAAGACTGGGAGAAGAGCATCGAAGAAAAACTAAAATGCGAGAGGAGGTCCCTGAAACCCGGTTCTGAAGACAGAGACCAGATTCCAGTCTTCTGAGACCTGCAGACTGCAAAGGGCCTGAGAGCCATGGGCTCAGGAGAAGCCACAGTGCCTCATGCATGGGGTGGAGTCAGTGGGGCCAGAGCACTGCCACACCATGCCACGCCAGCTGGCAGCCAGGCTCAGGCTGCAAAACCCTGGGGCGCTCGGCACTCAGCAAACTACAGAGACAGCCCGAGACACCAGGAGATGTTGATGAGGTCGCAGAGAATATTTTCTCCTTCTCCTCTTCCCCTCTCACTCCACTCCTCTCCTCTCCTCTCCTCCTCTTTCCCTTCCTTCCTTCCACTTAAATATTTTTTTGTGTGTAACAAACCTGTCAGGTTTTTTTTTACTAGTGAAAGGCTGAAGCCACACAGGAAGCCCGGGCTGCCCCACTGGCCCATGACTGCTCTCTCATCTTCCTTCATCCCACCTCCTGATTTCTCTCCTTGGATTCCATGGAGAAGCCTCTCTGTGACACCAGCAGAAAAGTGGGTCTCTTGAACACATGCTCTCACCAGAAAGGCCCCGCAGGGGGAAGAGAATGGAAACATTGCACACCAGGGTTTGGGCCTGGGGACAAAGGGACCTAAGAATGTGTCCAGGGCCAGAAGTTGGACTGTGCGTAGATGTCCTTAGGGAAAGCAGAGTCAATGGCTGCCTGCATGGCTCTGGGGCTGGGATGGCACAGCTGGGATGAGGCAAGGGAGGAAAGGTGATGGGGTGATGGCTGGTCCCGGCATGACAGTGCACACCAGCTGGCCCCAAGGCCACAAGGCCACACCGCCAGGTTTCCAGAAATACAGACCACACATGAGTGACAGATCAGAAGAGCCCCGGAGGCTCTTCTGGGGGACTGGGGCTAGAAAGGTGTCTAGGGGTCCTGGACAGACCCTGTGGACTTTGCCACCAGGCCTCCCAGGTGGCGGGGGAGTCTTAGCAAGCACCTGCCGGATCTGAGCTGTCCTTGAACATGGACCGCAGGACTGAAGATGGCCGCCTTGGTTCTTCCAGCTAGAGCAGGAGCTCGGGAAGGAAAGGCTGGTGGCTCAGAACACTGCCTCATGGGTGCCTTCTCCCTCCCAGAAGCACGTGCTCTCCCCTTCCGAGGAAGGATTCTTCCAGTGCGCCCAACATCCTGTTGCCTCACTTGTGCTCGTTTCGTGGCCGGGACAGAAGGGGACTAGAGTGGTTTTTCACTGCAAATGTACCTGTGCTTTTTCTGAAGCTGTCAGAAAGACCAAGGTTTGTCGTCCTAGCAGGAGAAGTTGTGGCTCTGCTGGAACTAGCCGCCCCCAACGCCCCCAGCAAGTGCCTGAAATGTTTCCCACCTATCAGAGTTGCTAGGAGGACTTTGCATCTAGGCAGGGGAGTCCCTGCCCCTGAGTCCTCAAGGTCTAGCCCAGCTTCACCTGCATATATTGATCCTGCAGGTCAGCTATGCATGCAGTTCATGGTCCAAGACCTTGGTGGCCAAAGAATATCCAACATCCACCAGGATCAGAGCTGTGGCAGACAAGCTCCAAGCTCCATCACCTGTGTTTGTTTTCTTTCCCTACTTTGGTGACTGTCCTGCTAACTGGCCAGGTCTACTTGTGTGATCAGCATTGTGCAAAACAGGGAGCTGTCTAGGAAGCTGTTTCCTGGAACACCCATGTCGGGCTGCAGACCTACTAGGAATGTTGGTCACAACTAGAGAGTCTCTCAAAGTCCAGTACAGAGACGAGGGTGTTGACCAGCCAGGGGTTTCTTTAAGACCCTGTGCCCTCAAGAAAGGAAACCATTCATCTAGGTCAGGTCTACTCTAAGTCTACCAGGAGCTTTAAATATCAGAATATTCTTTCCCTTGAAGCTTTCAAGACCTTTAGGAGAAAAGACACACACATATGTATACATACACATATACATATCCAGGATTGCCACATGTATGTATCTCAGTGTGATCAATAAGCACAGAATATGGTTACCCTCTCATCGCTCCCTGGCTTCTGCATAGTTCGTAACAATTTCACAATCTCAATCACCTCCTAGCTGAGGAGGTTTTCAGTGTGCCTGCTCTCTCCTTCTGTTCCCTCCTTGGGCAACTCATAGTAAGTATAAATCCAAACAGGGAGAAAGCCATCAAGCAGGAGCAGGTCCACAGCACAGTGGTTGACAGTGTGGCAGAGGGCATCTGTGGTTGTTATTTTTATGAGATAATGCCCCAGATAGCCCAGGAGCTGTGAAAACTGTACATTTTCTGTCATGGCCCACATTGGCTTCACAGGCTATGAGTGTCCCGACTGCATTCCAAACACTGTCTGTCCCTCTCTCCTATCCTCCACCTTCATGAAATCGCCACCAGGGACCCAGTGCCAGACCTTTTAAAGGCACATGGATTTTAACAAAAGGAAGAGACAGCTCCTGTTCTTGACTTCTGGCAGACTGGACCAATGGCAGTACTGGGGATGGCGTGATGCATCGGGCAGAAGCATGCAGCAATAGTGGTGCCAAGGCAAGTGGAAGGCTGTAGGAGCCAGGGGAAGCAAAGAGCCTGGACGTGCAGACGAGGCCTTGTGGAATCAACAAATCAACACCAAAGCTGGGAGCTGTTGGTCGGCATGGGTTACAGAAGGGAAGAGACTTGGCTGAGAAACTCAGAATGAGCCAGGGCAAGATGGCAGCTCCAGAGGTGAAGCCACCCCTTCCTCAGGCTCCAGGTAGAAAGGGAAAGGATGTGAAGGCTCAGCGCTGCCTTGGGTACCTAAGGGAACTCACTGCGACCTCCCCAGTCCTTTATCCAAGACAGAGAGGACCACTATGGACATCTGAGACCCCATCCCTTCTTACAAAAAGGATTTGTTTTTCAAACCAAAATACCTTCCTTTTCTCTTTGTCCTTTCTACCCTCTGAAAGGAAAATTATTTCTCTTCTACCACACCAAGGAAGCTCCCACTGCGTTCTGAGGATTTCTAGGGACTCTTGATCACTGAAAAGACCATTCCCATAGCTAAAAGCCTCAGGGAGCACCCTGAGGAAGCTTCAGTGTGGGGCTGGAATCTGCACCTGTTCAGCTCAATAGAGGGTTTGGCTCTTTGCAGAATTGAGTGAATCCCTGGCTCAGCACTCTCCAAGCAATCAGAGATTCTCTGTGTTTTAGAACACGTTAGAATCCAGACTTGGTTCACTGTGTTTAGAAAGGGAAGAACTTTCTGCAGATGGAAAAACAAACAAGAAATAGTTTAAAAGGCTTTGTGTTATGTGAGGCAGCTAAGCAATTGAAAATGATCCCCTCCTCCCCGAAAGACATCTCATGTTTTAATCTGTTTTCTAGTAAAGACCCATGTCTTTGGAAGCCAAGCCTTTCCAGCAAACAGCGTACCAGACTTTCCTAGGAAACGAACAAACCAGAAAGTGCCCACTCTACCAGGACAGCAGAAGCAAATCATTCTCTGGGTCTAAAGAGAGGAGATGAAGGCTGCAGTCACAATAAGTTGAGCACAGGAGGGACAGTTGAGATAATAGAACCAAATGTGCTCAGCACTGGGAGCACTCACTGCCACGTGCCTTCATCTCCCCTCGAAGGGAATACAGTGAGCCACGTTTGCTTCTCAGAAGGGCATTCTCTGATGGGCGCCACGGGACTTACAGCCCTTCCTTCTTGCTTGCCCAGATACTCAGGCAGGAAAGGAGAGTAGCTTCGCTGGGCAGAAAGTCAGAGTTCACCTTTCTTGCCCTCAGCTGAGATAACACTGCTATTCTGCCCTCTTATCTCTTTAAAATATTCTTAACCTAAAAAGAACAGAGGTGGAGCTCATGTCTTTTCCTCCACTGCACCAAGCATGGTGCCTTGCACGTAGTAGGTGCTTGCTTAGTGTTCAAAAGGATTTTAAATAGAAGCAAAGTGATAACCATAACACTTTGATCCTTCAAGCGCTTTACCAGACATTAATTACTTTATCCTCACAACATCCCTGTGAGGTAGGTAAGCAATATTCTTATTTCACAAGAAGAGAAATTGGCCCCAGAGTGACTGAACCTAGGTAGGTCTGTGGAAAGACAGAGTCCTACATTTTTTGTTTCCAGATACATGATCTGTCCATAAGACCATGCCTCTCTTTTCTTTAGGCACTTTCTCTGATACTTTTGTTTACAAAAAAATGCTGAAATACGTCACTCTGTAAAATCAATTTCCTCTATTTGAAAAAAATATGCTTTGCCCTTTCTGCTTCAGAGAGTCAGGAAGGACTGACTAGCTGGTTGCCGATGCTTTGCTTCCACATACTCACTCTCCTCTTCCTTTCACCTTTCCTATAGTCTACCAAGGCATCCGGTTCCCTGGAGGTCCACACGGAACCCATCCTCAAAGTTCTCCTTCCCGAGTGCCACACAATCCATTCACCAGTCCAAAGGGTGCTGGTGGACTCAGAAGTGGGTCTGGGGTCTTGTGCATGCCTTCCTTTTGGTAATCATCAGAAATATTTTCTGGAAACAAATAACCCTGGCAGATTTTGGCCTAGTCACAGAACAATCAGACACAAAATCCAACAGAAGTCATCACTGATTTCCAGGCAGTGACCTGGACCCTCGTGCCATCACAGCAGTATTCACCTTGGGGAGCAGGGTCAGGGCAGGTGGGACGGAGTTTGGGCTCCACTGTCAAGGGCGAGAGGTTTGGGGGCAGCAACCGAGACCTGCCCTTGGAAGCACTCTGTTCCTCATGACAGTTCTTTCTTTCCCTTTCTTTTTTGCTAAGAATTTCTAGATCAGACATACCTGTCAGGGCCAGATTGACTGATCCATAACAGTTGAAGCTTCTATAATTCTCCTTTCCAGTTCTCAGAGCCAATCGCAAATCAGTGTCCCAGCTGGGAGGCTTGAGTGCTAGTGTCCTCCCTGGTTCCCACCTGCCCTCACCTGCCCTCACTCTGGGTTGGGTCCCAAGAATACATAAAGTCCTTTAGGATAGGTCTGGTTTCTTGCTCAAAGTGTAGCTTGGTCCTTGAAATGATAACAGTCAAACCATAATAAAAAGGAAAAAAAAAAAGGAAAGAAAAAGAAATTCAACTTAGTTTTTCCAATTCAAATGATGCGGAAAAAAAATACCCTGATTTAGAAAAAGAAAATTTGTGATAGTCCCCACCCCAGCCTTGTTTATCTCTGAATCTCTGCCTCCAGGCATCAGTAAAAGCACACCGGGGAGGGATGAAGACCACCATGGGGACCCACATATTTGGTGACTGGGACAACTGAAAAGCAAATTTTGTTTTCGGTATTCTGCAGAGGGGAAAGAGAAGGTGAGTCCTTTGGATGAGGTGAGCCTCAGGGTTTAGAACAAGGTGAGAGATACTTTCTGAAGAGCTTTCTGCCACCTTTCAAACAACCTCCACGCACTCACGTACCTCCCTTCTCTGTCTGCCCAAAGTTCAGTGGATATCGGTTTTCAGATTGACATTCCCATAATTGGTCCTTTAGGACAAATTAACATCAAGAGATTTGGTTTAAGAATTACAAGTGGTCAGTTTGAGCCAGGTGACCAGGGTCACCTGACCAGGGTACCATTGAACTGGGTTCACAGTGCTGTGAATGTCTAAGGACTCCAGGGATGTGAGTCTTCTCCCTGTCCATGTGTCCTTCCTGCTCATCCTGGGGGCTTCTGGGTGCCAGTGTTCCTGGAAATCTCCCTCCTTCCATGGTTTTATTTCCCAAGGAATGAGGCTGCCCCTCTTCCTCCCACCATACCTTCGCTACAGGCAACATCGAATCCTCACAACATCCCTGAGCAGGAGGGAGAGCAGAAGTTGGCCCTCTCCCTCTTCACTTTACAGATGGAGAAACCAAGGCACCGAGAGGTGAAGTGAGTTATCCACAGTCACAGTGGGGCCCCTGAATCAGCCTGTGGCATTTCCTGATCTTTCCCGATCTTTCTGGGCCTAAGAAGAGCGCCTACGAGGTGGGCAGCTGGAGCAAATCCTCAAGCCCCCTCTAGCGGAGAACCCGGGAGCTGCACTGCAGATGAGCCGAGGAGTTCATTGAACTGGTGAGCGCGTCTGTGTCCGCCATGACACATGGCCTAGGTTTGCTATGGACAGTTCACACAGTTACCAATTGTCACTAGACCAAAGGGAAATAATAAATATCTTTGTCTTCCTTGGTTTGAGGTTGACTTTTTAGGAGTAGTGTACCCTGGAGGCAGGAGCATAGTTACTGCCTGACTTCAGTTTGGGCCAGGATCTTGGGATTACTATTAGGAGTGGGTGGGCCAAGGCAAGGTCTCCTACAGGACCTGCACATTGTCCTGCATGCAACAGGGCAGCCCAGGGCAGTGTCCCTAGGTCCTGCCTGCTCATGTCCACTGTGGTCTGGTCGTAAGTGTCGGCCTGGTGAAGGGGAACCTCCTGCCGCACTCCGTCTGCTGCCCTCAGGAGCTGTCATTAACAGCACTCACGACCTTTGGCTCCAGTATGGCTCAGCAGTGTGCTGCCAACCACTGCAAGGAAAGGCACAGGGAGCAAGAAGAAGCAGATGGTGCCTGGGGGAGAGGAATAAGGCAGACAGAACCAGGCGGGCAGAGGAAAAAAGCTGTAGCTGGATCAAGGCAGTGTGTCTGATATTTGGCCAATAGCACAAGATGCAGCGTTTGGAGCCGGAAAAGAAACCTTTAAAGCAGCTGAAGATGGGGGAGCAGGAGGTGTGCATTGCCACTGCAAGAATTCAAAATAAACGACATCCTTTTCCCCAGAGAGGGGCTTAGGAACACATCTCTGAGAGGGCAGTGTTGCCATGTTATGTCTTGACATTGGGTTGGGCACACACTGATTTAGGATGCACAGGGACAGGCTTCTTACAAGCTTATGGCACTGAAACTGTAGATGGGCTGGCCTCTGGGATACCCACATTCCCGAAGCTGGGCTGTGGGTGAGAATGGAATGTTGCTTCTGTGACAGTGGCCAGACTGGGATGAGGACAAAATGACACAAACTTGGACCTGGACCTTCAGGAAAGGAGTTCCTTGTGCCATGCTATGTGAGGAGGGCCATCATCCTTGAGGACATGTTGGAGAATAAAGCAATGAAATCCCTATAAGCACGGCTGGCCCGGCTCCTCCCCTTCACTAGCACATGGTCTTTCCCAGGGCTCCCCTAAGCACTTCCGGTCTACTCTGCAAAGTTCCCTGTCTATACCAAGAATGTCACTTGGATCTAGGTGAAGTCACAATGATCTTTCTTCCCTTTACATTCTCTAAATTTAAGTCCCATTCCCTCCAATCAAATCTGATCATGTTATTACAATATTTCCTTAATGGAACAGGAAACACCACTCTAGGGGGGACCAGACAAATGTCAGCTGACTGTCACCAGCTCAACCCTCCAAAAAGCAGGGATGGGCAGGTGTGGAAGCTTTGGAGTGCACCCCAGTCTAGCTTTCTCTTAGGCCTCGCACCTGCACGCTGCTATCTCCTGGCTCCATTCCTAGTTAAGGGGCAGAGCACATTGTGCTCAGGTCCAGCCACAGGAGCGGAGCAGCAGAGACAGGGAAGAGGAAGGTGTGAGGTCTCCAGCAGGAGCACAGACACCCGAGGGAGTTCAGATGGATACAAGGAAGTGGGGCTGTGGCTCTACCTGAGCTTCTCCAAATGAGGCCAGCACCAGACACCTTTCTTCTGTCCTTATGACCAGGTGGAGGGAGAATGGAGAAAACGACTTAATTTGGCTGGCTTGTAGTGGCACAGGGGCCGGTGCCCGTGGTGTGAGATGGCACACAGCCAGTGGAATCACCCTCGTGGCCAGACAGGTTCTGCTCTCTTTCAGCCTCTGTGGGACTCAATGAGAGGCCGCAGGGACCACAGAGTGCTGGGTGATTCTGTGCCTGGGTAGTGGTGGGGTCCCCTGGGGCCATAGGGAAATGCTGTCTCCCTTGATTGTGGCTGTTTCATGGTATGGCACTGCAGCCAGGAGAGACTGGGTCTATTCCACTTTGGCCCCTGATTGTCTTGGGGTATGTGTTCTCCATGGGATCCTTGGCTCCCAGCTTGCTGAGACAAGTGTGACTCTAGAGTCCAAGGTAGCACCTTCCAGAGAGAGTGGACAAATGTTCGGGATATGAAAAACTTTGGAGCAGGTGAAGTCAGTATCACTGATGCAGTGAATTGAAAGCCACTTATCTCCCCTCATCGTGGCCTTAAGAGACACGAAGCCTCCTGTCTCAGGCTGTGACCGTGAGCTCAGCAACATTGCCCCAAAGACGCCTGAGCAGGCTGAGGCTTCCTTACATGGAGAGGCCGATAGAGGCAGCGAGACCTACCGAGCACAGTGACAGAGTTTTCAGAACTGTTGCTAACAAGAGCAGTCCCGTTATGGTGAAAGACCCTGCTCCTTAGAATAGAAAGAAGAGCCAATGCCCTGTGGGCTTAAATGACATGTGGAACGGGGGAAGATTCAGTGGGGGCCATGAGGAACAGAGAAGCAAGTTTATTTTATTCTACGGCTTCTGGTGCCGATGGCCTCATCTCCTACCAGAGCCAAGTGCCTGGATTATTATTTGTCATCAAGGTGTCCTGGGAAAGAAATGGGCCCAGAGATGTCTTTTTTAAAATGCTGTAGGCCATCCACCAGGAAGCAGCTGGGACAGAGTGGCCTGGCACCTTGCTGGCCCATAAACAGGAGGTTATCAGGAGCCCAAGCAAATGGCAGGTCCCCAGGGGATGAGGCCATCATATCATATAGGTGCAGTGGCCAAGGAGGATCTGGATGTTCAGGACCCGAGTCATCTGGAGGCGGGGACAGACTTCCCCAGTGGATTTCTGCAGTGACACCAGGGCCATCTACCTACCAGCAAGGGGAGTGGATGCCTGGGGCAAATGGAGAGGGTGTTTCCTGGTGACTAGAAAAGCAGGGACTGCTAGAAGATGAGGAGCAAGTGACAACAGGGGACATCTGTCTGGTCACAGTGCTTGTCTCCCTCTCTCCCTTCTCTGCGGCTCACCTTCCTTCCCTTTCCTGTCTCTCAGCAAAACCGTTTTCCCAGCAGGTATGAACAGGTGCAGGGGCTCACCTGCACCGTGGGGACAGGTGCCAGTGCCATGGAAGAGTGGGGAAGCAGGGTGGAAAGGAGAAATGTGTCTCAGCCCCGGCTCCCAGAGCCGTGTCCAATAGCCACTGAACTCAAGGCCTCCTGCGCTGCCCTGTGGCCTCCTCCTCCATCCCTGTGGCTACTGCCTCCCTGAGCTGGGAGCCGTCCGCCAACTCTTGGTGCTCGAGGTCAACACCTGAAGTTCTCTTTCTAGGTCTTGTGTAAATGTGAACACGCACACACACATGTGCACTAAATGTGGAGCAGTGAGAGAGCTGGCAAATGAAAACCCATGATGGGGTACAAATGAGAAGGAAATATATCTAAGCACAGACAAGAAAGCAGAGGTCCCAAGGGGGCACGTTGGGGACGGCTTCAAGGGAGCGGTTCCAGGGACACACAGAGCCCCCGACCTGGGGCAGACAAGAGCGGGGACCTCAGCCAGCCTGAGGGGTGGCCCCTCACCACCTCACCTTCCCCAGCCTCAGCAGAGTACACAGCAGAGTTTGAAAGCAGGGTCCTCAGCTGGTGGCATTGGGACCAGGGGACACCCGTAGGGAAGCGCCTCAGCTGCAGGAAGCTGGGTGTGGCTGGCCGTGGCTGGCCGGCCTGTCCCCTGGCTGCACCTGGGTAGCCCAGCTGGCCTTCACCACAGGCCCGGGTGTGCTCTGTTCCATCCTGCTTCCTAGGGAGGGGACCCGGAGGACCCCAGGGGATGCTGTCAGAGAGGGGGCCAGGAAGCACTGCAAAGTTGCGAGATAATTCAGGTAAGCAAGGAGATTGGAACAAAGGAAACAAACATTTGTTTTACAACTGATTTTTTAAATTTTTAGATAAACAATGAAGGAGATGAGAAGGAGAAGCCTCTTTGAATAATAACTTTCGAAAAAACAGCTCCACAAACATAAAAAAAAATTCCTCAGTGGAACAGCTTTTCCAGAATAGTTCAATGTGAGGCCTTGCACCCTACACAATTGTATCTGGAATTTTCTTTTAAAAAATTGCAACTACACACAACAAAGACCAATAGTATTTACTTTAAAATATTGTGTGTGTATATATATACTTATATTTATATATATATATATATCGTCTTTTGTGGAGATATTTTTCTTTTTTTATGTTTTTTTTCTTTTCCTTTTTTTTTTTGTGCCCAAGTAGAGATACAGTGGTATTGTGATGGTACCGCAGAACTTAGAAATAGTCCTGAAAGGAACAATACTCCAAAAAATAAAAAGTTGACAAATGGTTGAACACATTTGCAACACCTCCAGATATTCAACTTGGTACAATGAGAAAATCAATAGCAGAATCAAGTCCTCACCCACGCCACGTGGCCTCGCAGACCTGTGTCTGCTGCTGGTGGACACCTGCTCTCTGGGGAGGGGCCTCGTGCGGGCACCCCGAAACCCCCACCCCACCCGGGCCCTGGCGCTGGCCCTCCAGAGAGCCACGACAGCGCCTGCCTCCTAGCAATTTTGTGTATTTCTGGCAAGACCTTGCAGCAGGAACACACACACATATACACGTGCACTGTGGGCACACACACACGCATACACACACACATATACACTGCACACACAAATTTCCCACTCAACCCAGATGCACCAGGTGAGCTGAATGACTTTCAGCCAACCACAATGACAGAAGCACCAAACAGTCTTTGAAATGGGTCAGTTATTAGAATTTGACTTTTTATATATATAGATATATATATTCTAGTTTTCCTCTTTGTGTTATGTTTTCTTTTTTTTCTTAAAAAAAAGCACAAATGAAAAATGAATAATTCTTTCCAGATCAATTTAAGGCTTCCCACCAAATGGAAACAAGAGGCCTTACACACTAGCATATGTGATAGATGCATACCGTTGTCAGCCTTAAAATGACGGAAGAGATCTTTGCCGGTCACGGATTAAGTATTGTGCCTTTAAATTGATGTCGTTCTTTTTGCTACTATGCTGAGTTTTATTATTACTGATTCTCTTTGATGGCCGATATGGAAATCTCCTTTGATTGGCTGTAGAATTTCTTGACCTTACCGAATTGTTAGGGTGGCCTTTTGTTTTGTTCTGCTTTGCTTTTCACTGAGAAACAAATGCAATTCTTGCAAGGTGAGCACTGACATGTCCCATGGTCAGCCTTCCAGCAGCCTTCGGAGCCATTTGAGATCCAAACGGCCCTTTGGCTCCTCGAAGGCTCTGCCAGTGGGGACAGGGACAGGAGAGGAGGGAGAGAAACTGAACAGAGGGAGGGGTTTTATGCCTTTGCTTTTGGTAAATTTGTTTTCTTCAATACAAATAATCAGATAGATAGGAAGAATGATTGCTTTGTATTGTATTCTGTTGGCTGTTTTGTGTTTTCATTTGTAGATTTGCTTCATTTGATTATTTAATTTTCTCTCTCCTGGTGCAAAAATCACCAGAGAGTTTTGCATGAGAAAACGTGACAGTACTTAATGAAACTCAGCACCTAAGGGCATAAGGCAGTTGCAGGTTTTTTGTTTGTTCGTTTGTGTTTGTTTGTTTTGTTTTGTGTTGTTCTTTCAATCAGCACCAATCCCATAAATGATCTACACTTGGTGTAAGGTATAAAATTTTTTTTCTTTTGGAGTGGAGACGACTCCTCCTTCTCCATCCTATGAACCATAGTGTGGGATTTTTCAATACTGTTTCTTATGTGTAAAAAACAAAAGAAAGGTTTTCTTTTTGTTTTTCCTTACAAAACATAGAGAATATCTCTGTATACATACAGTGACTGGAAAGAAAGCCTATCTGAAGGGGACGTGACTTGTTGATGTTTTTGTAGTGGTGTCGGTGGTGGTGTAGTGGTTCTGTGTACTGGGGAAAGGGAGGGTTATATTTCTTGCAAGCGGCATTGGCCGCAAACCAGACTCAAGGTCCCCTTCTCAACTTGGGTCAAGATGTTCTTAGAGTGAAGACTCGTACTGCAGCAACTCATAGAGGAGCGGCCCATCTCGATAACGAATGCCTACTGCCGTGGGGGTGACATACTGCAGGATGTTAATAGTCCTTCTCAGTCTCCTGTCCACAAAGTGAGCATCCCAAGCTGGGTACCTCTTTCTTGGCATGTCAATCTTAATGAGGGGCCCTTCTGGGTAGTAAGGACGCCCCGACGGGGTAGAGGGCCCCAGGGGTCTCACTTGGAAAACGGGCAAGCAAGTGTCAGCTGTGAGATCCTCCTGTGGTTCCGTCACGGCTCTGGTGGGCGTAACCTGGGCCCCCCGGTACCCAGGGGTCTGCGGTGCCATGGGCTCAACATCGGGGGGCAAAGGGATGCCCCAGAGCAGCTCGGCACAACAGGAGCTGGCAAAGACCTTAGCCCGAGGCCCCATGGGATGCAGCACACCATAGTATAAGAGCATCAGTGCGATCCCAGCCACAAAGCTCACAAAGACACAACACAGTGCTGGCACCGCGTAGGAGTCAGTGGTCTCCGGGTTTCTGTAAAAATACCAAAGGAACGTCAAGGCAGCATTCTCGGTTAAGACTATCGTATAATATGCAAACATTCGGTATCGAGTCCGCCCTTCCTTGACGTTAAACCAGCAGAAAATGTACACAATCCCTACCACCATGTTGAACAGGATCTCCTCCCACTTGGACATGCAGAAGTCTGTCCCACCATGGATGACCCAGAAGGCCATGGCACACCAGTGCACCACCACGAAGATCCCGAAGTAGAGCTGGAAGATGGAAGCAAAGAGGGCAAAAGAGATAACCCGGGATGAGATGGTGAAGAGGCGCCAGAAGAGGTGGATGAGGGCCCCTCTGTAGCTCATGCTCTTCTTGTCGTCCCTGGAGTCCCGCAGCAGCTTGTGATAGGAGGCTAGCACCCAAGCCAGGGACATCAGGGAAGTCACAGAGGAGACACCTGCCAGAAAGACACAAACCCACACAGTCAAAACCTTGCACATCAACCACGGGTTACAGCAGGGCTGCCGGCCGAGGAGACGCTCACACACACCTCCATCTAAAGGAAGAGGGAGAAAGAAACACAAAGTCAGGAATCGGACTTGGGCCCACAGCCACTCCCTATGCTGAAGATTTTGCACACCTTACTTTGCTTCTACAGCTCTGCCTGGAATTGCAGGAGCTCCTCAGTGGCTCGGGGGTGAAGCTGAGGCCAGTGCACTTGGCCAGGAGTGGAGAATGGGAGCCACATCTGTCTAGAAGGGATCCCTGCTGCATGTGACATATGAACTCCCTGTCACCAGCAGCCTCTGCTCTCAGTGAAGCCCAGAGAAGGGACTGCAAATTGGGAAGACCAGTGGTGAACTCCCCAGCCCACTCTTCAGAGTGCTGTAGTTGCTCTCCTTCCCTGGCCTCAGCTCACTCGAGGCCCCATGAAACCCTTTCCTGGACCTTCTTCCCTTTGGCTTCTCCCCCATCCTCATCTCCCCATCCTACCCTGACCAAGGACCTGGGATATCTCACCCACTCATCTGGCAACCTCTGTCACTCTGCTCCCTTAGCCTCTGCACATCCTCACTGCTTTCTCCAGCCAACCCCTACTCAAGTTCTCCTGGGCCTTGACTGATGCAGCTGCCTCCTCTGGTTTCCCTCTGAGTTCAGTGGCATTGGGGGCACCTGTTCCACTCACTAGCTTGGCAAGGTTCCTAAGGCCATTGCCCTCCATTTCTGCCCAGTGTACAGAGTCTGAAAATGTCTGATCCCAAGTGATACTCGAATTGCCGTTGAGCAATTTTACTTCTAACTCCACCTACCTGATACTTGTAACTAAATCAAATGGTACACCATTAATAGATACTGGACTCTCTCCATGAGCCATACCAACTCCTCTCAAACAAGTTTGCCTGTCATCCTCAGCATCTCGGGCACAGCTCCACTCAGTCAACCTGACACCTCTTTTGCGGATCCTTTTGCCTTAAATTTCAGAGCTAAATACAACTAGATATCTGAATGTCATCCCACTGGCAACCATCTCCTCCCAAAGTTTCTGTTCTCCCAGAAGACAATTCCCCTACGACACTCTTCAGTGCTGAAATAAAAATTACCCATTAGTTTTTTCTCTTAAGCAAAATTGTTGACTCTGGGAGCTCCATTCATCCAGGACCAACTGAGCAGCCCCAAATCCTCCGTGTTCCCCTTTTCTTTTCCTAGTTCTCCCTATAGTGATCCAAACCCTAAAGAAGAATCAGAGTCCTGCCACTTGATAGTCCTAGCATTTACACTCCCCAACCCATCTCCCGAGGCCCTCTCATCTCAAATCAACGCCCAGCGACTCAGCTTGCAGAACAATATGGTGCCATGCAAACTCAGTATGTTGGCACAAACATAGGAAACACCTGGACGGCTGACTGCTACAATGAACAAGCATGTGTTGCTTTTGTAATAACAACAGAGATGCAAAACGAACAGTAGAGGGGAGACTCAATCCCAACTTTTCCATGGAAACCAATCTGGAGAACACCTCATGAGCAGCTGTGGAATGTTCTGAGGAGACACTTTCAGGGCCTGCCTTGCTCCCGGTACAGTGACACAGCTGCATCTCAGAGGACTGAGTGTTTCCTAGGTTGTTATAGAACCCAGCTGTGTTCGAGTTGTTACGTTGGGCAGGGAGAGGAATAGGTCCTCTTAGGAGTGATGGGATTTAGGGTGTGGGTTTCTAGGGAGGAGGGGACATGGGCAGTCATACATAGCCCAGTGGTCTGCACCAAGTTTATTCCCAATCGTGGGCCACACCCAGAAAGTTCTTTTCAAACAGCCTTGTGGCTCCAGCTGAACTCTGCCCTTCCTTCCTTCCTTCCTTCCTTCCTTCCTTCCTCCCTCCCTCCCTCCCTCCCTTCCTCCCTCCCTCCCTCTCTCTCTCTCTCCCTCCCTCCCTCCCTCTCTCTCTCTCCCCCTCCCTCTCTCTCTCTCTCCTCCAGGCTGGCCTCGTACTCATGATCTTGCTTCTTCAGCCTCCCCAGTGCTGCGATTACAAGCCTGCGCCACCCTGCCCAGCTCAATTCGGTCTGAGTGTGCTGCTGAGTAGACTTGAGGTGCCAGAGGACAGCCCCAGCTGTCACTGTTCCAACTCCACTGCTCAGCCTCATTCATTTCAAAAGTGAATGCAGAGGAATTTGGGTGTGTAACAGTCATCACTAGCAGAGCTAAAACTGGACCCTTCATTTCCAATCTTCCAGTCACCTATGGCATGTCCCGTCTGTCACTGCGATTTTGAGGACTGGGGCTCCGTTCTTGCCTTGCCTTTCATGAGGTGCAGCTGCAGCCTCCTGTCTGGGCTGACGCTCTCGGTGGGGACTTCTGGATTTTCTCTGCAGAGTTTGACACAAATGTTTCCCGATGGTTGTAAGACATCGATGCTAAGTTCCAAGGAGGGCTCAGGGACCGGTCACAAAGAAGGCTGGACTGCTGAGCACATAGACAGTGCTGGCTGAAGACTGGCAGCCACTCCCACCTCTCTGCTGCATCTGTTCCTAACTTGGTGAGCAATGCGCTGTGCACGGCATTATCCGCACTTCCGCCTCCCCATCTACAGGAAGCAGAGGCTCGGGAGTCTGGATGGGCAGGTGGGGTAAGTGAAGGGGGCCTGGTCTCCACTCAATGCCTGCTCCTCTTTCCACTGGCAGTGGCGTAAGCCTTTGCCCTGGCCACTTTCTAAATTCACCATGTCACCAACGAGCTCCTCATTCCTTCCAAGGGTCTTGGCCCATTCTACTGTTCCAGAGTCACCAATCCTCAGGACACCTCTGAGAAGGAAGGCCACCAGCGTGGGTGGGTCAGAGGTGGCCCACTAATTCTAGGGAGTCAGCGGGGGCAGGGTGAGAAGCCAGCACAGAGGCAGTCATGTGCTGTGACCCCTGTCAGCGTCACTCACAGAGCACCCACATCTACTGTCTGCTTTGGAAGCCCAGCCCCGTGGAAGATGCACCATGGGGCTCATCAAGGCCACATGAGGCCATGTGCGGGCCCACTCCAATCTGACCAGTGTCCTTATAAGAGGAGGATGTTGGAACACATAGAGGGGACACCTGGGCACATAAGCATGGAGGGAGACCACCAGGGGACATAGCGAAGGTGGCACCTGCCAGCCAAGGAGAGCTGCCTCAGGGGACACCAGCCCTGCCGACGTCTGGCCTTGGACCTCCAGCCTCCAGAAGTCTGAGGAAATAGAGCTCTGCCAGTCTGTCTGTGGTACTTTGTGATGATGACCCTAAGACACGAACGCTGGTCTCCCTTCTGTCCTCTCCTCCTCTCTCCCCACCCACCCCAATCCGGAGGAGTGAATCCAGGGCCTTTGCACTGAGCTACATTGCAAGACATTTTCTTTTTTCAGACAGGGTCTCTCTGAGTTGCTAGATTGCCCAGGCTGGATTAAACTTTTGATCCTCCTGCGTCAGCCTCCCGGAGTACTACATAGGGTCACAGGCATGTGCCACCACCCCGAGCTGTAATCTCATTTTTTAATTTAAGAAATTTTTTTTCCAAAAGTGTACATCTGCTAAGAGACAGGCACAGGATTTGGAGTCACAGTTCCACTGCAGTGGCCTTGAAAGCAACCTAACAGGCCCCAGACTCAGGCCTCAGTGAGAGACCAGGAAGGGTAGAAGCTGTGGAATCCACAAGAGGGCCTCAATTATTGGGCTAAAAACCCAATCTGAATTCTACTCTACCTTCCTCAGAGGCATAACATTCACGCCACAGAGAAAGAGGCCACTCCAACAGCATTAGCTGCAGCCGCCTCCTCACTGCCAAGTGACTCATCTTCCAAGGCCTGCAGTGAACCCTGGGGCCCAGGGGACCCGAAGCTTTCTCTCAGCAGAATCTCACGGGACGCACTCTGCCTTGCCTGAGGTGAACCCCAAAGTCAGTGCTTCTCCCAGACCAGACGCCAGCCCGCACGACTCCCTGCCGGTTCCACCTCTGCCCTCTGGCTCCATGCTGGTGCTCAGCCGTGACAGGCTCTGGGGTGACCTTCACGCCTCCTCATGCTTTCTGCACACGTGGCTTGCAGCCTTCTGCCGAGTGGATCCACATCCAGCGGCTTCGGCTGGGAATGTACTAGGAGGAGCCTTCACGGGCAGCTGCCCGGGGCCAGCCTAGGAGCAGCCTCTGCCCCCGGGCTGGGGTCTCAGGTGCCCTAATGTAATGACCACACCTCCTGGCCCACCGAGCAGAGCAGGAGGGACAGTCATTAGGCGAGGTCCAACTTGGTGGTCTCAGTGCCATTTCAATGCTGCTAATTGGGCTTTTCACCCACTGGAGAACAAAGCAGAAGATGTGCAAGCGGGATCCTGCTGAGGGGACTGGGGCGGGGCAGGACTTGGACCCGGACAGGGAAGATGCGGTGGAGACAGGAGGTGCAACGCAGGAGCTGAGAGGAGGGGTGGTAGGGAGGCCGGCACCCAGCGAGCTCAGGATTGAGCCGTGTCCCTCGCTCACCACGCGCAAAAGAGAGTGCAGGAGCACTGTGACAAGCCCCAACGGCATTCGCCACGCGAGCCAGAGGCGACCCCAACCCCGGCACAGACAAGGCTGGGCTGGCCACCAGTCGGCCTTCTCCACCCTTGCCACAGGGCGCCCGGTGCCACTGCCCCCCAGAACCACAAGTGGGAAGCACGTTTAAAGCAGAGGAACTGGAGGGGGCATCAAGCACCGGGCACAGCCGGACTCCTCGGGCTCCCGGGCCCTGCGCCTCCCACGCCGTCGCTCCTGTCTCCTCCCCAGCCCAGTCTTCACCCCACACTTGCTCCTTTCTCTCTCTCACAGCCCGGCTCGGCTCCTCTGAGCCTGCAGAGGCTGAGGCCCAGCTCAGGGCTCTCTTCCTGGGTGATGCCTGACACCAGGGCCCATCTGGTCCTCTCTCACCCCTATGCCCCAACGTCAGCTGCTCCTCACGCTCCCTGGATCTCTTTTCTTTCTCTTTCTGTCTTTCTTTCTTTCTCTCTCTCTTTCTTTCTCTCTCTTTCTTTCTTTCTTTCTTTCTTTCTCTCTCTCTCTCTCCCTTTCTTTTCTTTCTTCCTTTTTTTTCTTTCTTTCTTTCTTTCTCTCTCTTTCTTCTTTTCTTTCTCTTTCTTTCTTTCTTTCATCCTTTCTTTCTTTCCAACAGGGTCTCACTAGGTTGCCCAGGCTGGCCTTGAATTTGCAGTCCTCTTGCCTCAGCCTCTTGAGTAGCTGAGATTACAGTCCTGTGCCACCATGCTCAGCTGTTGAGCACTTTATGGCAATCTTTCAATGCTGGGCCTATTACCCCCATTTCACAGATGACAAAAGTAGAGCGGAAGTGAAGAAACTCAGGTGTGGTCTCAGCCATACATGGCCATCACCTGTGCACCTGGCATTGTACCCCAGTGGGCTGGGCCCCCAGAGTCCCAGAGTCGAGGTCTGCACTTGGCCGGCCACTTGCACCTCTGCACGTCCACGAGAGTGTCCACCTCGTAGCCTGGCCTCCTCACTCTCTGCCAATGTCATTTTTGTATTTTTTTCTGCACCCAGTTCCTCTTAGCAGCAATCTTCCTACATTTTTAAAAGCCCACAGCCTCTTCTTGGAAATGTCTCCAGGTAAAGATGAAGCAGCTGTGCCCAGTGCCTCTCAAGCACCACCAACTGTCTCCTTCCTGGCCTCTGCCAGGTGACACAACAACATCACAAAGCCATCTCCCTCTGCAGGCAGCCAGGGGAAGGAAACAAGCTTGGCAGAGGCTTTCAGGGAGCCAGGCTCAAGGACGGAAGGAACTCGGCCAAGGTCACACGGGTGGGAGCAGTTAGTGCTGGCTCTGAGGCCGGGACTGTGTGTCTGTCCCAGGGTCAGGGTCAGGGTCAGTGTGCTCCACAGTCGCCCGTGTTTAGAATTTGGGGGACTTTGGAGACTGGCTGACATCATGCAAGAGGCTTGAAGTCTTTATGAGGGGAAGATGTGTACCCCACAACCTGACAAAGGCTAACGAACAAGGGCTCCACCCAGTCCTGCCAAGGGCTGTTTGTGCCGAACTTACCAGCACACCACCAGGCAGGGTCAACCACCCTTCCTGGAAATCTTGGTAGCTCTCTGTGAAAATTAGAAGGGCCTGTCTCCACAGCCAGATGGACACTTCCGGGCCAGCACCTGTCACCCACCACCTGCCCCCAGCCAGAACCAGACTCCTCAAGGCAAATGTGAACGCAACAAAGAAAGCGAATTCCTTCTTAAACACCCGCTAAAAGTACCTTCATCTCGAAGTCAATAATTCCAGGTCTAACTGTGTTCTTTGAACACCATCTTTCGAAAGGACCGACACACGTGTTTCCTCACACTCCTACATCTGGAAAGGGTGCGATCCCCCATGACATCTCCACTGGCCCTAAAGGACAGAGTGGACAAGATGGTTCCCACCATCTGTGACCGGGGCCCTCAGGACTGACATGTCTGGGGCTGGGGAGTCAGGGACAAAGTGGCCTAGGGTCAGCACAAGAGGGAAGGTTGGGGTGTCTCAGGAGAGCCGAACTCTCTGGCTGGAGAAAAAGCTGTAGGTAGACAGAATTCCAATCTGGCCACCACAAGGGTAGCTTCAGTTCCCATGAAATGCTCTTTTTTGGCTTTGAGCCCACGCATAGCACAACATCTGCTACTTTCTACTAAGTTTGCAATCACTGCTACACCTCCTGTCTAATGAGCAGCTACTTTGGTCCAGATTGTGGACAAAGCATTTGCCATAAATTAACTCAATTCTTCCTACAAATCTGTCAGACGCAGTGGGCTGGTTTACAATGAGGAGAGCGGGGCTTATAGGATAAGTAACTTTTCCATATCAAGTGGTCAGAATATTGCCAAAGTGGGATTTGAACACCAGCCTGCGTGAATCCAGAACTCAGTTTCCCTTTTCACTCCCTAGGAAAGCGCTATCTCCTCTTCCTCGCCAACACGATGATGAGTCAGCATTCAGGTTGATACACAGCTTTCTTATTGTGCTCATCACCACCTGTCAGCCCTCTGATCACCTCTTAACACTGCCAAGGTTGGATGTGTGGTCTGGGGGGCTGAGGACCCACCCTAGAGGCCTGAGTTTCAGGCATCTGGAGGCAGCAACATCCCCTTCTCATCTTTCTTGCCTGAATTCCTGGGATGGATTCTGAGCCAGCCTCCCTCCATCTGCCCTGGTCACACTACGCTGCTCACACTTCAGCAGCCAAAGTGGCTAAGTGACAATATGTCCCTCCATGTGGCTTCCTGAGCCTCTTAGACCACCAGTGGTCACTGGTTTCCTGGCTTTCTTGGGGGAGGATATACACACCCACCATGATGAACTCAGCAGTGGCCACAGCCTGTGTCTGGGCCAGGCTCTGGGCTGTGTGCAGGACCTAGCCAAGTCACGCTGCTCCTAAAGATGGGGCAGCAGCATGCTCCTGAGAGTGTGCTCTAAAGCCAGCCAGAGCTGCCACCTTCCTGCCATGCAACATGGGCACTGTGCCCACCTCCTCATCTGTAAAAAGGTGATAGTAACTGCATACCAGCCATGAAAGAACTGTGAGGACTGAAGGAGCAATCGCAAAGCATGATGCCCACGTAAATGGGTACAAATAGAGTCACACAACCACGGGCCTGCGCCGTGCTGCCTCAAGCGCCTGTCCTTGCTCACCTACAGCGATGCTCCCTGCCTTTCTTCTCAGTCGCCTCCTGCTCACTCTCCGGGCTCAGCCCAGGCATCGCCTTCTCCCAGGACCCCCAGGGTGCACAGGGGAGACTGTCTCTGAGCTCACCATGGCGCCTTGTGCATTTCTCCTCCATTGCTGCTATTTTATAGCCACTCTTTCTCCCTCCCCTAGCAGTTCGTTTCAAGAGTAGCAAAACTGCCCTTCGTTCTTGCAGAGAAGTCACCCAGCAAATCTTTTCTGAGCTGATGCTTCACAGATGCTGCTTCCGAGCAAACCCAGGTAACCCTGCTGTTGACACCCTGACCACAGGACGCTGTAAACAAAACGCCTCAGCTGTCTGTGCTGGGAGAGCAGCGTTGCTTCGATTGCTCATTTAACCCACCTGCCCCATTGTGTCAGTTGGCCATGGCTGCTGTAACAAATGACCACAAATTCATTGGCTGAAAACAAACCAATTTATCACTACAGAAGTCTGGAGGTCACTCCGGGTTTTGCAGGGCTGGTGCGGCAGGGCGCCCCCTGGAGGCGCTGGGGAGTATCTGCGTCCTTGCTTTGCCAGCTTCTAGAGCGGCCTATCCTCCTTGCCCCTTTGGCCTTTTCTCCGTCTTTAGAGCCACAGGCCAGCATCTTCACATCTTTCTGCTTTAATTGTCACACTACTTCCTGTCCCTCTGATCTCCTGCTTCCTTTGTATCAGGTCCAACAGGGTAATCAGAGTGATCTCCCCATCTCAAAATCCTTAATCACATGTGCAGAGTCCCTTGTGCATACAGTGATATGGAGAGGTGCTGGGGTTAGGGATAGCATCTTGGTGGCCATAGTCAGCCAGTAACATCCATAACCACCCACTTAACGGCAAGCAGTCATTCTTAATTGGGTGATCTCACCCACAGGAGCCATTTGGTGTTGCCCAGAGACATTTGGTTCCCTGTAACTCAGGGTACAGGTAGATGGAGGCCAGGGATGCTGTCCAGTATCCTTCCATGCACTGGATGCACCCCCCACCACCACCATCAATGATCTGGCTTAGATACAACAGCTGTAAGGCAGAGTCAGGTTAGGCAGGAAATTCCTACGTCCTCAGCATTCTCCAGTGTTCTAACAGCTGGAGATTTCACCTTTCCAAGGAGAGCCCCTGGGAAGTTGCGAATATCCTGGAAAAAGCCCTTGGGGTATAGACACACGGACCTCCTGGTCTGACAAAGAGCAGTTGGTTCCTAAAGAAAGACCCACGTCCTGATCTGAAGCATGGGCTCCCAAATGCATTTCTCCTGTGGTTGCCAGGGAAGCAGGGATGGTGGGAAATACCATGGGGCCACTTGGGAGGGTGGTGCCAGCCCTCCCTGCAAGGAGCTTCAAGGTCAACTACAGCAGGGAAGCTAACTCCAGCTGTGGCTTCACGCGCCTCTTCCTTCTGAGATGCTGTTGGAGATAAGGAGACACCACCTTCCAGCAGCTGGATAAAGGCCAGGCGCAGAGACATCAGAGCAAGTGGCAGCCCCTGGGCTGGCACAGAGTGAGCTAGTGGGGCAGAGCCATCTGCCCTCCCGGAGGTCCTCTGAGCCCGCTGTCATTCAGGAGCACATAGCTGGCCTGGTTCAGTGCCCTGCTGCTTCCGGAAGTGATGGTGGGTGGCAGGGCAGTGGGAGGCCCTAGAGGGGACATGGGCTTTACCACAATGCCCCTGGCTTGCTCTGGCTGTATGGTCTTGGGCAAGTGACTGTCAAGCCTCAGTTTATTATTTGTGAGCCATAGGTAAAAATATAGACTTTGAATATGCAATGAATTATAAATATGGACCATGTAGGCACATCTTTGCTTATGCACATAAGTGTGTATTTAAAATATACTCTATATATTCTCTACATATGCATATTTTAAATATATAGTGTGTGTACATATGTAGATCATAGAGAGAGAATATACAGAGTAAGTGTAAATATATATTCTCTTTTTTAATATATACACTCACTATATATATACCTATATACTCAGAATATTCTTCATATTACTCAGATATCTATTTATTGTCACCTGTTTCCACTAAAATCTAAGCCCCTAGAGGGCAGAGACCCTCACCCCATCTTTTTTTTTTTTGGTACCAGGGATCGAACTCGGGTCCTTGCGCTTGCGGGGCAGGCGGCAGAACCACTGAGCTACATCCTCGGCCCCATCTTATTTATCTTCAAGCCCAAGGCCTGGCACCGGGCAATCCCACCACCCGGGGCATGGTCTGGGAGCAGACAACACCGGGAGGGATTATTCCTGCTTTAGACAGGCAGGAATGTGGCTCAGAGAGGTGGCCCTGGAAGTGACATGCCTGCAGGGGAAAGGCCTCGCTGCCCAGCTAGAGGGCCACTGCCCGTGGGGCACTTTCCCTGTGCCCGGGCAGAGGTGCCACCTACTCCTCCTCAGCCCCTTGGGTGGAGCGCTTAGCTGTGCTTCCCTGCCCAAGGGATGTGCTCTGTGAGAGCAGCGCACAAAGCCAGGCCAGGGGTCACAGGAGGAGCTGTGCTGGGTGCGGCAGGATGCAGCGCCTTTTCTTCCAAGTGAGGTCTCCGGAGGCGACCACGGGGACAAGCAGAGCAGGGCTTGGAGGGCATGGCAGCAGGAAGCCATCACTCCAGAATCTCCAGGTCCTCCTTGGGGTCTGCAGCTTGGAAAAGCTCTTCTGCTGCTCAGCCACAGCCTCTCCAGGAGCCAGACTTTTCTCAGAGGCCAGGATCCTTCAGGGCTGCTGCTGGCATCCTGCAGAGATTTCCGGCTTCCTCCGCAGTGTCAGAGCTGGTGGGGGTCTCCTGCTGTGGCCCAGGACCCTTTGCAGCTGCCACTCAGCTCAGTGGACTATGTATACACAGTGTCCCTCAGCCGGTGGCTTTCCCACGCGGGCCACAGGCTGAAGAGCGGCTCTGTGCACCAGACCCGGGGAGCTGAGCTGGGCCTGCACAAGGCTCCCTGCCTGGCCTGGGACCCTGGTGCCAGAGATTCATGCTGAGCCACCTCTGCTCCTGTCTGCCTCTCGCTGGGCCTCAGACACAAGCAGCTCCGGTTGCCCAAGGCCTCTCCTCCGTCTTCCCTCCTTCTACAACCCTTCTTCCAGAAGGCCACCGTCGCTGCCTCCCACCTGTGCACCCCAGCTCCAAGGTGACCTGTAACTGTTTCTGCCTGGCTGAGGGGTGCGAGAGGCTCTGCTGCCCTCCCTCTCTGCTTGCTCCACTGTGCCCCTCAGGGCTTGTTATTCTCCAATATATGAAACAAAATATTTGCTTTGCTTACTGCCTGTCTCTCTGCAAGAGAGGCAGGTACCAAGAGGGCAGGGGTTCTGTTTGGCTTTTTTCTTACTGTGTCTGTCTCCAGCTCCTACAGACACTATAGGGCACATAATAGATTAATAAGCACTTCCTTGCTAGTCATTGCTCAGGCCTCTAAACTTGCTGCCGGAGTGCCTTCTCCTGGGGCACCACCGTGGTCACCTCTACCAGCTCAGGAAGCTCATAGCAGTGTCCCGCTCTGTGCCAACTTCTCATGCACAAACATGACCAAATGGCCAACTGCTACTGTACCTGTATCAGCTGTAAGCAAATCCATTGAGTATTCCATTCTTGGATTTTTTTTCTGCTGTTTTAAGACCCTCCTTGTCCGTTGTTAGGGGCAACCTCCCTGAAAGGCTTGATTCAGGCTAGATTGAGGCAGTTCAGCAAGTTCTGTGTGACAGCATGTTTTGTGACTTTGAAGAGGAAGGGTTGAGGGTTGTGCTGCCTGGCCAGCAGGACCTGTGGGTGCACACAAAGCAGACTGCCCATGGTACTGCCTCCAGAAGGGAAAAGGAGGCAGAGTCAGGAGGAGACTCGGGGAAACACCTCTGTCCGTGTTCTGCTGGAGGAGGAGGTCCTGTATTGACGTGGCTCTCTCCATCAGCAAAGACGAAGAGGCAGAATAGTCAGAAACAGGGGACCAAGAGGGACTTGTACATCTTCTCCTTTATTTATCTGCGGGTGGCCAAGACACAAGAATGAAAGGGGCAACCTGAAGATGAGATCTCATGTGGGCACCTCTGTGTACCCTCAGTCTGAAGCTCAGGGCATCCCAGAGGTGGCCCAGCTGCCCTCTGAGAGGACTGCAGCCAAGGAGCGTCCCACCAGGGAGGGGTGGGCACGTGAGCAGACAGGGGCCCAGAAACTCCTCTGGGCAAGGGCATTCATCACCCAGTGTTGTTTGATGCCACAAATTGGCCGTTTCAGTAACAAATTTGACTTCCTGTTTATGAGGGAACAAAGTGGGAAAATAACAGCTATGGTGAACGGCACAGACCCAGGATCTGCCACCCACGGCCAGGTTACCATTGCTTCAGGGCAGCAGCCTCACCCCACTGTAACCGGGTCCCAGGCGATGACTGTGGCAGTTTGAATGTGATCCCCAAAGCTCACGTTCTGGAAACCAAATCCTCAAAGTATAAGTTAATGGGATCTGGAGGTGGAGCTTTCAGTAGGTGACTATGATCCAATGAGGTCATGAAAGTAGTGGCTTCATGAGAAGAACGAGCCAAGCTGGCACACTTGCTCCGTCTTACCATGGCTGCCCTGTGCCACATTCTGATGTGCAGGAGCCTACACCAGATGCCAGAGGCATGCTCTTGTCTTCCCAGCCTCCAGAGCCGTAAGCTGAGTACACTTCCATTCTTTCCCAATCACTCAGTCTCTGCTATTCTGTTATACACAGAAAGTGGACTAAGACGATGAAGTAGTTACCTTTTGTGTTCTGGACTTGCAGAGAGTGACAGCCAATGCGCACGTGAGCAGGACTGGAAAGGACCAGAGAGCATTTGTCACTTAAGAAAAGAAATGCTCTAAGAGGAGACATGGATGTTGTCCCTTTTGGGGAGAAGAAGGAAGGGAGGTGCAGCAGGAGCCCAGCAGCCAGCACTGGGAAGCCTTGGGAGGCCTTCCATGCGCCTGTGGACCAGCACCGGAAACCGTGCTCCTTCCTCGAGGGAGGCCTGGTCAGGGCACCGAGCCATGGGAGCTGAGGCTCCTGTGAGAGGCTCTTTGCCCTCACCAGGGGAAGAAGCAGCATGCGGAGCAGCAGCTGGAGACAGCACAGGCACACTAGCCTAATGTGAGCAGGAGAAGGGGAAAGATCGCTCACCTATTTGAGTCATTTGGTTGCTGTCAGTCAGAGCTCTTGCTAGAAAAAGAAGCTGACGTGAAATTCCAGTGCAAGCCACCGGAAGGGCTTGTGAGGCCAGAGGAGTCTGGCAGTGGAGTTAAGAAGGAAGAAACTAGTAGGGTGGTTGGCACCAAAGACACAGAAACAACGGTGCCTCATTGCTTCTCAGACACGTCTGTGTAAAGGAAGATCCACGTTTGGTTGCAGGGCTTCATGTTCTCTCGCACTTCTTTGCCTTAGCAAAGACGCTTGTGTGGATGCAAGTGTGACCCTGGGATCTGTGATTATGAATGGCTAGCTGAAGGACCATGGGCTCTTCCTGTCATGTCGTCATCTCAACTGCAGGCCAGGTGGCAAGGGGCAGGGGGCCCTTTGAGAGTGCCTGCCTTGTTGTGGCAACTTCCTTCCTCCTCTGTGTGTCAGCTTCACAATGGGATCGATGGCCCCTGAGGCTGACATCTCCCCACCTCCACTCATGGGTTCCCAGAGCTCCTGGAAAGCACCGCATGACAGTGTCGCTTAGAAGAACAAGTCACAGCCTGCTTTGTTCACCGCCAAGAGACGCCCAGCCCCGGGGGCACATTGTCAATGTTCCCCTGAGCAGGGCTGCTCTGCACCTCACCAGCTCTGTACCCCATTACTCTACCTTCAAGTTCCAGTCCCAGCCCAAACCCAAGCCCATCTAGGGACCTCCAGTTGTGGCCCTAACTGAATTTGAAGGTTGAGGGGTACCTGCAGTTAGGCGGTCTCTGAGGACACCTGGGATTTCCTCTGGCTCCTCTGAGACAGAAGTCTAAGAAGATTGAAGGACCGTGCACCATATTGGGTGTGTGGGGCACTAGGATTCATTGCCAAACCTCTGACCGAGCCGGTGGGGCACTTTGGAATAGTCCTCGCTCTCCCTTGGGCTTCAGCTTCTCCATCTATAAAAGTGGTGAGCTCCATAATCACTGAAGTCCCAGTTTCCAGCACAGAGGCTGAGATTTTATGTGCAGGGCAGCAGGAGGACAGGCAGCCTTCAAAGAGGCCGGACTCCCTTTATCTCTCAAGAACCTCATTCGAGGTCAGAATGACAGGCGGGTGCTTAAGTGGCAAGGTTTTCCCAGAGCGGGTGCCTGGCGTCTGTGTGTGGACAAGCCTTAGGACAGGAGGGTCCTAAGTCTCAAGCCCATTCCTGACTGGTCACACTCAGCTCTCTCTGGGAGCACCTTGCAGAGGTGGCCTGGGCAGGAAGCTCTGAGACTGAGGACACTTTCAAATTGCCAGGCTACACACACTCAGGAGACAAGAGGCAGAAGTGTCCTCTCTGGTCCAGTCCTTGTGGTGGCCCCTGGAACTCACGCCCACCTACACACCCATGCTGATCAGCGTGTGCTGGTCCCCAGCTGGGCAGTGGTGCGTGACAGTCCTTCCTCTCCCTTGGATCACGGACCTGCTCCCACAGAGTTCGTGCAAGTCTGTCTCCTTCAGACTCAGCCCCAGCTGCCCTGGCTTACAGCACAGGCTTGGAGCCTGGCTGCCTGGGTAGAGGCCCCAGTCCCCCCTCACAAGCCTATGGCCTTGTGCATGGTCCCTGACCTCTTTGGGCCTCAGCATTATCAGCCACAGAATGGGAATAATAAAAGCGTCTGCTTCAAGAGCTGCCGTGGGACTTCAATGGTTAATCAGTCCATATGAGCTTAGACTAAACCCCGTTCTGAGCTCCCAAGTTTTAACTTTGGGTGTTGGCATAGCCACCACTATCACCACCATCCTGTGGGCAACGCACTCCATGGTCCCTGGGCTCAGAGCCCCTCCCCACCCACCGAAACAGGCTCTCTCAGGCCTTGTCCCTTGGCACTTGTGTTCCAATGCCCAACCTTCTCCTCTGAGTGAGCTCCTACTCATCCATCAAGACCCAGAATGAACGTCACCTCCTCTGTGATGTCCCCAGAAACAGTTACCTTCTCCTCTGTGCTCCCGAAGAACCAGTGCCTAAGTTTTGAAGTCTAAAATGCAGAGTACCAAACTCTAAATTCCTGAAGGGCGGGTGACTTTGCAAACGCATTCGGAACACGCCTGGCCCATGCTGGGATGAAAACGAGATGGTCACGGAGCCCCGTGAGGAGGAGGACTTGGCCCCTCCAGCACTGTGAGTCCTGCTAGCGAGCCCCCAGCCCGACCCCGCCGAAGTTCACACAGATGCATCTCAAAGGCCCAAGGTAAGGAGAGCTGACAACACTGGCAAGTCCCATCCATCCCCAGGCTCACTCTTGCCAGAAGCGCAGTTAGAAGGCCTTCTGCTGTGCACGTGTCAGGCTCTTCTGCTCCTGTGGTCAGTTCTCCAGAACAGCCTCTGAGGTGCCCACCGCTCCATGTCCTGACTCCCTTGGTCCCCGTCCTCTGAGCCCTCAACAACCCCGCACCTGTGCCAGGTGTCTTTGTTCCCTTGCACAGCTCTGTCAAGTTTTCTGCATGACCTCTCCCCCCACACATGGCCTAAATTCAAGCTTGTGGGGCCACTAGGCCCCTCTCTGGGCCCTGCCTTTTGCTTCCTTCCTGCCCTCCTACTGCTCACCAGCCACACCAGACCAAGCCACACTCTTTCTGCCTCAGGGCCTTTGAGCAGGCTCTTCCCATCACTGCTCCTTCCTGCCTGCCATCATTCCCTCACCTAAGTGGAAGCTCTCCAGAGAGGCTTCCTTGGCCCCTGCCTCAGTGGGCTTCCTTCCTATTAGCCCCGGCCCCACATCACGTAGGCACGGAGACTTCCCACATCTAATTGTTTCGGGCCATCTCCCAGAGAGGACGGAAGATTTGCAAAGGTGGGCACCAGGCCTGCTGGGTTCCCTGTGACTCCTCAGCACACGCCAGCCCCTGGCTGGACACACCTGTGCAGAATCGCAAACTGCCTCGCCGACGTGGAGCCATGGATGTGGCTCACCCCACCCTGGCAGCCACTCTGGAAGTCTCCATTATTCCCACTTTACCAATGAGGAAGCACAGGAAATTGCCCCGCCTCAATCATCAAGTCCAAAATGACAGGGTAGAAAGTTGCAGGCAGTTCTCTCTGCCTTTTCTGCAGGCTAGGCTGCGTTCCAAGCCCACCCCAAGCCCAACACCAGCACAGCCTCCATGCACATGACTCCAGCATATTATTATTAATTATTTATTATTATTTCACCAAAGTCTATATTTGTGGGGAGACTGCATACAAATATACCTTGCAGGCTGAATACTGTATTGTTACCCCAGTGACTAGTGAGGACCAGGTGTAGAGAGATGGCAAGCAAGGTACGGGCAGAGGTTGACGCCGGGCAAGATGAATGGAAAGCCCAACTAGTAAAGCAGTCGGGATGGTATCAGTGATCTCTCCACCCACCTACAGCATTCACACGATAGGGCAGGTGGGAGTCATCGCAAAGCCTGACGAAGCACGGCCAATGAACCAGGGATCTCACCAGTAACACCTGGGGCCCCATTCGGCAGACAGAGCTACAACAAAAGCATCACCAGACACAGCAGACACTGAATAAAGACTGCCAGGGCCTGGAGGTGACAGCCCAGGAAACACACTAGCCGGAGGAGCAGGGCCAAGCAGGGCAGGCGCCTCTCCCCCAGCTGCCTCTGCTGCTAGATCACACATGCTCCTGCCAGCCTCTCAGTCAGCACCTCGGGATGAATCCTCCCGGCAACTTTTCTGTTTGAATACTCCTAGCGACGAGACAATCACTGCCTCCTGAGACCAGCTTCCGGTTGCTGGATGGAATCTCTCCCACCTGAATTGACAAGTCTCCCTGGCGCTTGCACTGCCCTTTGGCATGATTTTTCCTTCCCCGTGACACCTCTGCAGATGCTGGGATTCATACACCCCAAGACTTCCCGGGCTATCCCATCTCCCCCAGGGGTCGCCGTTTCTGGCCCTTCCGGTCCCGCACCTCCTGCCCTGGGAGAGCTCCTGTGCCCCTGGCACATGCTCTGAGACCTGGCCTTGACCCGCACACCTAACCTCAGGGGAGCTCCTGCGGCCAGAGTGCTTAGAGGGCCCCCTGCTGTGGAGACCTTGCTGTCTGCACTGTGCTGGGCTCCTGAGGATCCCCGGGCGGTACCTGAGGCCAGGGACAGGTGTGTGCCACCCTCTCCCCAACTGGAGCTCAACCCCTGCAGCCTGTCTTACAGCCGGGCCTCTGCCTGAGCTTGGAGCAAGAGCAGCACAGCTGAGCCCACGTCTGACGCCTATCGGATTCTGCCTTAGAGTCGCATGCCATCTCCAGGCCGAGCTTCCCACCCACAGAGGGGCAAACACCCGGCCCAGGCCAACGCCCGAGGAGAGGGGCCGCTCCGGCGGCTTGGGAGACCCAAGGCTCTGAGCTCTGCGGGGACCCGGCTGGCCCTGCTGCCCCAGGCGCAAGAGAGCCCGCTCTGCGCTGCCCGGGGGGTCAAGGTGTCTTGGGAAGGCTGAGCAGGCTCCCACAGGGGGGTCGGGGAAATCTGTGCCCCATCAGCATCGCATGCCCTGAGCTGGGCATCCCCGACCCGCGGCGCCAGGGGAGATGCCAGGACCTGCGCGGGCCGGAAGCCGCGGGTCAGCCCGGTGGGGGCGTGGCCGGAAGGTGGGCGTGGTGGGCGGGGCGGGGCCGACGCGCGGCACTCACAGGGCAGCGTCTCGGCGCTGTTCTTCTGGATCATTATGCAGAGCTGTAGCACCAGTTGGGGGGCGCTCTCCAGGAAGGTCTCCAGGAGGCGCAGCATGTTGACGTCTGCATATTCGTACATCATAGCCCAGTAGAAGCGTCGCTGGTGTTCCTTCTGCCGCTGGCTCTGAATCCCCAGGTACATGGTGCGGATATACCTGCCAGGAGACAGGGGACAGAACACAGGAGCGTGGGTGGGCGCCGGGGCTGCAGTAGGACCCGGCAGAAGTCCGCTAACACCAAGAGCCCCTCCCACCGCTGTGGGCAGAAGTTCTGGAGGCTTGGATGTGAGTCTAGGTTCATCCGGCCCAAGGACACAGTGCTGAGGCCTGGGGTCAGGAATCCTAGCCCTCCTGGCCTCCATCTGCTCATCTGGAGAATGAGCCAGGAGGGCCACATGATAGCCCAGGGCCGGCCAGTCAGGCATCTCAGCAGGTCTGAGGGGTTCCCCAGGTTCAGTTGGGGGCCATTCTGGCAGGGCGGCCCCCAGATCTAACGGTCTGGAGAGGAAGGTAATTGACATTTGTGAGTACTGCTCCCTGGCTGGCCACACCCAGGTGGTGAGTCAATGGGCATAATTCTCACCGATGGCAGAGGGACAGCTGGGGCTCCCAGCGCCACCCCACCTACTCAGGCTGGAGTCGATGGCAGAGCATGTAGGAGGTGGCCCCAGGCCACTGTCCACTGCGGCTTGTGTGTCCCCCTCTACACCAGGGAGGCCCAGAGATGGCTAGGGAGCCTCCATCCCTGGGCAGTCCTGCATCCACTGACTCTACTCTCAGGGTGACACCCAGGCTCCGTGGAAGGCCCAAGGGGCAAAGGGCGCAGGTACAGGTGGAAAAGCAGAGGCTCCAGGTCAACTCTGCAGACGGGGACCTCGAGCCAGCTGTCCCAGCCCTGTACCCTGACACAGCCTCCGGGGTGGGTGGCGCTGGATCAGCCAGAAGACGTGCCTGGTAAGCTCTCACCCTGGAGTTCTGTCTTCAAGCCCCAGGCAAGAGGAGGGTTTAAGGTGCCAGGTAAAACCAGCAAGAGTCCGAGTCCTGGGCTTTGTGTGCCCAGTTAGATCAAGAACAGGAGCCGCGGACCAGGTGCCAGGCCCATGGGAGGAGCTGGCATACATTACTGCGCCTTCTGAAATGCCCGGCTGGAGTCCTAAAGATGCAGCCCATGAATGACACCCCATCGAGGCCCTGCTGTCCTCGAGCATTTCCAGGGGCCCGCTTGGGACTATGTATGGTGCTCTCTGTCCCCACAGGCACTGCCCTCCCTGCCAGCATCGAGTCTCCTCAGCAGCCTGCACTTCCACTCTGCCCCATGACAACCTCTTCACCTGGCACCCAAAGTGCTCTTTTCGGATCCCGAGTGTGACGGTGCCACTCCCTCCCTCTGCTGACCTACCTCAGCTTGCCACCGCCCTCAGAGTAAGCCACAGCTCTCACGGCCCCCAGCCTTGCTGTCTCTGGGCTCACCCCTGTCCTCTTGTCAGCCCCTTCTCATCTGTCTTTCCTGTCTGTCATGAACTCCAACAAACGTGCTAGCAACGGGTCCCCCCTTCGGGGTCTGGAGAACAGTGCCGTGGCATGCTGTCTGCATTTCAAGGGCGCCTGCCCCAGCCAGGCGCTGCAGGTCTCCCAGCTCACGGAGTCACCTGTGTGGGCCAGGTCTAGGTATCGCCGTCTACCAAGCGGAGAGACTGAGGCTCTGAGGGGAAGCAAAGCCCTACATTCTGGTTGTTTCGAGTTCTGTCACTTGCTGGCTGTGGCACTTCCCACGACTTGTTGCTTCTTCCCGGGCCTGTGAATTCACAACACCAGGGAACCAGGGGAGAGGCCCAGGAAGGGAGGGAGACTGCTGTGCCCTATTGGCAGAGCTATGGCAGGGAGAGGGACAGAGATGCACAGACTAAGAGAGGGAAGAGAGAGGGAAAAAAATCAGAAGAGAGAGAAGTAGGAGGGAATCAAAGGAGGAGGAGAGAAAGGCATCCAGTTCTGCCTGGCACTGAGGATCTCACCAATCCAAAGTGGTCCCTGATCCGAAACTCAGCTCTGCTCTGGTGCCATGGGCACAGACTCCACCGGAAACCAGACTACAGACTGCTGTGCTGCCCCACAAATGGCCAGCTGCTGAAGGAGGGGCTGTGTGGCAGAACTGAGCCTGCCTATCTATGACGCCTACGCCCAGGTTCACCAAGGTCTGCCCTTCCCAGGCCCAAAGGAGCCCTGCCCTGTCCCCCACCCTCCATCTTCCCCCAGGCTGCCTCTCTGCCCACCGAGGCTAGGGCAGAGGAAGGGAAGCAGCCCCGAACATGCTAATCAGACCGGAACACTTGCAGGAGAAGCTGACTTGTCTCAACTGTGACAGCCCAGGGCACAGGAGGGGCAAAGCTGGAGCCTGTCCCCAAGCCCAGCAGCAAAGAGGTGCCAGGCACAGCGCACTCCAGGATCTACGGCAATCAACCTGCCCAGTGTGAGTGTGGGCCTCCTGGTCCGCCGAACACGCAGCTCTCCCTTCCCTCCTTGATGCCTCCAGGCCTCAGCAAGGCTCCTCCTCTCTCCCCGCTCTCCTTTTGGGGTCCTGGAGGTGACAGGAGCACTGTCTTGTAGCAGTTAGGTCTGCACACTGCTGAGGCTTTATGGCCGAGGACCCCCGTGTCCGAGAGTGAGCTGACCAGTGCCAATCACACAGGGACGGGGAGGCAGGGCTGGGGCCTCTGCCTCCCTGATGCTGCTTGTCCCCCAACAGCACAAGCAAAGTGCCTGTCCCTCCTGCCTACACACGCTGTTGTCCCCAAGGGCACAGGCATTTCTCCTCTGAACGTGCCCAGTCGTGCCACCTCCTCTCTCAGGAAACACCAGTTGGGAGTGCTGGGAGCGGTCCCCTCTCCTCTCGCCCTCCCCGCAGGCCTCTGCCTGTCTGCTTCCGGTTGGTCTGGGTGACCTCTGAGGTCCCCCGCGGGCTACTTCTAGCTGGCCTTCCAGCTCTTCGCGCAGACAGCCTGGCCGGCGGCCACACGGTGGCGCCAGACCCTAAGCGTCGCGGGAGGGACGCTGCACCCCGGTGATCTCATACCTAGGACGCGCGCGCCCTCCTCTGCGACAGCGCGGGTACAGGGCCGGTGGGTGAGGCGCGGTGCGACCGGAGGTGAGGCGCGGTGCGACCGGAGGTGCAGCGTCGCGAGGGGAAGGCACAGTGATGCAGGCGACACGCGGCTGCCAGGCCTCCAAACTCCCGAGTCTTCCCTTCCTTGGCAGGTTCCAGATGAGAAGACACCAACCTGCTCCTCCTGGGTCTGCTTCCATGTCTGTGTCACCTCCTGTCGCACTGCCTCCCCCGAGAACACTGGCTCATATGGAGCACAGGTGGTAATGCAGAGAGCGCTCGGAACTGGGCCTGGCCTGTGCCCCCCAGGACTGTCAGCATGGGCAGGTCACCTCCTGACTTAGCCCCGGCCACCCAAATGCAGCAGGGAGGGCGAGCTGCCTGGCCTCTGAGCTTCTGCCCACATTTTATGACCTCATTCTTCCTCAAGCAAGCTGCTTCACACGGTGCAAAGTATTAACTCATTTACTCCTCATAACCACAGTATTAGCCTCATCTCACGGGAGGAAAACTGCAGCCTCAGTTTACCCAGCTGCATAAGTGGCTGCACAGGGCTTTGCATCATCAGGCAGCCTGGTCCAGGGCTAGTGCCCTTAGCGCCTGCCACATGCCTCTGTGGGACTCCATTGCCTCTGCCTTCAGCACTAAGTCCAGCCTGCCCCTCGTGACAGCGGAGAAGCAGGGTTTGCCCTGAACCCTGGGCTCCCTCGCAGTCTGCCACACAGCTGTGTTACCTGGTCCAGTGGGGCCCAGGAATGGATGCCTCTGAGAATGGGAGCGGCCAGCAGGGGAACATTGAAGCCACCACCTGGTGGGTGAGCCCTGCTCCCTGGGGTGCACTCTTCCTGTCTTCTGTCAGCCACTCTGCTCCACTGTGAGCCTTGGAATTATTTGCAACCCCCATCTCTGGCTCTAGGAGAACCCTCGAGTCCTGTGAGCAGGCTTTTTGACATCAGCACTTCTTTTTTCTGTTGACTCATCTGAGATTCAGAGAGACTGACCGATTTCCCCAAAATCACATAGCCAGTCATGGTCTGGGCAAATTGGAGAAGAAATCCCAGACTGTCTTGCTCCACTGGGTGTTAGCGAGGGCTCTGCCCAAGCCTGGCTGAGACGGAAAATAAGCGATTTCCACAAGGGGCAGGAGGCTGAAGTTTGCCTGTCTGGGCCTACAATCCCTTGCTTGCAGAAGTGGCGTTGAAACTTTTGATTGTGGAGAACAACCCACCCTGAGAGCTCCTTGCAGGGCTGTGCCCAGATCTTAAGGGAACCTTGAAAAAGGGAGTAAATCCTGCCGTCACTTAAACTATAAACAACTCCAGATCTGCGTGCTCTTTTCTGGAAAGTGGAAAAGGAAGCAGACTTCCCTATTCATTTTATGAGACCAGCATTACCCCGTCATGACAGCCAGACAAACTCGTCGCAGGAAAATTAAACTGCATGCAATATTCCTCTAAATAAAGATGCAAATGTCTTCAAAAATATCAGCAAATCAAATAGTGTGTTGAAAGAATGATGCGACAGATCTGACTAGGGTTTATGTGCGAACTGGAAGGCTAGTTCAGTATTCAAAAAAAACAATTGAAGTAATCTATGATATTATTCACAAAAACCACCTGGCACATCAATGGATGCAGAAATAAGGCGGTTGACAAAATTTAACATCCACTCATGGTAAAAAAAAAAAAAAAACAACAACAACTCAGCAAACTAAACATGAAAGGATATTTCCTCAACCCAACGTGGACATGGGGCCTTTACAGAAACCTACAGTTAATGTCATACTCAATGATAAAAGGTGGAATGCTTTAGTCTTAAGGTCGGGAATGAGGCCGTGATGTTATTTTCCCCTCCCTTTGATTTAGTATCGTACTGGAAGGCTAGCCTGTGCACGAAGTTAAAGACAAATATACACAGAAAGACTGCTAAGAAAGGAGTGAAACTGCCCCAAATGTAAGTGACATGATTGCTGAGACTGAAAACACGAAGTAGCTATAAAACTCCATGGAATTCATTCATAAATCTAGCAATGTCTTACAGTACTAGGTCAGCATATAAAAATCAATAGCATTTTATAAACTATTGATGGGCAACAAATTTTTAAGATATACACTATTTAAATTAGCTCCAAAAATGAAATTCTTAGATAGAATTCTAATGAAATATGCAATGTTTGCATGCTGAAGCTACAAAATGCTAATCAAAGAAAATCTAGATGATAGTGAGACATACAAAGCTCATGGATTGGAAGATGCGGTTTTGTAAAGGTGACAGTTGCCCCAAAATTGATTTATACATTAGAAGTAATTTCAGTAAAAATAAACATACCAACAGGATTTTTTTTTTTTTTTTGCAGATTCTAAAATCTCCATAGAAAGGTAAAGGACCTAGAGTAGCCAAAATAACTTCACAAAAGAATAAATTTGAAGAACTCACACTATGATTTTGGGACTTTACTAAAAAACTACAGAGTCACATTGGCAGAGAGAAATGTGGATCAGGGAAAGAGAACAGAGCCCAGGAGCAGGCCATGTAATTACAGTGAACTGGTTTCTTATAGAAGCGCTAAGTCACCTCAGTCAAGAAAAGAAAGTCTGCCCAATGACACAGGAACAGTTAGTTGTTCATATGCAACAGTTAACAAGATGTAGCATAGGTTAAGATGTAAAAGAAAGATTTTAAAAGGAAAACCTAGGAGAAAATCTTCATGGCCTTGCCTTGGGTAGAGTTCTTACATATGACAGCAAACTCATGATCCATAAAAGAAAGCTTGATGAATGAAACTTCATCAAAATTAAAAATTCCTGTTATGTGATGGCATTGTTAAGAAAAGGCAGGCTAGGACAGTGTGGCGAACCTTTTAGAGCTTTCAGTGATAAACAGCCTGGTGCTTCATGGGTGCCATGGGTTCACTATCTCTGGTCTGAAGACATCAGGAAACCCGAGACCAGAATATATAATGGATGCTCCAAAGCCATCAGTGAGACAACACATCAACCCAGTGTTTCAAAATGGGCCAAATTTTTGAACAGACGTTTCACCAAAGAAGGCATACAATGGTAAATAAGCACAGGAAAAGAGCTCAACATTGTAAAATCAGGAAACAAATATAAAATCGCAATGAAAAAACACACAACGAGTCATTGCTTCCTACGGAAATCACTAAAACTTGTATTGGACTGACAATATCAAGTGCTGGAGGGAGTATGGAGCAACAGGAATGCTCACAGAAGGCAGGGATGAAAGCAATGGTCCAGGCTCCCTGGGGAACAGCTGAGAGTCTCATAAAGTAAACCATGCTCTCGCCGTGTCACGCACACCTGGGCTTTTTTTGTTGTGTTTTTTTTTGGTACCGGGGATAGAACTAGGGACCTTGCACTTTTGAGGCTGGCAGCGGCACCACTGAGCTAAATCCCTGGCCCCCTACACCTGGGTTTTTATTCTGGAAACTAAAACTTATGTCCTCACAAAAAGCATGTACACAGATGTTTTTCCAGTCATACTCATAGGTGCTAATTATCCTTCAAGAGGTAGATGGATAAACAAACATGCATGTCCATACCGGGGGATGCAGGGCAGGGTCCATCGATACGGTGGCTCTTGAGGGCCACACGCTGCAGGGCCTGCCTCTGTCAGCAGTCATAGACCACGTGGTTCCACTTAGGTGACATTCTGGCGCATGGTCGGCGCTGGGACAGGTCAGAGACACCCTGGGGTTATGTCCCAAAAAACATGTCTTAAATTGGAAGTATTAGGTCCAAACTACATCTGAGACACCTGACCACTGAGGCCCACAGCTCAGCGCAGTGCGCCCGGCAGGAAGGGTGAGCTATTTCCCCTGGGATCACAGGACTGTCAGCATCGAGAGAGGACTGTGCCGAATATCACAAGACCGGAAAAAGACCCAAATTCAAACCCCATGCGCAGGTTCTACTGACTGCAGACCGCTTTCACAGCAGTGTAGTCAGGGCATTGTAAGTTAAAGCATTGTAAGCCCAGAGCATTTGTAGTTGAAAGGAGGAAAGACAAGAGGGAGGGAGGATTTGAGACAGAGACAGGTAAGAGGAGGGAGGGAGGAGATGGGGAGGAGGAGGACGGGAAGGGAAGGCAGGAGGAGCAGGAGACGCACGGAGGCAGGAGCTCAGATGGGAGGCAGTGAGAGCCACAGCCTGAGTGCACTGAGCGCCCCTGAGCCCCAGGCCACCTCCTCCAGCTGCCACTGTGCAAAGGGCACCAGCTTCCTGCCAGCGCCCGTGGGCCAGGCAGGGGACCTGAAGCCCCAGGAAGTCACTGGAGATCTGAGTCTGGGCTGGGTGGAGACTGAGGCAGGTACCGAATTCCAGCCGTGGGCCCTGTGTAGAGCAGGCAGCTCTTTCCTGGCCATGGCCACCTGCAGGGGCTGCCCTGGGAGCAAAGCCACACTGCAAAGCGCGTGCCTTCCCAGCCCCTCCCAGCCCCCAGGAGCGCCCCTTGGTCAGGAGCAGTGTCGCCTATCCACGACAGAGGAGACTTGTGCCTGCTGCCCAGGACCCTGCTGGCACACACGTGCCCTCTGCCGGGGTCTAGTTGGTCCCTGCTGGCTGGTGCCCCAGACCCGACCCAGGGATCCTCTCCAGCCAGAAACTGAGCTCCAGAGGGAGCCAGTAGCTCCCGCTGTTCCTTTGGGGCCGGACCACCATGCAAGTGGCTCTGCGTGGATGGGAGGCCAGGCCTAGGAGCAGGCGAGGACCTGGCTCTGGTCCCAGCTGCCACAGTGTTGGGGCCACCAGCACAGGCCTCTCAGATGCCAAGGATGAGTGGTCTCCGACTCCTGGTGGCAGCCCTCACCTCGGCAGGGCCTGAGAGGAGGCCCCTCCTCCTGCCTCCTCCTGCCACAGCCTCCTCTTTTGGGTCCCTCTGCCTACCTCCCCATCCCCACATCCACTGCAGAGCCTCAGCCCTGGACTCCAAGTGCTCCAGAAGTCCCAGGGGCAGAGTGGCATGTAGGTTGGCACTTGGGGACAGGATGAAGGGATCCGGGGTGAGGATGACAACAACGCCAAGTAGTAACGACTGAGGCCAGCAGGCACCAGCAGGAGCGCTTGGCATGGGGTGGGGCCCCTGCCCTGCCAACCCCATGGGGTCCTTTTGACAGGAAACAGAGGGAAAGGGACTGGCTGCTTGTCCAGCTGGTGTCTGTGACCCAAACAATAGACCATGTGGAGGGTGTGTGGGAGCTGTGGTTAGGCTCTGTCCCCCACAGGACCCCAAGCCCCGAGGGCCGGCCCAGCCCCTACCAGCACCCAGGAGAGCCTGCAGAACCTGCTGCCTGTGACGTGCCAGGGGAGGCTCCGGTCCCACGCCCGCACCTCGGAGCCTTCTTGGTCGTGAGTCTTGTGGCAGCTTCAGGCTGTGAAGCCATGAGGACCTGGAGGGGCTGGACTGGGCTGGTGACAGCCCGACGTCCCCCTGACCCCTAGCCCTCGGAGTCTCACCTACCACCCCTGGGCTCACCAAGGAGGCCCTGGGGCCTGAGGCCACCAAAGCACACAGGTCCCCAGAGGCGCACCCAGGACGCCTCCAGCAGAGCGGCAGCAGCCCAGCTCGAGGGGTGCTCTCTGACCCCTTCCGGCCGAGCTCACTTCAGGCGATTTCCAGAAAGAGCCACAAAGCCCAGCCCTAAGGCAGGACAGGGCTTTTCTGTGAAGTTAATAATAGTCATCCCCCTGCTCTTGTCAAAATGCCTTTATCCCTTTGGCACATTTGAACAAAAGCAGCCCTCCAGGGGCCTGCCCTTACCCTGGTGTAGCTGCCATGCACACACCCTCTTCCATGTGCACACCCAGCCCTGCACCCACCCGCACGCCACCCATGGGGACACACTCCACACGGACACCCCACACGTGGACACACATGCTGTGAGGACCCAGTCAGCCATACGGAACACGCATGCACATCCACAGACATGGCGTGCACACACACACTGCCACACACTTGTACACGCATGGGATACCTGTGAGCCCACAGCCACATCTGCCTGGCCTGCACTCAGTCAGCCTGGGTCGCAGGTCTGTCTGTCTGTCCCCCTTATCCAGGGCGACCTGCTTCCGGCCATTCACTGTCACCGCGGCCTCCGCAGGGGAGGTGGGCAGACAGAGAAGAAAGCCAAACCCCTCAAGCCGCTGGGCCCCTCTTGGCCCCTGCAGACTCCTTCAGAGGGGACAGCAAGGCTCCAATTACCAGGCAGAGAGAAGAGAGGGGGCCGGGGGTCTCCAAATCCGGTGTATGTGCCCCATTGTTGAGGGCAGAGCTGAGCCCCCCATGTGTCCCGACTTGCCAGGTCCCCTGCCCACCCCGTCCACCCTGTTGTGCTTCCCCTCTCTGCGCCGGGCTGGCTGGGAGTCCCGACCGTTACTGAGGTGCAGGGCTCTGGGATTCACAGCACATCTCGTCTGGGTGCCTGCTCCGGAGGGTGTGGCAGGACCTGTCTCCTGTGTGTCTTGTCCTTGCTGACCACACCCCAGGTAAGAAAGTCCCAGACAGGGTGACCACATGCAAAGGCCCAAAGGTGGGGTGCAGGAGGTCTGGGGCCACGACAGCTTGGGAGGGACCTAGCCTGTGGGGCTCTGCGTTTCCCTTCTACACAAGGCGGCTGGGGGTGGCCTGGATCTTGGAATGTGTCTTCCAAGCCCCCATCCCCAGCCACGAGGGCTTCCTGGGTACCCCTCACTGGGGCTTGGCTCCTGCTGGCCCACCTGCCTGGGGCCCTCCCTGAGCAGGCTCAGCGCCCCTCCAGTGCCTCACCCCTGCCAGGTTAGGGCATTTTCTGTCCCTGGTCCTCATGGTTCTGGGGACTCAGTGTCATAGTAGCTCCATGTACTGGCCTCATCCTTGGTGCCAGCGAAATGGATGGGTTCACTCTGTGCTCACAGGATTCCCCCACAAAACCCTAGAGGTCCCCATGATGAAGCTGAAGCAAGAGAAGGACAGGGGGCGCTGTGGGGTGCACACCAGGGTGGCTGCCCCCAGGGGCTGTGCTTCCAGTCTCCACGTTAAGCCTCTCTCTGCCTGGCTGTGTTGCTCGTGGGTCCCCTGAGGCTCTCGCTAAGTTGCTAAGCTGCCCAGGCTGGGCTCAAGCTTGTGAGCCTCCTGCCTCAGCCTCCCAGAGTGCTGGGATCTAACTAGATTTTAACCTCCACGGAGGGACATCCCTGTGCCCAGAGTCCGTGGTAGCAGCCATCCAATCAGAGTGTACTAGAGTGGAAGGCTGGACTCGTTGACCACAAGATACCTGGAGTCCCAGCTTCAAACACACATGACACTCGTCCCGGGGACAGGTGGCCAGGTGGGGCTGGAGTGCAGCAAAGCATGCAAGAGGGCCTGGGGGTGTGGCTCCAGGAGAGAGCGCTGGCCTAGCGTGCACATGGCTTCAGTTCCCAGTACTGCAAAAAATAAAAGTAAAAAAATAAAAGCAGGAAAGATTTGGGTTGAACACAACGCACTTAGCAAGCAGCTCCAAAGAGGCAGGTTCTCTGCCTTCCTGGGCAGCTGAAGAGAGTGAAAGCCAATCTACAAGGCTGCTAGACACCCTGACCCCCAGAGGGCAGGTGGGCGCTGTAGGCTTCTAGTGGGCTCTCTCAGCTCTAGAAGTTTCTCAAGGCCAAGCACGGCCCTGCACACCAGTCCCGCCTGTGACTCCCTCAAAACCACCCAAAAGGCAAGGTGTGCCCAGCACCCTCCCCACTGGGACAGCGCACCGAGGCAGGCCCTGCGCTCAGCTGTGAGAGCCCAGGCTGCATGCCCATGGCTCTGAGTGTGAGGGTGGGTTCTAGAACCTGCCACCTGCCCAGGGCCCGGCTGGCACCAGAGGACTCCACACCCCCGCCCCATCCAGCAGAGGCCTCCACATGGAGGGAGGTGGCGGGCCGCTGCCAGCTCTGCCCCTGGGAGCGGCACATCAGATCGGAGCTATTTTTAGACCTCCTGGTCCACGTGTCTGACATCGGCTGAGCCATGGTGGCAGCTGGGGCGAGAGAGAGAGCCGGCATGAAATAGCATTTCTTCCCAGGCCTAGCGGAAGCGCAGGGGAAGCGCCTGGGAGCTTTAGGAAGCAGGAGGTTGCACACAGTAGCCGCCGCCCAGGGTCTTGCTGGACATGAGGTCTTGTCGGTGGGGTGACCTGAACGTCACTTGCTGGACAGTCGTGGACAGAGCCCCAGCCACCTCACTCCAGCTGCATTTCCCACCCACAGAAGGGGCCAGGCCACAAACCTGCTTAAAGAGGTTTAGGTTCCTTGGAGAGCCCAAGTCTTGGAGAAATGCCTTCTGCGCCGCATTATAACCTCCCAGAGTGGAGACCACGTTTGGGGTGTCTGTTTATCTTTGTTTCTCTGGTAGGAGGCGCACTGCCTGCCATAGCACAGGCGTCTGACATTTTTAGGGTTTGGTTTTTTGAGACAAAGGGCTTGCTATGTAGTCCAGGCTGGCCTTGAACTCACTGTTTAGCCCAGGCTGGCCTCCAACTTGTGGCGACCATCCTGTTTCACCCTCCTGGGTACTGGGATTACAGGTGCGTGCTACCATGCCTGGCTCACCTGATGTTTTCTAATAAATGAATAAACAAACTGAGCATCCAGTTAGCAAAATCCGGGAGTTGTGGAAAGTTCAGATGTTCACATTCCCACTTCCGGGCAGGGGCAGGCGAGGTCCCTTTCTCTGGCTCCAGGTCATCCCGTGGCCCTGTGGTGATCCGCAGAGCTGGATGAGCCTCACTCCTACTTTTCCAGTCTCCTCCTTACGCCTCATCCTCTGTGCTGGCAGAGTCCCCAAGCCTGAATGGAAGCACTGTTTCCCTCTCCAGCCAGTAAGATGAGCCCTAGGCAGGAGGCCGTGGCTGACATTGTGACAGCTGCCATGCCCAGAATGGCAAGGGCCACTCTACCTGTACCCTAGGGCTGAGGACTTCGGACGTAGGTTCCCGCCAGTGCTGCCCGGGTGCCCACTGTGACCTGGATGTGCCAGGGTCCAGGTGGCCCACGAGCACGCAGGCAGAGGGCTCTGCCAGGGAAAATGCCACCTGCTGTTCTGAGTCCTTCACATTTTCAGGGGGGAAGCCCCGGCCGTAAGTAAGTGCTCTGGACTTTTCTGGAGCTCTGAGTTATATCACAAACATACAAACAGAAGCACAGTATAACACCACCTGGGGCAGGGCCGGAAGCAGCCCTGGGCACCATGGGAGGATATGCTAGTGCCCATCCTAAGCCTTGGGTATGGGGTGGCTGGAATCATCCAGTGTCTTTTTCAGTTCATAGTGGATCTGTCTTTATGAATTTATCTCAAGTGCTGAATGAAGGTGGCTTCTCATTCAACTCTGCTACCTCTCAGGATAACACACCCTGTAGTTTGTTCATCCTGGGTGGGCCCTGTGTTCTTCAATTTAACAAAAGTTCCCCTTCAAGACCCTCCTGAGCACTCTGTGTTGCAGTCCAGCCCCCTCCCAAGCAGATTCAAGCATCCAGTGGACATAGCTGAGCACCTACTGCCTGCCAGGCACTATGGGAGGCACAGCGGACCTGGAAAAAGTCCCTGCCCTTGCTTGTCCTGTTCACCGACCAATCAAGGTGGGGCAGCAGGAGCAGAGAGCAGCACTGGAGATGGGGAGTCACCAGGAAGCAGTCCTGGGAGGCCCCTGGGGTGTGTATGGGGCACAGGGGGGCAGAGATGGGGCTGGAGGTGCAGAAGGGGCCCAGGGGGGTGAAGCCAAGGCCATGGCTGGGGCCACTCAGGGAGAGCTGTGCAGGACTGGCCCGGAGGATGGTGCCACTGAGCTTTGAGAGAGGAGATCAGAAGGGAGCAGCAAGAGAAGCTCCGCTCAGCCAGACCGAAAGAGGGAGGGGTCAGACCCTCAGGGTTCAGGCCCTCTCGCCCCCCAGGCTTCCCATCCTCAACTTCAACCAACCTAAGACTGAAAACATTTCATTTGTACTGAACATGTACAAACTTTTGGGGGTCACGATTCCCTAAACGGTACAGCATGACAGCAATGTACATAGTACTTCCATTTTGTTAGGTATCACAAGTCACCTGGACATGATGTAGGCTATCTGGGAGGAAATATGCAGGTTTGGTGCAAAAACCAGGCCATTTTATAGAGGAAACTTGAGCAGTGGAGGATTTTGGTATCTGACACTGCCTTAGTCATTTTTCTGTCTCCGGGACAAAATACTTGACATCCACAACTTAAGGGAGGAATGATTTATTTTGGCTCACAGTTTCCAGTGGGTTCAGTCCATGGTTGGCTGGCCCCAAAGCAGAAAGAGCACAGCAGAGGGGTCTGGGGGGAGGACAGCTGCTCACGCCATGGCGACCAGGAAGCAGAGAGAGAAGAAGGAGCTGGAGGCAAGAGGACACCCTTCCGGGCCCTGTCACACTGAGCCCCTTCAACCAGGCCCCACCTCCTGACAGCACATTCAGCCACTAATAGATTAATCAGTGGATGCATCTCCTGGTGAGTATGGCACCCCATGACCCAATCCCCTGAGTGGGAGCATTTTAGATCTAAACCACGACAGAAACCAGTTCTCCCAGACCCCAGGAACAACTGTGTAAGCGAAGGCAGCGACGGGTCCCCAAACAGTCTTAGTCTAAACGCATAAGAGGGAAAGAAGAACAGTTCTGGCTTCTCTCAGACAGAGAATGCTTAATAATTCATTCCTCCATAGCTCAGCACATTCTGAACGAATTCGAGATGGCAAGAGCATACGATCCAGTTGGCAAGCACCAGGGACCCTCGGCTTACCGGCCACACCATCCCGCCCAAGGTCACCCTGAGGAACTGTGAACATTTTCTGAGGCAGGCAGCCTGAGAGTAGTTCCTTGCACCCCATCTTGTTGGACCCCACAAATGTCCCCATCAGCAGGTACTAGTGTTATGTCATTCTATGCACAAGAAACTGGAGGTCCAAAGACAGAAAATAACTTGCCCAAGGTCACACAGCAAGGATGGAGAGGTCAGACTTCACATCCAGGACTGACTGAGCCCCGAGAGCTCGGTACGAGGCTGGGAGGATTGCAGGGTGGCAGGCAGGAGGAGAGAGCTAGCCTGAGGTGCATCCCAAGGAAGGTGGCTCCGGCCTCGGCTAACAGTAGCGGATATGGGGACATCGCATGGGCATTGCTTCTCTGAGTTTTCAACCTCAGGTCTTCTGCTCTCCTGCGCACATCCTGGGGCTTCCCTAGCTCAAACAGGAAGACAGCTCCAGAGGAGCTTACCACCCTTTGTCACAGTCCATGTCCAGTGGCGATGGATAGGGACTTGGGACCAGAATTCATCTTCCCCTGGGGCAACCTTCATGGAGGCCAGTAATATCAAGAGGCCCTGTGGGAGCTCAGCAACTCTTCCTGGCTGGCCACAGCGAAGCAGTATGAAACTGGGCCATGTAGGACCCGTCCCTGTATATCTGAAAGTCCCACTAAAGCCTCAGGTGATTAAAGATGGGATGTCTAGAAGGTGGCTGGATGATGGAGGTGCTATAGTTGACTTGCTGTTAGGAGGTGGGGTCTGATCAGAAGAGGTGGGTCACTGGGGCGTGGCTTAGAGGGTCTACCTCTGTCCGTGACTCCTCCCTTGGTTCGCTGCTTCCTGTCTGCCAGGCCTTGAGCAGCTGTCTCCCACCATGCCCATCTGCCATCCCATCCTGCCTATGGACTGAAACATGAGCCATAGTAAACCTCTCCTTTAAGTTATGGTGTTGGGTATTGCATCTCAGCGACGAGGGAGGTGATTAAGGCAGTGGCCTCAGTGGGTGGGAGGAGGAAAAAGGTTTTCTTTCTGACCTGAGCCCAGAAGAGGACAGGAGCAAAGGGCAGTCTTCAGGCCCCCATGTTGGGAAAAGCCCCCTGGAGAAGGGCCAGGCTGGAGGTGACTAATTCTGAGCGGGCGGGCTGGGGGGCTAGGAAAGAGAAGGACCAGTGGTAAAGATGTCTCCTCCCTGGGCACAGCCTGGGGTCCACTGCAGGACCCTTCCCAGGCTCTGCTCAAACCTCACCCCCGTCTCACCCCCAGGCCTGGCTCTGAGCCCCCACCCAGGAAGGGGGCCTGCGGGCACCTGCAGAGCTCGCTCACACACTTCCACTCAGAAGCGATCTGGCAGTGGGGCAGATGGGGGCCCATACATCAACAATGTAATATACAAGCTCATGCATTATACACACAGCCCATGAGCCCCCCACTAAGTACTAATAAAATAAATAAATCAGACATTCTCATATTCTTAGCATGCTTGCGACGTCCTGAACAGTTATTCCCTTACATTATGATATTTGAATCTTGTGAGAATTCTGTGGATTTGGAACTGTTCATCTCATTTTACAAAGTGAGAAGAACTGGGTGATCCAAATCTATCACTTCCCTCCTTTATAAAATAGCTTTATTCACCCTTTGGAGGTGTATGATTCAGTAGTTTCGGTGCATTCACAATCGTGCACCATTGCCACAATGTAGTTCTAGACCACTTGCATCCCCTGAAAAGAGATCCTGAACCTATTAGCATCACCCTGTTCTTCTCTCTCACCACACCCCTAGGCAAGTACTAACCTTTTTTCTGGCTCTAAGGATTAGCATGTTCTGGGTCTTTCCTACAAATGGGCTCATATAATATATGGCTTCGTGTGCCTGGCTTCTTTCACTGAGGACAATGATTTCAAGGGCCACCCATGGTATAGCCCAGCGGTGATGAACCTATGGCAGGTGGGCTGCAGCAGGCTGTTTGTGTCATTGAAAGCCCTACAAGGTTCGCCATCACTGGTAGCCTGTATCAGTTTTTCATTCCTTTCCTACGGCTGTTCCTATGTGACATTTTGCATGTAGATGCCAGATTTTGTCTATCCATTCATCAGCTGATGGACATTTAAGTAGTTTCCATTTTCTGACTCTCATAAATAACAGTGCTATGAGCCTCCATGCACACAGTTTTGTAGGAACACATGCTTTCCTTTTCCTTGGAATATACCTACTGGTGAACTTGCTGGGTTTATGACAACTCTCTTTAACCTTCTGAGGAACTGCCAGAAGTTTTTACAGTGGAGCGCCTGCACCATTTTACAATCCCACCAGCAAAGTATAAGGTCTCAGCTTTCCCACATCTTTGCCAGCTCTTGTCATTTTCTGCCTTCACTTTGTCATTCTCCTGGGTACGAGGTGGCTGCTCATTGTGGTTTTGCTTTGCATTTCCCTAATAACTAATGACATTAAGCATCTTCCCACCTGCCTACTGGCCATTTGCATATCTCTGAGAAATGTAGATTTGTCTACATCACAATTGATATTTGGAGAAATGTCTGTTCAAATCTTTTGCCCATTTATTAATTGAGTTGACCACTATTGAGTAAGAGTTCTCTGTTTAGTCTGGATATAAAGTAATTATTTAAGGATTATGATTTGCAAATATTTTCTTATTCCGTAGGTCATCTTTTTATCTTCTTGGTGTGTATGTTGAAGCATAAATGTTTTTAATTTTGATGAAATCTAATCTGTCAGGTTTTCTTTGTCACTTAATTTTTTTGGTGTCATATCTAAGAAGGTTTTGTCTAATCCAAGGTTATGAAGCTTTATTCTTATGTTTTCTTCTAGGAGTTTTACACTTTCAGTTTTTACATTTAGGTTTATGGTCCATTCTGAGTTAGTTTTTTTGTTTGTTGGTTTGGTTTGGTTTTGTATGCTGCAAGGTAAGGGCTCAACTTCATTCTTTTGCATGTGAATATCCCATTGTCACAGCACCATTTGATGAAAACGTTTTTTTCCCCATCGAATTATCGCAGCATTCTTGTGAACTGTCAATTGCCCACATGCATACAGATTTCTTTCTGGACAATCCTGCTCCATTGACCTATATGTCTAGTCTTAGGTCAGTATCACAACATCTTGAATACTAGAGCTGGACGTAAGTTTTGCAAATGGCAGTGTAAGTCCTCCAACTTTGTTAATGTTTTCCAGGATTGTCTCCCTGCCTTCTAAAGTAAAGTTTATAGAGTGAAGACTGTCACATATGGGTAAGTGTGTCATGTGTATTAACTCCCTTAACATGACCTGTGAGGAATGTTCTATCACAGTTCCAACTTGCAGATGAAGAAACCGAGGTGTGAGCAAGTCTGTGGCTTGCCACAGATGGAGCTGGCAGCAGAGCTGGACGATGATGGAAGCGATGCGATTCTGCTCCCCTGACAGACACCCAGGGATGCCAGGAGGAGCACGGGGAACAGAGAAGAGCCTGGGTACAGAGAAGCTCATTGAACCTCTGTGGCTGAGGCCAGATGGGACCAGGTCAACAGGTCCCTGGCCAACGCTCCCCTCTACCCACAAGACCGCTGCTCATTCAGGGAGCCCAGATGCTCATTTTGAGCTGACACTGCCTCGACAAATGCAGGAAGGGAGAGAGTGACCACTCCTTTGCCTCCCCACCTCCCTACTGCCAGCTGTGGGACCTTCCCAGCTACAAGGTGAGAGGATGGGGCTCGGCCCATGGACGCCTGTGTGCTCTCTGCCAGCCCCTCGGTGGGCCCAGGGACCACCTGCCCGGGACAGAGGCTCCATTCCTGTCCTCAGGGAGTGGATCTTGCTATGGTTCTGTCTAGATGTCACCCCAAAGCCTCATGTGGTCAGAGGTGGGGCTTTTTCAAAAATGGCTGAATCTAGACTGGGTGATTGATTCACAGTGCAATGCTAGGATTTTTTACATCTCCGGCCTGCCATGGACCGTTTCTCCCGTGATCGCCCTCTGCCATGCCAGCCTGCCTTGGAGCCAGCTGATTCTGGACTGAAACCTCTACAAACTGTAAGCTAAATAGATCTTTCTTCCTTTAACTTCGGGTGTTGGATATTTTGTCTCAGCAAGAGGAAAAAGTAACTAAGACAGCCCTGGAGAGGGTCTATGTGGAGTCACTGTCCCCACCTCCTGTTGCCCTGTGATATCCCTGGATTCATCTCTCTTCTGCCCAAACTAAGACCCTGGAGGCCAGTGGCCCTGCCCAACATTGTGTGGCCCCTGAAGCAGGATCCCAGGGCCTGGCAGGCACCTGGTCACAGCCAGCAGGGACTAAGCCTGGTGATTACTGTGAGCTACTGGCTGCCAGCAGCTGGCATTGGAGTCACCCAGCCTGGACCTTGCCAGCGCTGGGGGAGACACGCCTGCTCCTGCCACCCTGCAGAGCTGCCCGGGCAGAGCTCAGTGCCCCGTCTCAGCACTGGAAACCCTGGCCGCCTTCTCGGGGTGCCCTCCCTCATCCTCACTGCTGAGACCCTCCAAACACTGGACATCACTTTGGGAATCCACTGTGTCCTCTCCTCAGCCCCCAGCCCTGTCACTGTGGCTATAATGTCATTACTTTCTTGTTTTTCCTCCTGTCTCCTTCTTAAGACCACAAGCTCCTCAAAAGCAGGGATTTGCTGTATTAACTGGGCTCTCAGCTGGGGCTCAGTTAATGTCAGAGCGAATGAATGAATGTGTGGCCACTGATCCAGCCACCCCAGGGACAGCCCTGGGAAGTCTCCCAGTGGATCAGCTGTGGCCCAGACCCACCAGTGCAGAGTCTCGGAAGTTGCAGTGTCACACGGCCCGGCCACCCAGCAGGGACTCCGGGTGACTGTGGCACACTGTGCTTTCCCACACATCCGCGTCCTTTGAGCCTCTGACGTAGATGAGGCAACTACCATCACTCCCACTCCACAGATGGGGACCCCAAGGCCATGAGAGGTCAAGGACATGATGGCTTTCACCCACCAGGACTTCCAAGGTCACACGCAGCAGTCGGGCTGGCTTTTGTGGCTCCAAGACCAAGAGCTGAGTTGGTTCCCTGGTCCTGTTTGCTCTCCCAGCCTTGTCCCTTGTGGTCGCCCTGGGACATGAGGTCATCCTGTTCATGGGGAAGAAGCTCCTGGAAATGTCTGCTCTGGACCAATCCCTCCCCTGCCGTAGGTTCCTATGTTGAGCCCTCATCCCAAAACCTCAGAAGGTGACTGTATTTGGGGTGTGGATTTAAAGGGGCAATAAGGTGGAATGAGGACACAAAGGAGGTCCTCATCCTATCTGATTGGTGTCTTCACAAGAGGAGATGATAGAACCCAGACACACAGAGCAAAGGGCACAGGTGAGGACACATGAAGATGATCGTTAAGGACTGGTTTGTGTCCCCGGTCTCCCCAAATCTGCACATTGAAGCTCTAATCCCAGGTGTGACAGTTCGGAGAGTGGAGCTTTGAGGAGACGGAAGGTTAAGGGAAACCACCTGGGTGGGGCCCTGACACGACAGTATTAGCGTCTTGTCTTCAAAAGAAGAGACCCCAGTGATCTCGCTCCACGCCACGCACAGAGCAAAGGCTGAGCAGAGAGGTCTCGGAGGGAGCAGTCCTGCCAGCACCTGGATCTTGACATCCAGCCCAATCCGTGCATCATGTTGTGTGGCCCGGGAGGACTAATTGTCCGGAGAACACCCATGGAGAAGGGGAGCCTCCAGTTACTCATTCAGCAGACAGTCAGTGCACACACACCAGGCGTGTGGCCACCTGGCCAGGACGGTCACGGCACAGACGGGGGGCACAGACTTTGAACTTGGGGGCTCCACCTGCCATCACTTCCTGCCTTAGACCGTTAGACATCATTCCTTTGGCACAGGGGAGCGAGCAAGTGCACCCCATCTGGATTTGCACAGAGCAACCGGAAGTCAGAGGGAGGCGTGCAGGACCTGCCCTCTTCCCTTTACAGCGAGAGAAATCTGAGCCTGAGCGGGATGAGCCTGGGCCTGGGCCTTGTTCCCAGCTCTGCCTTCCGGCCTGCACTTGTCAGCCACCTCGCTGCCTTCCCTCGAGGGCCCTGTGCTGGGACTGGCGCTGCCCCGGGAAGGAGGCAGAAGCGGAGCTGGCCCACTCTGTTCCTCTAGCCACGTGCTGGCACTGACCCTGCAAAGTAAGCACTGGTGCTGTTTGGCCTGTGATGGGGTCAGTCCCTCTAAACCCGTTGTACCTGGAAAGCATCACCATGTCAGAAAGGTCCCCGTCACAACCGGCTCCTGAGCTTCCTCGCCGGCAGCACGGTGTGCACTGGAGTGTCACTTGGTGACTTGGTTACCCGGAAGCTGACCGGGCTGTGGCTTGCTGTCACACAGGGGGTCACATTGCATCTCACTGGCACAGGAAAAGATCTGAATGCAGAGTTCTAAGTTCAGCTTGTACCTGATTCACACTGCTTTCACACCATCCTAAATTGAAAGTTCTTAGGTGGAGCCATCAGAAACCATGGACCGCCTTATGCAGGGCCTCACTCCTCAGCGTGAGGACCAGGTGACCTTCTGCTTCCATTGTCACAGTGCTAACTTGGCCTCTTTTCCTTCCTTCCTGCTCACCTGAGAGGCACCTCTGGGTGGGTGGTGGGGAGACACGAGTGGGTTGCCATTCCTCTGTCCATGCCTGGGGACCTGCCTTCTCTGTCCAGGGACACGGTTCAGCCCCTCACCCTACAAAAGTAGGGCCTGAGGCTGCCCCACACTCTTGGCAAGGGCTCACCATTGGCAGGATCGCTGAGCTGAGGGTCATAGGAGAGGACGCTCACCCCACTGAGAGGATCACAGGAGAGGAGGCTCACCCCACTGAGAGGGTCATAGGAGAGGGCGCTCACCCCACTGAGAGGGTCATAG
>NW_004624758.1:24754016-24766451 GCF_000247695.1 Heterocephalus glaber
CGCTCACCCCACTGAGAGGATCACAGGAGAGGGCGCTCACCCCACTGAGAGGGTAATAGGAGAGGACGCTCACCCCACTGAGAGGGTCATAGGAGAGGGCGCTCATCCCACTGAGAGGCAGCCCTTCCTACCTTGGCCAGCAGAGATCCCAAGGGTAGAGGCTGATGCAGATCCAGGAATCAGGATCCCATACCCAAGTGGAGCTTTCCAGGAGAAATGCAGCACATAGCAAAGAAAGGAGTGTGTGGAGCCAGTGGCCTCCTGGGAGCTGGAGCCAATGACAGCACAGGGCAGTACTCTGTGCACAACAGTGTGTCTAGGGGGCAGCAGGGCAAAACTTGGGGAGGCACACCTGTAGCTGCTCAGTGCCGGGGAGGCCTCACCCACCGCTCGAGCCCTGTGGGGTGAAGGCCCCACGCCTTCCTCGCAGTGTCTCCCCCGCCAGGATCCCCTGAGGGGCAGGAAGCCTAGAGGAGCTGACATTGGGGTTCCGAGTGTGCCCCTCACCACTCATCTCCTGCAAGGGACAGGCTCCTGGTGGCCAGAGACAACTATCAGCCTCCTGCAACCTCGGGAGACAGGCAGACCGGAGCCCCTGGACACAGGAAGAAAAGCTGGGCACTGCCGGGGAGATGGGTGTCCACCTGCCAGCCGGCTGACACCTGCCCTGAAGCCCAGTGGCTGTCAGTAGAGCTCGGGGCTGGTGACCATAACGGCGCGGTGTGGTGTCACCCACCCTAGGACAGGGACCTCTCCCTCCTGCCCCAGAATGAGACAAAGTGGAGAGCAGAGAAACCCATCCAGATCCAACTCCGTAGTCCCTGTCGGAACTTGAATTAAATCAAATTAGCAGCCAAGGAATTTCCTGAATCTGAAAAATGACCCTCAGCATTATTTTTTAAAAACAAAACCAAAGCGTTAAGGAAAAGACAAACCCAAAGCGTTAAGGAAAAAACAAACCTTGGTGAACTATGGTTGGATTTGTAATTAAGCTTTGCTGTTAAGCTGAAACACAAGTAGAAACTGCAGGTGACTTGGAAGGTGTGCGGGCCTGACAGTGCGCTGTGTGGCCTTGAGCAAATCCCTTGCCCACCCTGGGTCTCAGCTTCACTCATCTTTGTCAGGCTAGAAAATCTAAATGGCTCACAGTGCTGCTGACCTAATCCCTAAATCTCAAAATAGGCTCCAAATGGGCTCTGCAAGCCCTGCCATGCGGCCCCAGTTCCGTCTGGATGATAACCAAGCCAAATCATCTGGAAAGGAATGTTCTCCCTTGCCATCTGTGAGCAGCCTGGGAAACGGAGGACTGAACCCTGGGACGAGGAGCCTGCTGGCTCCCTGGCGCCAGCCCTAGGATAATTATGTGCTAGGACTTTCCTCCGGGTTCACTGAGCTTCCTCTGCAAGTGACAACGAGCTGCCTGTGGGGGGCAGCCTTCTCCAAGGAGGGTCCTTGCCCAGTGCCCTGGGCAGGGCTCGCACTGAGGTCTGGAGGCCACAGCCCCGCGGGCAGGTGGCAGGGTAGCAGCATCCCTGGATCTGTCCAGTCTCAGGTCACAGAGCTGGGTGGAAAGCCCGTGACTGTCCCCTGAGCCGGCCTTCTTTTACAGAGGAAGAAACGGGCTGAGAGCCCAGACGCAGCCCGGCCACCAGCTGTCACAGGCGGTACTCGTTTGCACTTCCATTTCCCATCTAAAACAGAGCGACTCGGTCCTTCTCCAGCCCCTGGTGTGGGGTGAGTGTGTCCCTCGAGGAGAAGGGGAGGCTGGGACAGTGGGACATGCCTGGGCTGTGGTTATTTTCTGGCACAATCTATGTGTTCATTGCTGTAGGAAAGCATTTTTATATTTATTTATTTATTTATTTATTTATTTATTTATTTATTTACTTTTGGTACCGGGGATTGAACTCGGGAAACCTTGTGCTTGTGAGGCAGGCGGTGGAACCACTGAACTAAATCCCCGGCTGCAGGGAAGCATTTTAAGTCCTCCCAGAGAAAAGCGTTTAACCCCCTTCCAGGCTGAGCACCACACTTTGGCGCGCCTGTAACCAGAATGAGCAGCGGCAGCTGGCACTGCAGGACCCTGGACTGGAGCTCACACAGGACAGTGACAGTTCACGCCACTTGCCCCAGGCTCCCGGCTCCTCCTCTGTCCCCTGTCTCCGTTCCACAGTGGCACCTGGCCTGGAGGCCACAGGAACAGGGGAGGACTGGGTCCCCTCTGCCTGCCACACAGAAAAGGAGCCTTGGTTTCTGAGGCTCTGGGTGGGGCAATGGGTGGGCATTGGAGGGGGACGGGTCTCCCCCAGCTCTGTACTCCGTCTGGGCTGCTGGAACCAAATACCACAGCGAGCGCAGCTTAGACAATGGACGTTGAGTTCTCAGGGTTCTGGAGTCTGGAAGTCCAAGATCCAGGTGTCAGTCCCCACCTCCTAACACCACTCTCAAGGGAATCTGGGAACACAAGCACCCCGTCCGTGACATCCGCTATCAGAGAAGTGATGGAGGAGTAATCACTCATGGCTGGACACTGCCATGGGCCCCTTCTGTGGGCCCCTTCCAGTGCCCCTGAGGCAGGAACACTGTGGGGAGTAGGAGGTGGCCCTCAAAGGTTGCTTTCAAACAGGAGTTTCTGGGACCAGGGCTGGAACTAAGGGGAGCAGGAGTAAGGTGGCACTTACTCACAAGGGCCAACCCTGTACATGCACACCAGCTGGCGAGAGCCTCCTTAAAATGTGCGCCTGGAGTGTCATGATTCACTCTAGCCCTGCCCAGCCCCTGACTCTCCACCCACTCTCACACTGCTCTCTTCCACCGGGTCCACCGGGAGTGCACTCAGAGGCCTGCACGCAGGCACAGCAGGTGGGTTCAGGTACAGCCTACAGGTGTCAAAGGAGCCCTCAAACCGTTGGTGCAGAAACATTAGGCACATTGTGGGCACTAGCCCTGGCCATGGACCACCCGTGAGCTCCCCATAGGCAGGGGGCAGGGAGCTGAGGCCTCTCCTTCCATGAGACAACCCCTCCCTCCAGCTGGGAACAAGAAAAGGAAAACTCCTGCAAGTTCCACTCTGGGCCAGGCTGCCTGCCAACTCTGCATATTTGATCCTAAACAGAGTCCAGCAAGGAGGGGATGGTTTTAAATTTACAAGTAAGGAAACTGAGGTTCAGAGATGTAAAAGGATTTGCTCAGGGTCACAGGGAATGTGTGCCTTGGGTCCAACCTCCAGGGTCAAGAGTTATCAAGTCCCAAGGGTTGGATTTTCATTCATTCTCATCTCCTCTCTACACTCCCAGTCATTCCTCTCACAGATCTTCTGTGGCCTAGATGTGCCTCAACAGCTGCGGGCGATCACAGGCGGGCAATCACAGGCAGGCCCTTCAGAGATGACTGGATTATGGGGTCCTGAGAGCTGACTTCCTGTAGGAGGTGGGGCCTGGTGGGAAGAGGCGGGTGCTGTGGGTGTGACCCGGAAGGCTCCTCCACGGACTGTGTCAGCCTTCCTGTGAGCAGCTCTCCTCCACTCTGCCTCTCTGCCATGCCAGCCTGCCTTGGAGTCAGCTGACTCTGGACTCACATGTGAGCCAAAATAAACTTTGCCTTCCTTAAATTGTAGATGTTGACTATTTTGTCCCACCAAGGAGAAAAATGACAGATAGGGTCTGTTCGGGGTGGGAGGGACTCCAGCAGCTCAGGAGATGGCCTGGCTTAGTCCATACAGAAACAAGCGAACACACAAGGGCCGAGAAGAGACCAGGAAGACAGGCAGCAGAGGGAAGCACCAGCTCAGACTGGCTGACCACCAGCCTCCTCCAGGCCCAACAGCACCAGGCCTAGAGGGAGACCGCAACAGCAGCAGATTAGAAAGACGGGCCCAGGAACTCGACTTTGTCCTTTCTCACTCTCGCACATGGAGCCTGGGTTGTTGCATGTGGCTGCTGGTCCCCTGCTCTCGGCCAGGCAGGATCAATGCTGCCTCTGAAGGGCAATGTTGCCGGCAGGAAGGGAGGCCCAGGAGCCTTTAACCACACCGAGTCCTCCAACAAAACGGGGGTGTTTAGTGTTCATGCAGCAGGATGCAAGGGTAATTACACCCCCTTTTCTTTAGAGCACCTCGCCCTGGGATGCTGGGGAACATGGCACACATCTACCTTCCCCACTTAAAATGCCAAGCTCAGGCCTGCTGTTTCTTGGAAGCACAATGCGATAGTCCTGGTCTAATCATGACTTCACGCAGGCGCGGGAGTGGGGAGGAGGCGGCCCCCCCAAAGCACTGAGGGGACTTATTTTCAATCTTTCTTGAGAAGTAAGAAAGTGCAAACCCTAAGTAGGCTTAAATGCTTTTTCGGTGAAGCATAATATTATCATACAATAGAAGGGTTATTAAGTCGCATAATACAACTTGTTCCATCACCTCATTTGGGCGACATAATTGCACTGCATTTCTGGGGCTCAGAGTCCTCACAGTGGGGCCCGCGGCAGGGTCCAGGGCCGTGGCCCAGCCTAGAGGGAGCCCCTGGTGCCCCTCGAGGTAGAGCAGGCCTTCTTTTCCTAGAGGTGTGGCCAGGGACCTGAGTATATTTTTGTTCCTTTTTGATATTTTACCTCTTTTGGCACTTGGAAGGGGAGTCAGACCCAGGTTAATATTTCTTGCCTTTCCTGCTCTATTCTGAAGCCGATATTCTGGTTCCTCTGTTTTGAGGCCGCATGGGATCTTGGGTCTGGACAGCGTTCCCAAAGGCACGGCTGTGCTTGACCCTGAGACCCCTCCCTGGTCGCCCTGCCCAATCCTAGGTCCGATTCTACGGCCAAGGCCTGCCTCCTCCTGACCTTCTTGTCTCTTTTGCAGGCTCAAGCGGCCCTCGACAACGTGTGGGCTGCTGTGGCACAGGACCTCGCACCAGCTGTCCCCTTGGTGTGCAGGGCTCTGTCTCCAGAAACGTACCTGGCCCTCCCCTCCTTGCTCAAAGGTCACTCACTGTATGGATGCAGTTTCCTCAGCAAAGGCCGCTCCTCCCCGGTCTCCTATGGTTCCTTCCCTCCGTGGCCATTCACCATCCACACCAGCTGCCCCACGTCCCTTAGACTCTAGCGTGGTCTCCCTGTCTGCACTGGGACGATCACACCAGGACTGGACGTAAGCATCTAACAGCATGGTGGTACAGCGTACACAGCCCATCCAGGCTGGCGTCTCACTGTCTCCTGCCGCAGCCCCATCCAGGGCCTCACTGAAGAGCAGGCCATCCACTCAGGGACTGAAAGCTGCTGGGGGCTTGGTGTCTCCTTGGTTTCTCCAGCAGCTGCAGCCCAGGATGGGTCTGGCAGCCTGGCAGCTTTTTGCTGTGCAGGAGGAGCCCAGGTTTATGCCTATAGCTTTCTTGGAAGCCCTTTTCCCTCACACAAGCCAGGTTGGTGGGAACTGCACTGACTCAGTTTCCCTGATCTCTGCAACCCTCTCTTGCAGGAGCCAAACCCTGCCTCTCTGTGGCCTCCTGTCTCCCCCAGAGTTGAAGGGCACGGCCTTGGCATGACCCCTGGCGTGGCCTTGGGAGCCTGCTGGGCAGGCTCTCAGCTATCCATGGAGGAAGCACGCTGCTGGGGTCAGGACCACCTCACTGCCTGCACCTACTCACAGAGAAGACGGAGCTGCGTGGGGGACACGAGGCCCACGCAGACCTAGGTGAGATGCAGCTGCCAGCCACCAGCTCCCAGCACAGCCCGGGCACACACAGAACCACTGGCTGCATGCACACAAGGAGGAGGAGTACAGAACACTTCTGGTCACTTTACATGCTAAGCTTGGGCACGCAGGGGCTCAGGGGGGCAGCCCTGGATACCTCTCTTTCCAGAAGGAAAACCAAGACACCAACAGCTAGCTGGAAACTTGAGGAGGGGGCTCGGTGCTTGAAAGCAGCCTCTCTTCTTCCCTCCTGGCAGCTGCAGGGTGTTACCGGGGCAACAGATGTCTGTCTGACAGGATTCAGGATTTAACTCTTACTCCGCACCAAGCACAAATGTGAAAACTGAGGAGGCCTGAGCAGATGTTCTTGCTTTTGAGTCTGAGCTGCTGAGGGAAGGGCTCAAGTCGCTTGTGGGGCTTCCGGTCTGAGTCGGGCACTTCCAGCTTCCACACTGCCCCGTCTCACACAAGCACGGGGGGCTTACTCACTGGGAACCGAAGAATGGCCTCAGTGTCTGCGATAGTAGGCTTCCTGCAGGGCCCCGAGCCCACCCCCAGCCCCAGCTGGGATCCTCCGCAGGTGCAACTTCGCTGATCTGCAAAGCACGGATCGCAGGGGCCCGCCCACCCCTAGCGTGAGGCCCAAGAATTTGCATTTCTAGCAAGCGAGGCTGAAGCTCCGGCCCATGGAGCACCTTCAGACCATCGCAACAGCCTTGCTACTCCGTGCATGGCCCTCAGACCCGCAGCATCAGCGTGGCCTAGACATTAACTAGCAGCCAGTGCCATCAGCGCTGGGCACAGGGCGGGAACTGCGCTCAGGGCTCTGCGCCCTGGCAGAGCTGGTTCCGTACCAGTGCGCTCATGTGAGGCTTCAACCCCTGCACCAGCTGGGCTCGGGGAGGCCCAAGGTGAAAGGTGCACAGGACGAGGCCAGTGGAGGTCGGACGGGCCGGGCTGAGAGGGGTGCTGGGGACGGAGCAGCCCCGTCTCCTCTCCGCTTCCTGCCCAGTTTCCGCCTGGCCCAACTGAGCCCCAGGGGGAGGAGAGCACCTTGGTCTCTTGGGCCCAGCACAGGGGCAGGGTCTTCAGACACATGGGAGATGCCAGCACCACACGCTGGGCCCTCTTTCTGTAGGAGAAAGGACTATTCCATCCCAGTGCCCAGCTTCGGAGGGGAGAGGCGGCGGGTGGGGAGCTGGGTCACCGCTCGGGATGGCTGCGACCGGCCCTTCCTCGTCCTCCCTTCTCCCCCTTGCCCGGAAGTGTTACTCCAGCGAGATTCCTCTTCCGGAGCTGCTTCCCCAGGAAGAGGCGGCACCCATGGCGAGCGGAGGAGAGGCCAGGGCAGCGGGGCTCCGGGGCTGCAGTGGGGTGCAGGGTGAGGAGTGAGGGATGGGGGCCGGTCTCACAGTCCCAGTGGGGCCGAATGAAAAGAGCTCTGGATGGGGAGGGGTGCACACAGTTGCACAGTGTGAATGCAGGCGGTGCCCCTGGACTGGACCTTCACAAACGGTTACAACGGTAAATGGCATGTGGTGTATATTGTACCGCAACTCGAAAACAAAATTAAAGAAAGAGTTCCTGGGTTCAAATCCCAGCTCTAACACTTGCTGGTGTGCGACCTGAAAACGGGCTTGGCCTCTCTGGGCCTCAACTTCCTTCCTCCAGAACATGGTCCTTGCTGCTCCGAGGCCGCTTGGGCTGCAGGGCTTGGGTCAAAGCCCCAGCAGGCACGCAGCAGCAGCAGCAGCAGCAGGGCAGGGCAGAGCCAGTGGCTTCATGCTGGCCGTGGCTCTGCCACTGAGGAGAGGGGATAGTGGGCGGGGTGTGGCCAGTGTCACCCCAGGCCCCAGGCAGCCTCGAGAAGGCTACAGGTCCCTTCTCCCAGTGAGAACGCAGCAGCAGCACGGAAGAGGACTGCTCCCAGGAGTCATCCCCAGCTCCCCAAGAAGCCAGGTTCCAGTGTAGTTGCCACCCGGAGCAACCGCAGCTGAGAGCAGTGTTTCTGACCTTTGTCCTCTGAAGGCCCACAAGAGGTCCTACCTCTGTTCTGACCCTGTGGCTGCACCAGCAAAGGAAGAATCTGTTCCAGCAAGGTCTAAAATCTGGAGGAAGGAAGCCTCTCTGTAGAAGAAGAGGCCACAGGAAGCCAGGAGGCCCGAGTTCAGATCCCAGCCCAACCCTGCCCAGCGGCTGGCAAGCTCAAGTCCAAGTGTTGGCCTTTGCTCCAGCCTTGGCTGGCTGGCCACATGCTGCCGGCGACTGTGGTGCAGATTCCTGCTCTCCTTCTTGCACAATTCTACCTCTTGAGGTCTCCTGCCCCGGAAAAACGGAAGCCTCAGAACTAGCTTTCCTGAGGGTTTCGTGAGGCCAGGAATGGAAAATGGCATTTGTGGATGAGGGGCTCCTGGCACACAGGCCCAGCCAGGGTCATGCAGGGGCCTTCTGCTGCCTATCCGCTGCAGAGGCTCCGGGATCAGGATGCTGTCACAGGGCAGGCCCAGCTCCCAGAGCCCTGGAGGACCTCAAGCTGCAGCCTCCAACCCCATGTGCAGGGTGAGAGCCTGAAACAGTGGTGCCCGCACCCCCAGTCATGGGCTCACAACAGACGGATGCCCTCCTCAAATTCTAGGGAACCGAAGAGAAGCCACCCCTGCACCTCACTGCACAGCCCTCTCTAGAGCAGAGGTGGACTCTCGGTACCGACAGTTGCCATCCCTGGGCACTGCCTGCTTGGGACTCTCAAGGGTGTTTCGACCTCAGCCCTAAGCAGACAGGGCTGTGCTGAGTCAGACTCTCTCTTGGGTTTTCTCCTCTGCCCACTCCACCCCACCTAGTGCACTTTCCTTTAGTAAATCTCCACCTTTCTTACCACTTCTGTGTATCCTGCTCAGCGCCTTGTTTGGGGAACAACCTGGATATTGGGTGAGACTGTTCAGTAATGGGGGGCTTTTGACGGCCTCTATCCCCACATCACTGGCAGGGCTGAGGGGTGGCATTCCTTTATCTCGCATCCAACACAGTCTTTGGTGTCAGTGAGCACACAAGGGCCAACAGCAAACAGAAACCTTCAGGAGTTCAAAGTCCATGATCTGGCATGAGTGAGGAGACAGCCACCAGGTCTTACTCCCAAAATAAATGTCACATGGCTTCTTATTTCTAAGCCTCTCTCTCTCTCTCTCTCTCCTCTCTCTCTCTCTGCAAGATACGTAGGAGAATCATGCCTAGATACCTAGAAGAATCAAGATACCTTTGGAGAATAATTTCTCCAAAACTGACCTGGCCTCCCTGAGAGCAGAAGACCCTGTCTGGGAGCCCCTGGGAGCCCCAGTTCACAGTGGGCTCAGGGGAACCAGGGAGCCACGTGTGGGTGTGCAAGGGGTTGCTGCTGAGCATGTGCACCACAGAGGCAGGGCATTCTTCCCAGCCTGGAAGCAGCCTCACTACCTGTCTCACTGACTGGCTCCCCAGAGCTGTCCAGGCCAGCACCACAGTGTCACTGAGATGGGACTCACAGAGCTCAAGCCGTTGGAAGGAGCCCAGACCTCCAGGTTCCACCATAATCCTCAGGGCCACTCTGCCCTCTGGAGGCCCCATGGCAGCACCCCAGTGGAGATGACAGGACTTCTAACCATGAAGAGACACAAGACTTTCTGAGATTCCAAGCTGCCTCTCGGTGAGCCTGGGAGGTGGTGAGTGTCACTGGAGGGATTTGGGATGAGACTAAATTACAGCCCTGGATGTGACCCAAAATATGTGACAGCTAGTGCTGGACCAGCCAGTCAGCAAGAAGGTCTTGACTACCCAGGAGGTGGGCCAGGCACACACACCCAGTGCCTCTGTCAGTACTCTGAGAGGGCACCTGACGGCCAATCCCTCCTTCTCTAAGGCTGGCTCTGTCTGGGATGGAGGAGAGGAAAGAGGAAGACTTTCTGGAATCAGACAGTAACTTAAGCAAGTGACCTAATCACTGTGGTTGGAGACAGTAACATTACCTCTGCAGTCCATGCAAGGAAAAGCCGAAGCACAGTAGGCCCCAGTAAGTGGAAGGCATCGTTTCAGCAACCTGTGGCAATATAGGTGATGACGACTCCAGAACCCGTCTGTCCTAGGAGGACCTTGAGGGTCTTCTGGTTCCACCAGAAAGAATGAGGGAAATCGAGGGGGACTGGTCCCCGGCTCCTGTGCACCCCCTGAGGTACCAATGACCTCCAGTGAAGTCCTCAACCACCACCTGAGCCCTGACTCACCACCATTCAGAACAGATTTGTAGGAGACAATAGATTTATTGCCTGATATGCATATTTAATGACTTTCATAGATAGTTCATAAATACACCATGCAATTTATTGGTATTTAATGTTATGCATTAATGAATAATTTTTAGGCCATCCAACATTGGCCATTCTGAAAACCTTAATAGAACATTCAATAACTCTTGTCAAGACTTAATAAATTCCCTTGGATTAATATATCCCGGGAACTGCACTCCGTCTCAGACGAGTTAAACAATACATGTGATAAGATGAGGGGAGACAGTTTGTCGAAGCCTGATTCAGCAGGAAACAGGTACATTTTGTCTCACGGGCCCTTTGTTGGGGTCTCTTAGGCATCCTTTTCCAGAGGGTGTGGGCAGGAATCTGAGGCGGGGACGCTGTTGGTCTCTGACCCTAACAGACCGGACTGTGGCGCCTCCTCTGCCCCGGCTGGCTCTGTCCTGGGTCCTCCTCCTTTCCCTGCACTGGCTTTTGGCTTTGACAAAGGTGCTCACTGTCAGCGTCAGCCACTGCCCCAGAGTCTCCTCCCAGCCCGAGCCAGACGTCTGCTTTGTTCTGCAAAGGCAGGGACATGAGTTGGTCTTACAAGTATGGGCTTTCAGCAAAGGCATGGCCAGGTCCTGTCTCTGCTGCCCAAGAGACTTGGGTGACTCTGTGGCCTGTGGGCGGGGCCACTTCCATCGCTGGAGGTTCCAGGCCCCCAGAGTGCCATCCCATTCCTTTGTCAGCTGAAGAGCTACAGATCCCCACACAGAAGGTCACCTCTGGACAAATGGCCCTGCTGTCATGCCCAGCCTGCAGACTCCATTTGCTGGGAGTCCAACTCGACCAAAGACCTGTTGGACTTTGGGGACCCATCTTCAGTGTCACTTCCTCTTTGGAGCCTTCCCTGAACCCCCCACTGGAAAACCTCTCTCCTTGCCTCCTGGGGTGTCATGGCCCAGCCAGGGCTACCCCTCTTTCTGCTCCTTGCACTAGGAGGTTGCTCCTTGTCCCCCGGCCCTGCAGGGCCCAGAGGAGTGTCACATACGTTTGCTGAAAGGCTATTTATGTAAGACCAACTCATGTTCCTGTCTTTGTAGAACAAAGTGGGTGTCTGGCATCAGCAGGTGCAGGGGCCCAGGGGCCCTCTGCATATCTGGCCTGCTCTTAATTCCCAGAGGATGTGCATGGAGCCCAGGCCAACTCCCACCCACTCAGATAAGCCATGCCAGCCCATCAGAGCTGGCCCTGTGGCCATGTCCTCTCCAGCCAGGTCCTGTAAAAACACCCCTATCCCTCTAGCACCTTGGCAACCAAGCCAGGTGGACAAGTACTTCACCTGTCTTAGCCATTTCCTTTTCAGCAAAGTAAGCTGAGCATACATGGCCTCCTTCTCCCCTTCTCACACAGGAAATCCTGTTTGCAGGTCCATGGTGGACAAGGCAGGGCTGGCTGGGGCTGGAAATGGCCATGAGCAGTTCCTGCCCACCAGACCCTGTGGCCTGGGGAGAGGAGTTTCCAGCTGCAAGCTCAGGATCTGATTCAAAAGCTGAGGTCTTGCCAAGGGCTAGAGGACTGGCTCCTCCTGGGCTTTCCTGGGGCCTGGAAGGGCCTCCACACCCTAGTGACCTTGGAGGACCTGGGGAATCTAGTGATCCTGAGCCAGCTTTTCTGGCTCCCCTACTGCACCCAAGCCTGCTGCTGCACTCAGCCACGACCCGTCCTGGCTCACCCTGGAGCCCAGGTAGATGTCTCTGTCCCAGGGAACTCCCCACTGGAGACCCAGGGACACCCAGGGCACTTGCAAGGAGATGCACTCTGCAGGCTGGGACACAGGGAGGGGCATGTGGAGAGGAGGGGACATTTGGGCTGGGAATTGGAAGGTGAAGCCAGAGGACCCCACTTAGGGGTCGTTCAGGGGAAGGAGCAGCTCCAGGAACAAGAGTCCCAAGGAGGCTCCCAGTTCAAGACAGAGATGTCTGTCTATGTGGGTCCCAAGGGTGACAGGGAGCTGTCCACAGATGTTACCTGGGGGAGTGACCTCATCTGGCTTATGCTTGGGAAAGGCCACTCGGGAACTTCGGCCCACAGGACAGGGATTCTCTCTGCTGTCTGCTCAGCACTAAGACTGCCTGGTACATGGTCAGTGCCCGGTGTAGTGTAAAATGGTGACAACTGAAGGACTATGGTATCTATGTTGTAAGGATCGCCGCTGATATCTACGTTATATGGATGATGACTGGAGGGCTATGGTATCTATCTGCCTATGCGATATTGATCGTGGCAGGTGGATTATGACATCTGCATGGTGTGGATGAAGGCTGAAGGGCTATCTGTGTGTGCTGCATGGACTGTGACTGATGACCCAGAGGCTGGAGGGACCAGAACAAGGATGCTGGGGGCGGTGGGAGAATTTCATAGGCAGTTGTGGAGAGAGAGGAGAGAGAGAGAGAGAGAGAGAGAGAGAGAGAGAGAGAGAGAGAGAGAGAGAGA
>NW_004624758.1:24766551-24882807 GCF_000247695.1 Heterocephalus glaber
AGAGAGAGAGAGAGAGAGAGAGAGAGAGAGAGGAAGAAGAAGAAGAAGAAGAAGAAGAAGAAGAAGAAGAAGAAGAAGAAGAAGAGAAAAAGAGAGAAAAAGGAGAAGAAGAGAAGGAGGAGGGGAGCAGAGGGAAGAGGAGGAGGAGGAGGAAGGCAGGCTGGTCAGTACTGAGCTTTCCCAAGTTCACAGGGGCCAAATACTGGGCAAATACAGACCCCTTCTCTGCCTTCCCATTCTCCTCCGAAAGCTCCTCACTCCCCACCGTCAGCTAGGCCCAGAAAACCAGGTGCCTGAGTCAGAAGCCAGGGCACAGCTACAACAAAAACCCAGAAACAGTTCCAGCTCCCTCCCCCTGGCTTGTGTGTTTGTGCTTGTGCTCATAGCACACATGAGGGGAATAAGCACTTTTCCTGAGAGTGAAATTGTTAATAGCTCTATGGCAGGATTAATTCCACCAACAGTCCGTGTTGTTTGGAACCCAGTGCAGTATTCCAGGCAAGGCCATGGGGACCTGGGCCAGTGGGTACAAAGCACAAGCAGAGATTTCCCCAACTGGGGCCGGCAAGGGTGAAGAGCCCAAGGGCTTCCAGGTGGCCAAAGCTGCCGAGGCTGACTGAACCCCACTGGCAGAAGCACTGGACAGAAGCCGTCGGAGCACAAAACCACCTTCTGAGGGCCGGGGATGTAGCTCAGTGGCACTGCGCCTGCCTGCCAAGCACAAGGTCCTGAGTTTGATCCCCAGTACCAAAGAGAAAAAAGAAAAAAAAAAACCTTTCTAATCTCTGGTCTCTCTGGATCCAGGAATCAACAAAATCATAGGCTCAGGGATCTAGAACAAACCTCCTAAAGTCTAAGTCAGCTTCACTTTCCAGGTAATAAAATATCTGAAATGAAATATCCTAGAGAAAAATATGAATTACCAGAGCCAACCTCTAGAAAAACAGAAAAGGTAAAGAAAATAATTATCATAGCAAAAACTGTAACAGAGCTGAACTCACTAAAAGGAACTTGGTCCAATTGGTTTTACAAAAAAATGCCAACTAATCCCTAAGAAATGGATGACTACAAAACTATTTTAAATGTTTCAGAGCACAGAGAAAGAAAGAATGTTTCCCTTTCCTTTGTATAAAATTAGTGTGGCATTGACAGCAAAACCCAAGAAGATAAAACATAAGTTAACTATAGGCCAATCTTAGAAATATTATTGTAAAATTCTTAAATAAAACATTTGCAAACAGAACCCAGAAGCAAAAAGTAACAGCATGGCACATCTCAGACAAATGAGTCATAGGTTTCAGAAAAACAGGGATGTATGAAGAAATGTACCACCACAACTTTCCATCATAATGGATCAAAAGAGAAAAACCATACGGTCATCACCATGGATACTGAATGTGTGCTTTATAAAATTTGAAATCTATTCTCAATTAAAATATAACTCTTGTTTTTATGTCTTAATATAATAAAATTCTCACATGGATTCACAATCACATACATACACAACCACACACATTTCAACTCATGAACCAGTTCACACCTACTTAGGAAGCACTAGAAGAGTCATAAGATGTCTATTATCAATGCACATTTTTTTTGGTACCAGGGATCGAACTCAGGTCCTTGTGCTTGTGCAGCAGGCAGCAAAACCACTGAGCTAAATCCCCAGGCCTCAATACACATATTTAGGATTGGTCTGGGGTACCAATCTACTCAACTAGAAAGGAAGAAGTATAAAAGTTGTAAAGAAGGAGGTAAAATTATCATTGTTTTCAGGTGAAAACTCCAGAGACTCAGCTGATACATGACTGAAGTAGCAAAGGAAAGTCATTGGGTTGTTGAGTACAGAATTATTGAGCAGAAACCACCAGCTTTCCAAATGAAAACAGCCAATGAAAAGTAACACAAAAGATAAAATCCACAGGAATATACTCAAGAAGAAATATGTGTGAGGAAAACACTCAAATTCTGCTCTGGAAATAACCAATTTAACAACAGAAAGATATCTTACATTCTTAGATAGTAAACCCCAACCCCGCAAAGATGTAGATTTTCCAAAGTTTAATCCATAAATTTAGTGCAGCCCCACTGAAAATCAGTGGATTTTTAACTAGGTTGGCAAACTCCCAAATTCACAAAGAAAAATAAACAAGCAAGAATATTGAGAATGTATCTGGAATAAGTAGGAATCGTAAACGGAGACTACTGTCAGATTCTTCTACCCTGATTCCACAAGCAGCCATTGTAAGCCTACTTAGTAGATGGAGAAAGGAGAGAGAGACCCCTAACTGATACACACCCCATGCAAGGTACCCAGAAATTGGAGCCACTGAGGAACAAGACTGTATAGATTCCATGATATCTTCCTTACAAAGGGGATGACTCCAGGTCTGCTGTGAGAATTATCAGCAGTTCCAGGCAAAGGGGAATTAAAATATACCAGAATCACAGAGATTGGCACCAACTTAAAACACCAAAAAAGAAAAGAAGAGATCAAAGAGTTGCTGGTCCCAATTCTTCATCACAGAACAGACCTTCTAAAGATGTGAACTCATTCTGTGAATTCAACCTCTAGAATCTGTCATAGGCTCACGTCAGATTGATCTTTCCATTCAGTAGCTTGTGGAATGACTCCTGATGACCAAGTCACATCATTCTAGGTGGCTCATAGTATGAGGTGAGCACCCTGGATACATAAAGGACTGCTTGGCACTAGCAGTGGGACTCGGTGCTGGCACTCGTGAAACAATGGGGAGGATCCACACCCTTCTATCAACCCACCACTCACCTGTGTACAGTACTGAAAAGCAGACAGTCAGGTGACTCTAAGCCAGGTGAGTGGCAGGAGCTCTATGGAAGTTATATAGAAAGGTGGGCAGTGCCCGTGAAGGCCAAGATGCAGGTGAGTTCCATTACCTGGAAACACCAATAGTTGGGCAAGAATGAATAAAAGACTCATTTGCTTGTATTAAGGGAAATGAGTAGGGAAATGCTTCCAAGACTGACAGAAGTAATGCTCTTCTTGTAATTTCTTTGGTTATCTGTGAGAAAACAAGACAGTCAGAGGATCATTAACAATGATTCATAATGGATCGCACAGTTAACTAAAATGTGGTTGGCCCCAAATCACAAACCATATGAGATGTGACACCAACAACATCTACATTAGATTTCATCCTAAGCTGTATCCATTTCAATAATTAAAACAAATAACAGGGAAAGAGAGATTAAGTTTAAAATGACAGGCCCCAATATAGCAGGGTAGTTGGAGGAATGTTTCAAATCCCAACTCCTGCACCAATGAGTGTGCGACATTAAGTAAGTTTCTTAGCTTTTCAACGTCCAGGCTTAGCCATAAAATCAATCCAATATCACAGAAGTTATGAAAATTAAACGGCATAATGCATATAAAGCACTTAGTATAATGCCTAGCCATAGCATGTGCTTTAAAAAAGTGGTTTTGATAATAGTGTGATGATATAAGAAGCAAAGCACTCATGTAAATACCCTGCCTTGGGTCACAGACTAATTACAAAAGAAAAAGTGTGGATGTTATGTAAAGAAATGGCCTAGACAAACTAGTTCCTTGCTTCTGGGATCTTTTGACTGAGCTCTGTTTGCTGTCTGTTACAGAATCAGATGAGGCGTCAGGGATCACCCTTGACTCATTTGTATTCAGGGGATCAGCGGTCGGCCGAGTAGACCCCACCTGGAACTCAGCTTAAATTCCTGTCTTGCCACGTGACCCACGGGAGGTAGCCGTTCTCTTCCTGATGGTGGCAGCCTTTGTAAAATGCTGAGACCGTGATACTCCACTTCATGTGAGAGGTTGCAGAAATGGAGGCCCACTGCGAAAGAAACCGAAACTTTTGTGGCAGCCAGGTGTTTGAATGGGTAATGTTTACACTTTCAAGTGATCTTTGATGCAGAGGATGCAATGGAGAGGGCCGGTACAAAGGAACCGCGATGGAGGCGTCGTTAGGGGAGGACTGGAAAATACGGTACAGTACCGGCTATTTTCACAGTGGCGCACTGAGCTGCTGGCCGAGGTCCTGAAGCCCCGCCCCTGCTCCCACAGTAGCTGTCCATGGTCCCAGCTCACTGTGTCTGGTAGACGTCTCAGCGTGGCTTGGAGCTGCGGAGTAGCTCAAGGAAGCCCGGTGGGGGTGCTGAGCACGGTTCTGAAACCCCTCTCTGGGCCCTAAAGTATCTGTCCATGGTCCCAACCCACGGTGGGAGAAGCCTGTTCTCAGTATTCAAAAATTTGCTCTGGCTTAAATTGCCGGCTTCTTTCCCTTTGAATTCTGGTCAGTTCCTATGTCTAATGAACTGGCCTGGGGATCATTATGATTCACAGGCTATCCAAAGAAGCAGGTTCTAATTCAAGATTAATTTGGATGTTAAGATTGGAAGATGAGTTTATCTTTCCTCAGTCCTCAGGATTGCCATGGGTCTTAATTTGTGGGAAAACAACAGCTCAAATCAATATCAATGTATTCTCTGGGAAACCTTCCTCGCAGACCGATCCAAGTTCAGGCAGTTCTCTATGCACTTGAGTGGGTAATCCTGGATCAGATCAGACCAGAATCATGGCTTATATAAATTTAGCTGGAGGTGGCATTATAGAATTAGTATCTTCAGTAACTCGTCTTCAATGTCTATTTTGGATTCCCTTATAACTTCCTTTCTCCATCCTTTACAAGACAGCATATTTCTTTTTACTCCTGTCCATACATCCCGAGTGGAATTAGTTCAAACACTGTTCTCTGGTTTTGCTTCCAAATATACAAAATGGATAAAGCCTAGTGAATAACAACAAAGTTGGAAAATTGAACTGGATAATTCTTAGTCCCTGAATCCACATTTTAATTTCCTGCCTATAAACAGGTGGTTAACAACGGATGTCATAAGACAGCCATGTGATAGGTGCAGCAGGAAATGCAGAACTGGGCATGAATCCTACCCACAGGCCTTCACAGTCTAAATACCAAGATCTGCAATCTTCAGGGGATGGAGCACTATAAATAGCAGGGAGATGATATCATCATCTTCCAGCCTGTTGCTGCTCAGCTGTCAATTATTTTAAAAGAGGTTACCAAAGAATTAGTAGATGGTGGTAAATTCTAAACTCACTAATTCTCTCTCTCTCTTCCTCATCTCTTCCTCCTCCCTTCCTCCTCCCCCACTAGGCCAACAGCTTTCAGTGGCTACTTGTTAGAATAAAAAATTCATCTTAGTAAAAGTCCATCCTTCTGCCTCTGCCAGAGCTCTTGTGTCTAACCAGTCCCTAATGTCCCCTCCAGGTAGGCAGGAAGATGTGTTTCTCTCACCAACTCACTGTCTCTAAATAAAGTCTCTATTCCTTTGGATAGTGAGAAACTCAGGGTTCAATCTTGAATGGATAGCAACCTGTGAACCTTTAAATTGAATCTAACATGTTAAAGGGAACTCTCGTCATGGAGGAAGACCTGGACTTGACATTGAGAGAGAGCACCTGGAGCTGGAGATTCCACCTGCCATTGACCTTGAACAAATTCCTTGACCTCTTCCATCCTATCAGCCAAGGGGCAACTGTGTACAAAGTCAATTCTGCCTCTGATGAGAAGGTCTCCAAAATGACACCTGAAGCTGCAACTGTAACAGAGGAGATAGAAGGAGGGGCTGGTCCTTGAACCACATTCCTCGATCCTGAGAGAGTGCTATTGAATGGATCTCCATGATCTCACTAAGTTTCTGGTGGCACAAACCACCCCTCATGCTAATTTGAGGCAGCAAGCCACCTTAGAAGGTCATAGAATGTCACCTTTCTCCAGGGATATGGATCCTTTGAAAAACCAGCATCTGATCTCTGCTAGCAAATAACAAGGAGAAAGAAAAGGTGGGAAATAGAGGCAGGATTTTTTCATGTACATATGTATGTATCTACGTTTATATAAATAGCAACTGAAATGGAACATGGGAGGAGGGTGCTTGCTATTTTAAGGACAAGCTCCAATAGTAAAGTCATCTTCCAAGTGACGCCACTCACTGGCGGTGTGCCCTCGAGTCCAGGCAAAGCTGTGCTGCTTTTTATTCAAGTCACATTGAATGCCTCTTACTGAACTATCCATCTTAATCAGCACCCACCATTCGCAGGAGCGGCCCCACGGCCAGGAAGCCCAGGGATGAGACGTGAGGGCAGTGGCGAGAGGTGACGTCACAGAAGGGAGGGGGAAGACAAGGGGTGGGAAGAGCTGGTGAGGAGGGGCCTAGGCAAAGGATCAGCCAGCCCTCACCTCTGGCTGCCTCAGTCTGCACCGCTCCTGCAGCCAGGTGTCTGGCTGAGTGGTGCATGGGCCAGGGCCTCCGACTCCAGGGTCGACCTGCTGCCATGCTCAGCAGAGCCAAGAGGCCCCCTGTGCCTGCAGATACAGAGGCAGAGCGCACAGAGCAGCGCACAGAGGGCACACAGGGGGCCAGAGTCCAGGGGCTGTACTCTGAGTCCATCCTCCTCACTCTTGGCTTCAGCCTTGTCCAATCCTTGTCACCCAGCCACACCACCCCATCACCCGATCATAGCACCCTGGCTCCTCCTCCATAGTACTTTGGAATGCTCCTGTGGGAGTTTCAATCACCAGAAAGAAAGCCCCACTATTTCGGAGGGATCTAGGGATCTCCCTCCCTCCCTCAGGTATAGCTACACAGCCCTATACCTGCAGCTGCAGCCCAGCCCATACCTGGAGTGAATCTGCAGCTGCCGACCAGACCTCAGCAAAGCCTTGCACCCCACACAGGGCCTAGAAGTGGTAACTAGTTTGACATTTCACCTACTCACTCTACCTGGAACCCACTGGAAATTCATACCTTGGCTGGGCTCTGAAAGCCCTGCCAACCCCTTGGCCTGGACACCTATGCCCTAGCTGGGAGGGGGAGTCCCTCTGAAAGCACCCACAATGCCATGTGACCACCCGTTGTCACCTGGCCAGAGGCTCCTAAGAACCAAACCCCTGGAGAAATCAACTCCAATCGGCATCAGTCCGAGCCTGTCACACACCTTCAGACCCTGTCATTTTGAGTTTCCACCTTGTCTGCAGGGGAAGCCCCTGCTGGCCCAGTCCCCAGGCTTGTTTCTGGCCTCCTCTCCTGAGCCAAACACTCTCATGCTCAGTGCTCTCCCAGGGCTCATAGTACTTGGTCTATAGACTCGCAGGGGTCTGGACATCTCAGACTCAGAGTTAGTGCAAGACCAGCAGGAGGAGTCCCATCCAGAGAAAGATGGGGGACTTGCAAGGTGACTGTCTCATGCCTTGTCACCAAGAGGTCACATCTGCTCTAAGAATCAAGTATGGAAGGTGCAATCCATGACCAGGGCTGTGTGATTTCCACATCACCCCCATGCCCAGCGCCTTGGAGGCTTAGGAAATCCATGTGCATTTCGTGCCTACTCACCACTTACACCTGTGTTACTCTGTAACCAGCAGGACAGCTGTAGAAAAGGAAAACCACACTTATTTCAGAGACCAGGAAACTAACTTGGGGGACTTTTGTAACTCATCCCAGCTTGCAGAACTAGTAAACAATGCATCTAGATTGCAAATGAAACCTTGTCTAATTCCAACATTTCTAATTACTCCTCCCTTTCAGCCCAGGAAAAGGACCTCAGGACAGCAGAAACACAGGTGTGGACAGATAGGTGGGGACACACAGAAGACACCTCCTGCACCACAGGTCACACCTCAGCCCAGCCCCTCTAGAGAAATGCTCAGCCCGGATTTACACTCCCAGCCTGCAGCAAGGCCTCCTGGGTGCAGACAGTGTGGCTGAGACACCATGCAGAAGCAGCAATCGGGTTTAGGCCAACACTGAAGAGCCTGGACAATCAGCGATCATGGAGAGTTTGTGTAAGCAGCAGCACTGTAGTCCTCAGTGCATGCTGTTAAGAAGAAACAAGAGATAGGAACAACGCATTTGTGAGCTGTTTAATCTGGGGCTGAGCTACGAATCAGAACAGCTGCTTAACATGGAGGCTTCAACCAGCCAGAGTGCAAAAATAAGTGGAGAAGAGGAGCCCCCTGCAGTAGATGGGCTGCCAGCATGAGGGGGGCTAACGGGGCCTCGGTCCTTTCTCCCAGGGGTAGTAGAAGTGGCTCCTGGAACCTTCCAGCCACTCTCTGGGGACCTCCAAATACAGGGCTTTCAGATCACCCCAAGTGTGTCATGATCAGTCTCCTCAGCACCTCTCAAGACGCCCCATCAGATAGACTCCACAGTTGAGGAACCCCGGGTCCCCTCACCACCCCCAGGTCTGGCCTCTGGCTTCTCTAGGAAATTGCTTGCCATTTGAGTCCTAGGAAGGCCACGGAGGAATGTGGAACATGCATCTGGGCCCAGGGACCTAAAGTCCACAGCCCATGCCTGGGTGGGAGCCCTGTCCCAAGGGAGTCCCTAGCCTTTCCAGGGCTCTGCCTGTGGAGACTGTTGCTCTTTGGCGGGGCCACATGGGACCATAGATAGCAGTGAGAACACAACCCAGTGCCATCACCAGAGCTGCCTATCAGTGGGAGCCCCAGCTCCTCTCCCTCCCTTATCACCCTCCACAGCTCCCAGAGGGGACGCAGTTCTCAAAAATGACTTCCATTCCCCCTGATGGTTTGGTACAGGCAAGACTGAGGCAGACTTAGGGTCTGGCTGAGCACTGTGACCAGTGACTCCTCTCCCTGCTGCATGGGAGGAACTGTGTCCATAAATGTCCCCATGAGGTCAGTTTTGTCAGCTTTGTCCGGCATTGGCCCATGTGCCCAGCTCACTGCAACTAGTAGCACTGGGGGCAAGAGCCCTGGACCACTGCGACAGGGCACACTGGCCGGAATTAGGTTACTATTCCACTGTTTAATTGGGTTTCAGTAGTTTATCCACCTGTACACAGCACACTGCCGGGGTCTGGATGTGTCCCTCCACAGTCCATGTGTTGAAATCCTCACCCACCACCAAGAGGACGGCATGAGAAGGTGACACCTTTGGGTCCTAACTGGGTCATGGCATGGAGCCCTCTTTGCAGAACAGATCCCAGAGAGCTCCTGGTTCTAGTTCTTTTACAATTTCACTTCTTTGAAGAAGAATAAGACACTACACCCCAACCCATTCTCTTGGCTTCCTGTCTTCTATATCTAGAGACAGTGTGAACTGAAGTGTGTGTGTGTGTGTGTGTGTGTGTATTGTATTTCCCATCACTGAGCCACAGTACCTGACACCCACAACTTAAAGAAGCAGAAATTTAATGTGGTTCATGGTTTCAGAGGGTTCGGTCCATGGTCTGAAGCAGCATGGTGGAAAGGTGTGGTGTAAGAAAGCAGAGCAGAGGATCAGCACCAGAGAGGAAGGGGTCAGGGACCAGAGAGAAACCCTAAAGTCACCCCCCATGACACACAGATACACCCAGGCTGTGCTTCACTAATCCTCTTGGTGGTTCCCAAGCCAGGCAAGTCAACAAAATGAAGCTTAACCACCACGGAGTGTGTGTCTCCTTGTATCTCTGGCTGTTTTTGATTGCACACTGCTCTTCCTATAAGAAAGGAACCACCCTTGGGGCAAGAAGAGACTAATAATCAAAGTCTCCCTTTAACCCTGTCCTCATTTGCTGAGAACCACGCACACACACACTCACACACAGACACACTTTCGAGCCCTATGTACCCTCTCTCCAGCGTACACCCAAGGTTCTTAGATTTCCGTTTTCAAACTGCCTCATCAGCATTGACCTTTGCATCTTTTCTACGTACTTTATTATAAATGACCCCATTCCACAAAGACTCGTAGAGGGTCTGGCCTGTAAGACTCCCGCCCAACCCAGAGCTAGAGTAACAGTGACAAGTGCGAGTCTCTAACTCTTTCCGCGTGTCCCTGGCATGTTTCCACTCATTTGAGCCTCAGAATGGCCCCAGGAACTGAGGGCGGTTGTGGTCTCCATTGTGCAGACCGGAAGATGGGCATGCATGACGCAGGGCCATGTGGTGGTCAGCAGGGAGCCAGGGCAACTGCCCCCCACACCTGCCTCCTCCCTCCAGCTGGGGAGGTAGCCAGATGAGGACAACCTCAAATGTGTGGAGCTCCTCCCTAAAGACGAGGGGTCAGGGAGAGGAGGCCACTCCAGGCAGAGGGCAGAGCACCGGCCACCGCCTGCACCGCGTGCATCTGCAGGGACCTGGGCAGGCGGTAGGGCGAAGACTGCCGGGCAGGAAGAGGGGGGTGGTGAAGATGCAGAGGCAGGTGGGGTCTGGGTCATGCTGAGCGACTGAGATGATGTGAAGAGACTAATGACTGAGTCTCCCTCGTTCCCCAACAGCCAGGCAGTGCTTACATTTACAATCTGACTCCTCCACCCAGAAAACGGCCTGACTGGATCAGGGGAGGAAAGGAGGGGAAGGTTAGGGAAGCTGAGAGGAGCTGTAGCCCCAACCCCAGGATGCTCCTAGAGCTGCAGGGGGGACGTGCTGTGGTCCCGACCCCACCTGTATCCTCCAGAAGGGAAGGCTGGGCCAGGAAGAGCAGGAGGCCTGGGGGCAGGCCGGGGTGTGCACAGTAGGGTTCGGGGTCTGCAGCTCTCCTGAAACACATCCCAGGCCCTTTATCAGGTCACCCTCCTCCCAGAGAGGCAGCCAGCCCCACACCCAGCATTTCCAGGAAAGATTCCCCACAGTGTGGAGAGAAGAGAGAAGACAGCGGACACACACACACACACACACACACACACACACACACACACACACACACCCTGGTTGTCATTTTGAGCCTAATTGTTTTAGCACCAGCTGTCACATCTGCAGAATTCTCCCCTGATGCTGGTGACCTGCAAATTCTAGAATAGCGAGGATGTGTTTAAAAATAGCCCTGATTCCTAGAATTCACCTCTCCTTCTCAGGCCCCCTTCTCCATCTTACTGACAGGCCTGGTAAGAACTCCACTTCAAATTTAGGAGGATAAAGCCCAAAAGCAAAACCCTTTGAATCAGATTTGCTAGGAGGGTAAAGAAAGTGATGGAGGGGGGTGGAAGCCAAGGAGGGGGGGCCTGGGCGGTCTCCAGGAAGGCAGGCTGTGGGCCAGGGGACACTGCACCCAAGCCCAGGAGGTCCACCGACCATGTCTCCCGCCTGGCCACTCAGGTCCTCCAGGCCCCGGGGCAGGCTCCATTTCCTGGGGGCCTCTCTGCGGACAAGCACCCCACACTGACCACCCCCAGATCCCAAGATTCTGTTCCTCCTTGCTCCAGGAGTATGGTGGCATGGGACAAGCCAACCATGCAGCTGGGCACAGCCAGCTCTGTGACCAGGGCCAGCCCTTGAATCCCTCCGAGTCTCGGTTTCCCATCTGTGAAGCCGGCTCCCAGGATTCTTCTGAGGAGACGCACACAGAGGAAAGTGCCCTCCACGCCACGCTCGGGAGACAGCACACTCCTCCCGAGCACACCCGCTTCTCCCGCCTAGGCCCAGCTGCCTTGCTCTTCCAAGCCATCAGATGTGCTTTGACTTCAGCGAGGGCGATTGCGGCCGACAGGAGCTGTGGGTTTGTGGAAGGATTCCGACGCAGCACTGGCCATGGCACGGAGACACGGGGCAAGCTGAGGGTCCTAACACAGAGACAACGACTCTGATCCACCTGTTCTGGGAAAACAGCGCAAGCATTCAAGTCTGATATTGATGGAGGCAATGCTCATAATACGATGTTAAGAGAAAAATGCTGGATACAAATTGTATTTACAACATGTTCTCATGAATGTGAATGAAAATACTAACATGAAATTAGGCAAAATGTTGACAGATGGTTTCTAGGTAAAGAAGTTATTGTGAGGATTTTCTCTATTTCCAGAACAAAGGAAAGAAAGAAAGAAAGAGAGAGAGAGAGAAAGAAAGAAAGAAAGAAAGAAAGAAAGAAAGAAAGAAAGAAAGGAAGGAAGGAAGAGAGAGAGAAACTAAGTTTTGGTTTCCAAAGAGATCAATCAACACCATGGGATTTTAAAAAAATCTTCTTGTCACCCAAATAAATTAAATGTTCAGAAAACAATGTCCTCCAGATGTGCCTGAACGAAAGGTAGGCAAGGAGGAAGAGCAAATCAGCTGTGCTTCGGGTCTTGGGTTGGTACAGGCGGGATGGCCAGCCACGGGTGCTCAGCTCCAGCCATAACCGAGGCGTGGAGCAGCTCAGGAGGGCTTCTCCAGGAGCCCCAAGATGAACACCAATCCGGAGAACGCTCGTGCTTCCCGCAAACCAACAAAGGACGGACGCTAACACTGCTCCCACCCCGTATTCCCTTTGACTCAGGGCCTGTGCTGCTCACACACCCTCCATGGCTCCCTCTGTCAGAGCAGGAGGCTTCCCTCCTCCTCGGGCTTGGCACTCTGCCCACTCTGCCCCGTGCTCCCTCGACTCTACTCCTGCCTACCCAAGACAGAGGGAAACCTGCTTGTGTGCATCAGGAACTTCGAGCTGAAGAAGGGCCAGGGTCTGAAGGACCCACTGTCTCCACAGCTGTGTGGAAACGTAAGTGCACATGAGAGCCAGGCCCCAACTTACACCACTCCTAGAAAGTCAGTACGGCCAGGGATTTAGCTCAGTGGTTTCACCTCCTGCTGCGCAGGTGCAAGGACCCGAGTTCGATCCCCAGTACCAAAAACAAAAACAAAAACAAAAAAATTCCACAAAAGAAAGTCAGTAGGTGTGGGCTGGTCTTACTCGAGAGTTTCTTGGCCTTTGGTAAATCACTCCACAATAAACTGTGCGTGCGTGCGTGTGTGTGTGTGTGTCCCAATACAGAGAGGAGATGAGGTTTTGTAGAAACAGGATGAGCTTTGGAATAAGACAAATTTGGGTTCAAAACTGGTCCCAGACTTCCTAAAAAATTCCTAACCAGCACTCCTCAAAATCATCAAGGTAGCCAGACATGGTGGTACACAGCTGTAATCCTAGGACTCTGGGAGGCTGAGGCAGGAGGACTGCAACTTCAAGCCTACCCTGGGAAACCCAGAGACCCTGTCTCAAAATAAAAATTTCAAAAGGGCTGGAGAAGTAGCTCAGTGAGAAGGCCCTGGGTTCAATCCCTAGTGCCACAAAACAGTCAAGGTCACCAGATGTGAGACAGTCGTGAAGAACCCTAAAGGAGCCTAGAGACTGGCTGACTGGATACAACGTGGCAACCTGAATGACATCCCGGGAAACTAGGGAAATCTGAGTGAAGCCTGGGCTGTATCTAACGGCAGTACTGTATCAATCCACATCATTCATTAATTGTGACAAAGGCCCTACACTAAAGTGAGGGATGCGCAACAAGGGAAGGTGGGCATGGAGTGTGTGGAAATTCTCCAATACCTCACAGTCGTCCTGCAAACTTAAAACTTCTAAAAGAAAAGCTTTATTAACAATAGAGCAATAATAACTCAGGTTCCAGGTACTTATGAATGGCCCGCCTTCGGCAATTACTTCCCATTTTTTCAGCCTCAGCTCCTCATGGAGGAAATGGGACAGTCAGATCTTCTGATGTGAGGCATAGAAAGTGCCAGCCCAACACAATGTCTAGCACACGATCGAAACTCACTAAACATTCTTTGTAAAATCCAAACCAAAAAATGTATTGATGATGAAATAATAATAAATAATAATCAGTCTATATTCAAATTTTTCTAGTTCTCTCCAAAATATCCTTTATAACTTTCAATTTTTCTTCAATATCAAGACATGCATTTGATTACATTCTCAGGTCATTTTATTGCCTTTAAGTTTTAAAAAGTGCTCCTCTTTTTTTTCTTTTCATGACACTGACATTAAACCAGAGTCACAGGAAGGCAAAGCCCAGAAGCCCATTCCCCTTCCCCCAGCAGTGGTACAACTGAGGCTGCAGTCTGGCTCCAGCAATCTGCCCACGAGTCCTCCCAGGATGCTGGTTAGACCTTCCCTGCCTTCTGCACACCAGGCCCTCGGCTAAGCACACTGCATACATGACCTCCACACCTCTCAACAACCCCATCCAGCCACATTGTTATTCCTGCTTAGCACATGAGAAGCTAAGACTTGGGCTAATCCAATAACCTGCCCAAGTCCCACAGCTGTCTCAGCAGAGTTGGGATTTGAGCTCCTCCCCACACTACAAGGTCCCTGCCTTCAGGAACCCCCCGACTAGGAAAGACCAACCCTGGCCAAGCTACTTCAACAATGCATGATGCTGGCACTGTTACACAGAAAGCAGGAGACACCAGAGCCAAGGGTACGGAAGGTAGAGTCTCCAGATCTCAGCAAAGCCTCCCAGGTGGGTGGCCCAGGCTGGGCGATGGAGGGAAGGTGGCTTTCCTGCCCTGCAGCCATGGAGCAGATGGGCCTCCCTGGAAGGGAACCAGAGGTGGCTGGAAAAGAGGTGGGCACCAGGCTGAGGGCCCTGAATGTTTTCATTTGTTCTTTTATTCTTCATTCACTCATTCAGCAAATATTTCCAGGTCATGTAAGTGTCAGACTTGTTTTGATGCTAAGGGTGCAGCAGAGAACAAAAGGGGCAAAGCTCTGGCCTCAGAGAACTTACAGTCAAACAAGGAAGAAAGAAAGAGATGCTGACGAGTGTCGCAGAGATGAGCAGAGCGTGGCAGGGAGCCCTGCAGACAGAGGGCTGCCGAGTTCCATAGACAGGGCCCCATGCAGACAGGGCCGGAAGGGGACAGGGCACAGCCCTTGAGGGTGCCTGGGAAAGACATTCTAGGCAGAAAAGGCAAGCAGGGGAAAGGATGAAGGAACTAAAGGAGCCAGTGTGGCTGGAACCAGAACGGCGACTGGCTAAGAGCTGAGACCTGCTCCTGGGCCCATGGCGCCAGGTCCTGGGGGACATCCAGGAGCTTCGGTGGCCAGGAGACCAGTGCAATGAGACAGGTGTGCATGTGCCAGACACCTGGCTGCAAGCCTGGGGACCTGACCAGGGCAAGACAAGATGCCGAGGCAGGGGGCCATCATACTCGTCAATAACAGGAGCCCCTGGTCATTCCCAGGCCAATAAGGGATCCCAGTGAGGAGAAGCTGGGACAGAAAGGTCCAGCAGAGGCATCTTGTCCAGGGCTCTGTTATCCAGCCCATCTGCACAAAAGCCGCTCTGGGAGGCCACCACTTCGTCCAGCATCCGCTGTCCTCCTCAACATCCCAGCGTGCAGTTCAGCCCAAGCCATCCCAGGCCCTGTGCAAAGCAACTCTGTCCAGCACGCCTTTCCTCCCATGGCAGACAGGCCAAGGAGCCAAAAGGGACTCTGTAGGTTCTCTGGATCCATCATAATTGGAGTGTTTAAAGGTCCCCAAATGCCCATTAGACAATCCACACTTTCTAGCAGCCAGTAAATACTCTGGACCCGGTCAGCAATTTTAAAGGTCCTTAAATAGCTCATTTGCATAATCCATATTTTCAGGGCCCCTAAGCATTTGTCCTACCTGCCTAATCTCAATCTTTATTATGCACGAGGAAAAAAAGACTCCAGAGGAGTGTGGCAGCCCTTTGAAACCCTCCTGGGAAAATTGATTCTTGTTTTTAAAATGACCACATTTGCAAAAGCAGGCACGGAGCTAACCACAAAAGGAAAATGTTTAAAGGGGAGCTGTTCCCTTGTGTAGGCCCCAAAACACGTCTTTTCCTGGAAAGCCAGAAGGCCCTGCCTGCTCTCAGAGGATGCTGGGAACACAGCCCCCCAAACCTGGTTCCAGCTGGGGTGCTCTCTGACTCTCTCCACTCCCAGAGGCCCTGAGGAGGGCCGCAGGGCCACCTCAGCATATTGCTCGCCAGCCCTTCCCAGGTTCAGTCTCAGCTCAGCCTCGGCTGGGAGAAAGGACACGCAAGTTGCCAAGAGAAGTTAGGTCCCGGCATTGTGCACCGATCTGCACCGGGCTGCGGTACGACCTTTGCCACCCGGCAAGAGCCGGGTCACGGCCTCAGCCTCAGGGCACAGCGAGGAAAGGCCCCGAGAGAAGGGTCAGACAAGGCCCCCTCTGCTCTGCTGCCCCTCTGCTCTCCCTGAGACCGGAATTACGGCTCGTTCTGGAGGGGAGATCAGCACCATCTGCCACAGACCCGCACGATCCACACATCAGAACTCGAAGCCAAAGGAGCCAGACGGGAAAGAGCAGACCGTACGGCGCTGTTCCCAGGAACTTCTAGAACAGTCCGGACTGCAGCTATCCTGGAGTGGGGACCAGTGGGGAGCCCCAAGGCCTGCAGCAGCTCCGGGGCGCCTCACTCTGGAAGCGCAGGACTGTGCACGGATTTCCCAAAGTAATCCTCAGCCTGGCTGCAGTTTAGATTCCTCCCCTCCGCTCTTCTTCCCTTCCAGTTTACTCTTCTGAACACACCCGGATGCCAAGCTGCAGGGGGAAGAGATGGCTTCTCCTTTGTCTTGGTGCTTGCGGTTTGTTTCGGAAAGGTTTGGGGAGCGGGGAATATTTAGGCAATGGGACGCCTCTCTGTACCTGGACGCCAGACTTCTCCCCCGCAGCAGCCCCAGCACCTGGGGAGCGGCACCTGCATGAGGGAGGCTGGCAGGTGGCTCTGGGCTGCGCGGGCCTCAGGCTGGTCACAGGGCTTCTGACGCCACCACCAGGCCCCGAAAGGCTGGCTGAGCCCAGGACGAGCTGGCGTGGGGTGCGGGTGAGAACTGAGGGTCGGGGCGGCCCACGTTGGGGGGTGGTCGCCCGCTCCGCCTGCACCTCCAGAGCGGCCCCTCCTGGCCGGCCGAAGGCTCCGGGCCCCTGCGCAGGTGGGCGCGGGGAGCGCGCAGGGTGCCGGGCAGGCGGGCGGAAGTACGGGACGTCCGCGCCCGCTCCTGTCGCTCGCACAGGAAGGCTGCTGGTCCTCGGCCAGGCCTCTCTCCTAGCCTCCCACGCGGGGGCCCGGGCCGCTCCCGAGAGCGCCCCCCGCCGGCTGGCTGCGGACGCGCGGGGCTCGGCTGGGCGCTCCGGGTGCCCCCCACCCCGCCGCCCCCGTCCATCATCCCCCTGGAGCCCGCGCCCCGCGCCTCCCCCTCTGCAGCCCCTCTGAGCAGCGAGAGCGTCGCCAGGACCCGGGCTGCTGGGTCTCCTCTCTCCCGACAGCCGAGCCCCCCCACCCCCACCCCGGCTTCCCAGCCCTCTCGGACCCTTCCTGATTAAGCCCTGAGCGAGTCCCCTGGCCTTTAGACAGACATGGCAGCTGCATGTGTGGCCGAGTAGACACGCGTGTGGGGAGATCAGGGACGGATGGAGGGATAGAGGGGCTCAAGGGCTGGGTGGATGTAGACAACAGATAACTCAGAGAGGATGAGAAGAGAGCTTTAGGTAGATGATAGATGCACACAGGTGACCCAGAGAGATGACAGATGACAGGTGGACATAGACAGACCATAGAATAGACGGATAGATGATGGATGGACAGACCAATGGGTATGGGTATCTGTCCGAAGGGACAATCAGGACCCTGGTTTGCCAGGACAGTACCTAGGCCTTGAGGACCTACTCAACAGAAATGCAGTTACAGTGTCCCGCTGTGTGCTCAGTGCCTTGGGGCCCGCTGACTAAGCACAGCAGCCGCTCTGCCTGGAAGTCGGGGAGCTGCAGGAGGCCAGAGCACAGGCCAGGCTGGAGCCTGGGGCAGCCCAAACCGCTGGGTCCTGGTACCTGGAGACCCGGTGGGCACACACAGCCGGCTCTCGGTGCTGAGATTCCAGTGGGCATCAGAGACACTGCCCCACCACACCGGATCGGAGGAACACATGCTCCAGGAGGGTTCAAAATGGGGTGTATGACACAAACAGGAAGGGGAGCATCTGCCCCCGGTCTTGGGAATGGGCTAGGGGTCCCCAGAAGAAATAGCAAGTCTGGCAGAGGCACCCATGGGTGCCCACCCAAGTGGGGCTCTGATCTGCTCTCTGGTGGGGAGGAACTTGCAGGGGGCCCCGGTGTCTGAGGCGACAATGGTGCTGGGGTACAGCATGCTCAGAGAAAAGGAGGGGTCAGCAGAGGCCAGGCTGAGAGGGGCCTTGAGAGCCAGTCTCTCTTCAGTTCCTGCCTCCTTTGCTGTACTTGTGCCCAGGCACTCAGTATGATGCAAGGCCATCTTCCGGGCCAGGTCTCCAGCCCGGGGGACACATGACAACCCAAGTTGGTCAGCGTCCCACAGGAAGAGCAGTCAGAGGGCCCCCTGCTCCCAGCAGGCCCTCCCCCAGTCTGACCTGGGCTCCCACCTAGCCTACTCAGGGACAGCCTCCCCTCCGGGTGACTCAGCCCTTGCTCACAGCTCCTTTCCTGTCTTTAGCTAAGACGTGCACTGGTTACCATGACGACCCCAAGGAGCCTGGCTCATGCCTGTCTCTCCTGATGAGACCTGGGTATCTAAGTTTCTCATCTGCTCACCTACAGACCTGTTTCATAGGCGGCATCTCAGTCCTTCCTCCCTGCGAGAGCTTGGGAGCTCGGACGGGGCAGCAGTATGGGCAAGGGAGGCCTGAGGACAGACACCTCCACACCAGGACCCCGGGCTTAAGTTTCTGGCTCCAGGGGGAAGGTGTGTCAGCTTCCGGTTACTGTAACAAATACCTAAAATAATCAACTTACAAAGAGACTTATAAAGGTTTGCTGTAGCCCCTACTTTTGGAGGGTCCAATGTAAGACTATTTGACCCAACTGCTGGTGGTCTTATTGTCACACCAGTGCATGCTGGATCGGAACTGCTCACTTCATGGTCAGGAAGTCAAAAGAATAGGAAGAGCGTTAGGATTTATATCTAGATGCCCCCCCACCCCACCCGCCAAGCCTGCTGCACTTGCAGGTGAGGCTTCTGGGAGGTGACTGGATCAGGGGTGTGTGTCATTCATCACTGATGAGTTTATAGCCGAATGTGATGCTGGGAGGTGGAGCTTGGTCGGAGGTAGTGGACAGGTCACTGGGGCCATGTTCTGGCAAGTCTATCTCCTCCCTTGCTCCTCCCTTCACTCGCTCTACTTCCCAGCACCATCCTGTTCTTTGGAGCCCACTGACCCTGGACTGAGACATGAGCCAAAATAAATCTCTCCTCCTTTAAGTTGCACATGTCAAGTATTTTATCCCAGCAATGAGGAAAGAGACTCAGACAAGGAGGAAGAGGGCAGGGCCTCACGATCCCCTTCAAGGGCACATTGGGGAAGGACCCAAACCTCCACCTATTGAAGTTTCCACCACCTTCCAATAGAGTCTTGCTAGGGACCAAGGGATTAACACACGGGCCTTGGGGGACATTCCAGACCCAAACCATAGCAGAGGGGACAAGACAGAGCAGAGAACCAAGGGGTTTGGTGTCTGGGGAGAAGCCATGGGTCACACCAGGAGCTTCCATTATCCCAGGCCACAACACACGCTCCCTTTGAGAGCACAGGTGGGAGAAACACATGGCAGTTGTCCAATGGTGCCAGTCTCATCAAAATATCATACACACACCACCACCACCACGACCACCACCCCTGTGTTAGTTGGCTTTTCACTGCTGTGACAAATGGTGCAATGATCAACCTTGAAAAAGGAGGAAAGGTTTATTTTGTCTCCTTGTTTGGAAGTTTTGATGGCCCCTGCTTTGGGCCTCCCCGGCACAGAACCTCCTGGCCGGAGAGTGTGGTGGAGAAGGCCCTTCACCTCACGGCCAGCTGCAGAAGAGCGAAAGAGGAAGACTAGCGTCCCACAGTCCCCTGGCGGCACCTCCTGCCAGGCCCTGCCACCTTCTGAGGAAGGGCCCAGTTCAGAGACAAGCCTTTAACAGGTGGGCCTTGGAGGACTTTCCAGATTCAGATGATAGCAGTGGCCAAACTATTCTTCCTGAAACATGGTCCGGTGTTCCCCTGCCGCAAACCATCGATAGCTCCCTACTGCCAAGAAAGGGAACGCAAATGTCTTGCCCTGGACTCCTTCTCCTTTCAAAATCTCCCTCTCACGATCTACCTCATAGCCTGCTTTGCTGCTCCCTACAGACCCTCCTCCCCATGCCACAGCCCTGGAAGACCACTTCCTGATTCTTGGAGGGGCTCTGTCTCTCCTACCACTGAGCTTGCCTGGCACGGAGCCCTCTGTCCAGCCATCTTCGCTTCATAGACACACCCTCAAGCCATCTTCACTATCAAGGTTCAGTCCCGATTTCAGGCCCTTTTGCTTCTCTCCTGTCCTGGTTAAAATCCAATTCCTCCTTCTTCCTTCCTGGCTGCATCCTTGGGTCCCTAGGAAGGACTGAGTCTGTCACGTATCATGCTTCTTCATGGTCCCCTGAAGATAACCCCCTGGTCTTCTCCACTTTGGTGACCCTTAATTTTTGCTGTCAGAGGGCCTGGCCTAGGGCCAGAATTAATGTGAATTTCCTGGCACAAATGTGTCCTCCCCTTCCTCTCTGGCTTGGTTTGGAAAGCCTTCGCTGAAGATGCATCAGAAGACACTGGATGGGCAGCATCTGCTGCTGTGGCTTAAATCTAAAATGTCCCCCAAAAGTCTCATGTGTTTAGGAGTGGGATCTGGTCAGGAGAGGCAGGTCACTGGGATGTGACCTGGAAAGGTGTGTTCTTGTCCCCAGCTCCTTCCTTCCCTCTCTGCTTCCTGGCCACCATTTGGTGAGCTGCTTTGCTCTACCATCTGTCACACTCTTTGTGCACTGGAGTGAGTTGACCGTGGACTGAACCCGATGAAACCGTGAGCCAAATGAACCTTTCCTTTAAGCTGTGAGTGTCAGGTGTTTTGTCCCACCAACAGGACAGTGACTAATACAGCCCCACACTCTCACATACACACAGTCCTCTTCTGGGAAAGAGGCAGGGGACCAATCCTCTTCTGGACTCTGCTGCCTTCCATCCCAGCTCTGCAGAGCAGCAAGCAAAAAATGGGTGGCTGGGTCTTCTCGGGGTGGGAACAGGGCTCCCTGGCATCAGGCAAAGGAGGCAAAGGAGGCTCAGGAGCAGGCCACTGTGACATGCAGGCAAAGCCCCTGCTACACCCAGGCCCAGTCCTGGCCTTCTTGCCTGGAGGTAGGGTAAGCAGTGGTGTTGCCAGTGAGGCCGCAGGGCCTCGACCGCCACAGACCACCCCCCCAAGCCAGCAGGCACAGCCCTTGGAGGCAGAGGCTAACACGGCTACTTGGTCCCAGCCTCCCTCTAAGAGTGGGAGCATTGATTGGGCACCTGTGGGGCTCAGCACTGTGACCTCTGAGGATGCTTCACTTCTGCACAAGCCTGAACCCAGAAAAGAGAAATCCAATTGGAGGTCACGGTGCTCACTTCCCAGCTGGGCCCCAGCGTGGCAGAGGTGGAGGGTATAAACAGCGAGGAGTAGCCACTGAGAAATCAATGGCAAGCGGGGAAAATGGCCCTCTTCCCTGCTGGCAGGGCAAGGCAGGGCAGGACACGTGGTCCAGGCAGGGCCACCCCCATCCCAGCCGATACTGCAGGCCACAGACACGGGCCTCACTGCTCCCTGCCTGAGTCACAGTCCCCTTCCCTCGCCAGGAAGGGCCTCATCTGCTCTCACACCTTGGAATATGGGGACTTACAGGCTGAGCACAGGAGGAGGGGACCGCAAATAAAGGTCTCAGGAGGGGTTGAGCTTGGGCTCTCGGTGAGTCAGGGGTTGGCTGAGCTCACTGACTTAAACTCAGCAAGCTGGCACCGGTGTGGACACCACACATGGAAACACACCTGATCCACTGTCATCTATGGGTCCCCGCAGACGCTACCTAGTTATCCTGGAACTCACCGGGCCAGAGAGAACGGAGGCCCAACGACGTGCCCGGCCCTGTGGTGAGCCGCTTGTGCCTCACTGTGAAATGGTGACAGTGCCACTGTGCTTCAGAGGGCGTCTGTGAGGAGCACATGTGAAAATACGGGCCACACCTCAGCCTGTGAGGGGCCACGCATGTAGCAGGGATCTCTGGCTCTGACAGAGAGGAGCCTTCAGGTGCTGCCAGTAAAGGAGTGTCGCTGCCCCGGGAGATGGCCCCTGTGCCTTGATCCTTCGAGTCCCTGTGGTGCCTTTGACTGGCATTCTGGGCTGGCCTCTGAGGCCACCTTTGTGTTATAACCGCTTCTGGAGAGATGACACACGTGAAGGCCTGGAGCCGAGGCTACCACACAGTATGTGTCACGTCAGGCGAGCTTTTCACGACAATGACACAAGCTGCCCCTGGGAAGCCGGGCTTCCAGCGAACTTTCTAGAGAGGGACTTCTAGGGTCTAACGGACAAATGCAGGCCCTACAGTGCCTTAGCCAACCTGCATTCATCTGCCTCCTTGGGCCTTGCTCCACCTCTCAGACCGGAGGCTCTGTGTCCTAAGATGCCAGAAAAGACAGTGCACAAAGGCACTGTAAACCAGGTGGGGTGGCGCCTGCCTGCAATCCCAACACTCCAAAGTCTGAGGTAGGAGGATCTCCTTGAGTTCGGGGCCAGCCTGGGCTACATAGTGAGTTCAAGGCAGCCTGGGCTACATAGCAAGACCTTTCTGTAAAACACAAAGACTATGTGTCACGTGAGGGAGTTATAAAGAACCTTCTCTCTTCCTGCCTTGTGGGAGGTAAAAGGCTAAATTCCTATGGTGCTGGGCATGGAACTCAGACACAACTCGAGAGCTAGGCTGCTGAGAGCTTCCAGATGCTGCCGGCTTCCATTAGCCTCCCTCGGGTTAAGGATGCTCTTAACGTAAACCGATGGGCAGAGGCTCTGCCTTGTTTAAGTAATGGTTTCCACTCACATCGCAAACATAAATTGATAGTTACTCCTCTATTCTGAGGCCAGCACAATTCATAGTGGCTTCTCACCTTCTGCCCTTTTCAAGCAGAAAACACAGCTCAAAGAGAGGGGGAGGAAGCTGGGCCAGGACCCCAAAGTCACATAGGCCCCCCAGATTTTCCGAGTCCTCCAATGGTCCCTCACTTAAAGACCCTTCTTGATCACGCGAATGTGACACGTGAGACACAGCCGGGTCGGAAACACAGCAGAGGGGGGAGAAGCTGCCGCCCCTGGGAAAGAAAGGGGTCCACTGGGCGACCTCAGCCATCACTACGGGGGACAGTGACCCGAGTGTGAATCCAGATGCGGCTGCTTCACCTGAAGTGAACCAAAACTCTTGCTGGGCAACAGCGCCAAGCAACCTGCCACCAACTGAGCGGTCAGCAGTGGACAGAGTGGGCGGGGGGCCGAAAGCCCGGTGCTGCCGTCTGTGCTAGGATGCTTTTGCAATCCTTTGGGCCAGAGGAGGCAAAGCCCCTCTTCCAGACCCAGAGATGGAAGGTCAGCGTGCATCTCTCACCCTGAGGCCCCGAGAGTGGAACGCTTTATTCCTAAAGCATGGGCTTGTCCAGCTCCACTGGGCCGCCTACAGTGAAGCGACCACTTTACTTTTCTACCTGGTATTGGTGGTTAATTCAGGGACACTGTCACAGCCTCCAGGTCCTGGGAGCCCAGCTGAGACCTCCGCCTGCCACCACTCGGGCCGGGCTGCCAGTAGCTCAGCACCGCGGAGACGATCTCAGCTCCAGTTTGCTCAGACTCCAGACCAAAGGCTCCGCCTCAGCTTCTGATGGACTGAACAAAACTCAGGGACTGGACGGGAGCTGCCTCAGTCCCTGGGGCCGGCGCCAAGAAGCGCAGGGGCGGAAGGGTGGCGGGTAGGGGTTCCGGGGCCACACAGCTTCTCATCCGGCCGCCCCAACCCTGCCGGGGCTGTTCTCAGCGTGCGCCCGACACTACAGGGGGAGGAGTGGGTCCTCGGCGGGGCAGGCAGGGGACAGCACACCCCTGAGGGCGGGATTCCTTCCCAAAGAGATGCCTTCTCGGCCAGAAGCTGTGAAGGTCTCGGGATGAGGGTGGCAGGAGGCGGCAGAAGCATCCCTGGCCTGCCCCATGGGGCTGAGAGCAGGCCTCTGTCCATAAAGGCCCCTTCCTCCCATGGCCGCTGGCCACGGGCCGAGGTGGCTCCAGACACCGCACTCTGACTGTCCGCCCCTTGGGTGAGTGTCCTTCTAGCCCTGAGGCACACTGTCCTTCCCCTGCAGGCTGGGTGGGTCCCCACGGACTCTGGAGGTGGAACATTTGCAGGAGGGAAAGGGAGAGGAGATGGAGGCGGTGAGGGAAGGGAACCGAGGACAGTCCTCACGAGTCTTTCCGCACACACAGCCCTCCACCGAGACTCCCCTGTCCTAGGGGAGGCACACATGGAACACACAGAAGCACTTCGGGGATCCTCCACCCACCCTCATAATTTTATTTATTTATTTATTTATTTTTGGTACCGGGGATCGAACTCTGATCCTTGTGCTTGCACAGCAGGCGGCAAAACCACTGAGCTAAATCCCCGGCCAAAACCCTCATAATTTTAAATGAAATGCTTACACCTTCTTTGTGCCTTGTTGCAGACAACATGCCTGTGAGGAGGGCGTGTGTGTGTGTGTGTGTGTGTGTGTGTGTGTGTGTGATTCTCCATCCAAGTGCTTTCTCCTTTTCTCCCTTCATGATGTGGGCTGTTACCTCTCGCTCCTGCTCCCACCCTAACTTCTGGCCTGCCCAGCTGGGTGACCTGGGACAAGTTACCTGGGTGCCCAGTGGGGTGACCTCCAGGTCTGTTTCTGCATCGGGGAGGTGGGGCTGTGAGTGCACCCAGGGAAGCACCTGGTGACGCTGCCTTGCTAGGGTGCAGTGCACATGGTGCACCTCCAGAGTGGCAGCCACCCACCGGGCACATCGTTATTCATAAACACCACACTGCCCCCTCCCCAGCATCTGGCAATCCTCAGCCCCGGCCCCATGCCATGGTCAAGGACATCTCTCCACCTTGTGCGGGTGCTGGCACACCTCTGCCCACGAGGCCAGATCACCTGGACTCCTCTGAGGTCCCCTCCCTCCTGTTCTCCCACCCCTGCTGAGAGACCCCCACACACACACACACACACTGACCCCATGGAGGCCCAAGGGAGCCAGAGGCATGGGCCAGGTGACGCAGACTCCAGTTTTGATGGTGTTAATCACCCCCACCTTTCTTTGGCAGTACTGAGAATTGAACCCAGGAAGCACTGAGCTATACCACCAGCCTTTTTGGTCTTTTTTCATTTTGAGACAGGTTTTCCCTAAGTTGCTCAGGCTAGCATTGAGCTTGCAATCCCCCTGCCTCAGCCTCCTGAAAAGCTGGGGTTACAGGCATGTGCCATCATGCCTAGCTACCATCCACCCCTCTTAAAGACACTGCAGGCGAGCAGATGGCTGGAAAGGGTGGGTGCTGAGGGCCTGGGATCCCCCAGAATGAAACTGTCCCTTGCCCAGGGTCCAGGCATGGCCTGGGTTGGGGTAGCCAATGTGGCTGGCCTGTCACATGGTCAGGAGCCAGGGCCCTCCTGGAAGAGGGGCCTGAAGGGAGCCAGGGAAGGACAGTACCTTTGTGCTGACTGGAGTGTCACCCAGGGATGAACAGATTTATTTCATGACAAGTTCAAATGCCCGTGCCAGACTTCCAGACACTTTCACTCCTGACGGCTCCCAAACACACCCATCTGCGGAACCCGGTATTCACCGCCCTGTCTATGTGAGTAAAGACTTCAATTCGCTGGTTACCTTTGATGTCCCTGCTGCCTTTCAACACAGTTTTACATAATCTAACTTCAGAGCCTGTTCTTTATCACACACTTCCTGTCTAAAAGCAGTCGATTGGTTGATGGACTCTATTTAAAAAGTACCTATTGAAGACTGGCTAGGGCCAGCTGTGAACCAGATCCTCCCGGTACAGAAGAGAGGAGGGGAGAGATGCTGGTTCACACTCTTCCCTCCAGGAGGCGTTCAGTGGGGGGACCGAAATCACACACCCAACAGGCTTGGCAACCATACCCAGAGAGAGGAACAAAACCTGCTTCAGGAATAAAAGACTGGTTCCTGCTTTGGCACAGGTCTGTGATTGCAGGTTTGTGAATTCCTGAGTTAGAATTTATGAATATACATCATGGTGCATGAAATAAAGCTCTTGATCTAATAATACTAATGCATGCAGATACAGTGTGTGCTGAGTGAGTAATTAGCAAAGCTGTTATCCCCGCTTGTGGAGGGAGGAGGAGAAACTGCCCATATTTATGTATGCTGTCCTGTCCACTGTGACCACCACCAGTAGGTGCTGAGCAGCAAAATGGTCCAGACCAAGCTGTGCTGCATTAAAATACACCAAATACCAAAAATGAGTACAAGACATTAAAAGAGCTCAGGAATAAATTTCGTATTGATCACATGTTTCAATGATAACATTTTTATATATGGAGTTAAATAGAATATAAGCTATGTTATTAAAATCAATTTCACCTACTTTTTGCATTGTTAAGTGTTGCTCCTAGGAAATTTAAAATCGCCAAGTAAGGTTCATTTTTAAGGCCCACATTCCACTGGTGTTGGCTAGTACAGAACTAAAACATTCATGTCCATTTCACTGCTACTTCTGCAAAGTAGGCATTGGCCCCATTTTAAAGATGAGTTAACTGAGAGTCAGAGAAGTGGTGAATTGCTCCAAGTCACTCCCATAAAGCTGCAGTAACTCATTTTTGGCAGTGGCTGTCAGGGGTTCATGCCTCAAGGTCTTCCCACAAACTGAAGACCAAGACAGCCAAGCTGACCAGCTGCAAGGCCTGGGCCAGCTGTCTGCTCTGTCTTGTTTGCCTCCCTCCCCGAAACAGGGCGCTCACGCCACCCTTACATGGTATGGTGGGAACAGAAGGAAGGTAAGTATCATGCTCAGCGAGTGGGGATGTCACCACTGTGTCAGACATCCTACAAATACCAGGTATGATTCAAAAAATACAGGGAATGTTTAAATGAAAAAATTTAAAAATTATTACAGCAAATGACACATTGCCATTGAGCCCTCTAAATATTCCCCCTCGCTTCACACACACTTGCTTCAACACTCTTGCCACTCCCTGAAGCAGTTCTGGAAGTCCTCTTTCATGGCTTTTTGTGGCTGCCTTGATGTTCTCAATCAATTCAAAATCTTTATGGCAATTTCTGTCAGGTAAGAACATCACAATGTGTCCTCATCCACCTTACTCACCAGAGCTGGGACCGTGCAACTTCTGGCTCATCCCCAAAGCCAAAATGACCGTGAAAGGTAAACATTTTTAATCCATTCAGGGAACAGAGGCAGTCAACACAACCAAAGGTGCTCATGAAAGAGGACTTCCAGAACTGCTTCAGAAAGTGGCAAGAATGATGGGATGGTGTGTTCAAAGGGAGAAGGAAGATGCTGAGGGAGATTAATGGCGATGTGCCTTTTACTGCAATCTAATAAAAGGCATCTTGGTTGTGTCCATGTTTTGGAGATTATAAATAAAGCTGCTATAAGTGAGCGGGTTTTTGAGTACATACATTTCCAGCATCTTTGAGTAAATATCCTGTAGCATAATTGTCAATTGTATGGTGAGTGCATGTGTAGTTTTATAACAAACCACCAAGCAGTCTTTCAAAATGACCATACGTTTTGTGTCCACCACCAGCAGTGAAGGAGAAACCACACTACTTTCAATGAGCTTGTTACCATGTTATTCTGACTTTTAGGGTTCCACACCGTCTACTCTCCTGGGGCTCCCCCAGGTAGCACTCAGCACCAGAATATCCACCTGTGCTGCCAAGGTCTTTCCATGTGCCACCCCACGAATCCTCACAGCAGCCCTAGGGCCTCAGCGCTACCCCCCACCCCCACATGTGGAAACGGAGGCTCCCCAGTCAGTGACTCGTCCAAGGCCACACTCCTCACAGACAGCAGAGGTGGCATTTGAACTCTCTGGCCCCTGGGACCTGTCTCTCCATCTTACACAGCTATGAGCACCTTAGGGGCCAAGAGGACACCTCACTCGCTCACCAGGACGTCACCCTGCCTGGCATCTGCAGGACTCCAGGGATGCTGACCCTGCTCGGTGGCCCACTCAGCCCGTAGAAGGCAGGGCTCTGTCCCCTCACACGAGCTGTCCCCAAGAGTCCTGCCTGTCCCTCCTCCCAGGACCCTTCCCCTCATGGTCCCAGTGTTCCTTCTGGGCTGAAGACCCCCAAATCTTATACCCAACCTGCCCTCATGCAAAGACCTCCATCTCCTCTTATCTCCGGATGTCCATTGGCACTTGTCATTTTAGGGGGCCCTTCAGCCCCCTCGTAGTCACTGGTAGGAACTGAACATCTGTGCTCCCCCAGATCCATGCACTGAACCTTTCAGTCCTAGTGGAGCGGAGCTTAGAGGTGGGGCCTCTGGGGGGTGACGAGGTGGAGCCGAGATTATGAGGTGGGGCCTGCAATGGCACAAGTGTATAAGGATACGAGGCGGTGGGAACCAGGGAAGGCACCCAAGGAGACAGCCCCGAGGCAGCTCCCACAGGCCTGGTGCAGGGGAGAGACTCAGCGAATGTCTTAGGGCCATGACAGACCAGGTTCCCCCAGCCCCGGGTCCTGTGGGGCCACAGGTAGGGTGCCTCCGGCAGAGCACACAGTAGGACTTCATCCCTGCTGACCAGTCTGCCACCAATGCCCTAGGTGAGGGAGGGGCTGTATGAAGTGAGCCCCCTCTACTTTACTGCCCTTATCCGACAGCCCTCAAAATGGGGGCACCGGCCGGGGCTCGGCTTCCTCATGGAGCACCCACATCACTGACATCGAATAAATCGTTACAAGACTCTCACGACACAGTAGTCTCGTCACCATTTAAAGACTGGGAAACGGAGTCTCAGAGAAGGGGCACTGCTAGTAAAAGGCAGGGTTGGCGCAGTGGGCACCTACTGCCTCTCTCTCGGCCCACACCCAGCCTCCCAGCCTTGTCTGAGATGCCTCTGCCCACCACCTGCTGCCCTAGAGGTGGAGCCTGACCCAAGCCGAGCTGATCAAAGGCCCGTCCTTGGCCCCTGCCCCCTCGCATAAGAGCATGTGACCCCTTCTCAGCAAATCTGGAGATGGTACTGTGAGTACAAATGTCCAGAGAGATGGAGAAAGAGCAACGAGAGAGAGTGACTGACTGGGAGCTCTGGAACTCCCAGCCTGGGGTCCGTGGTGGCCAGAACCCCAGCTGCAGCCTTGCCCGGGTCTCCCAAAGCACATCCTTGGTTCATGCCAGGTCCAAGGGTTCCTGTTTACCTGGGAGGGTGCTAAGCTGGCAAGTCTGAAGCAGGGCTGAGGCAGAGGACACTCCAGATGGTGGGAGGGTCTCAGAAATGAGCCCAGGGAAGGGGAGAGGCAGGGCACCTCAGGTGTCTGCCAACACCTGGAGCGCTTCTCCCACTGCAGCAGGGCGTGGACTCAGAGCGGGGCCGGGGGACGATGGAGGCTGGGGGCTTCATGCCAGGCTCGGGTGGGTAGAGTCCAGCCTACTAGAGCGAAGAAACTCACTGGACAACTCCAGAGTTGCCACCTCTCCCAGTCTCACCTCACTCCGGGCTAAGAAAGGACTCATGCGTGGAAGCAGCGCTATCTCCTCCTGTCCCCACCAATACCTCCCACTTTTTACCAGTGCTGTGCTAACCCCTAGGCAAATCTTCCTTCTTGCACTGGACTGGAAAGTATTGGGGCAGAATTTGTGTCTGCCCCAGTTTGTTTTTGCTGCTCCAAAGCACCTGGCCCAGGCTCCAGCCTGTAACAAGAAAGTCTCAAAGTCTCAAGGATGTTTGTGAAATCAGGTCACCTGGGGACCCCAGAGGGCAGCCCCTACTCTGCCGTAGCTGTCTCTAAGCGGGTTTGTGTTAGCCCCATCCAGGGCTTCAAAGAGGGGCTCCCTGGGGCGGGGAGATGGGAGATGGGGCTTACACTGAGGTCCCCGACAACACCAGGGCTCTGGGGCACCATGCCCTTCCAGGAAAATCTTGCCTTTGCTCATCTAGTTTTGCTTTTACTTCCTTTACAAGTTGGTGCCAGACGCAGGGCTGAGAGCCAGATTAGCAATGAAAGCTGTCAAAAAATATCTCCCCTCCAGAAAAAGCAAAGGAAAACAACATCTTGGTGGGGTTTTCCAGGGTAAAAAAAAAAAAAAAAGTGAAATACTCTCTTGCCTTCTATGTGTTGCCCAAAAATGGCAGTTTTGCAGAGAGAAAGCATATTTTTCCCCGAGCAAAGCCGTTTGTAGTGTGAAAGATAGAGTGTGTGTATTGAGCACAAAGACACTAGTTGGCCCGAGGCACAGCTACGCAAGCTATTTTCACATGAGTTTAGACTGGGCAGAAAAGGCCTGGGAGGAGGAAAAATAAAATCTTTGTTTTGTGAATACAGAAAAAACCACTGGCTTGGATTGGATTCAAACCTAAGGTCTGGTCGGAAGCTAGACACGAGCTGCGTGAGGGCATGGGAGTCGGGGTGCTGCCCTGTTTGTGCTCTCTGGAAGGCGTAGGCGCGGTCTGACACCCAGGTCTGCTCCAGGAGGCGCTCAAGCATCCCTTGGTCCTGCCTCCTGTTCCCTTGGGACTCACCTCACCAGGCTCTGGAGAAGACCGAAGGAAGCGATGGCCATGGAGGTGTCAGCACAACCCCTGGCCCCCAGCGAGCACTGAGCGGCAGTGGTGGCTTTGCCGGTGACAGAGATGGTGATGGTGATGATGGAGGTGAAGAACACGGTGGTGATAATGGGGCTGGATGGCAGCGATGGGGTCGGTGATGATGATGAAGAAAATGATTGTGATGTTGATGGCAAGAGTGAGGACAGTAATGACCAGGGATGGTTGCGATGGCGATGAAGATGATCATGAGATGATGATAAGGATGACGGGAATGATGCTGGTGATGAAGAAAGATGTGACGATGAACACGGTAGTCATGGTGGTGGGGCTGAGGACCAAAGATGGTCACGATGAGAGGAGGAGGGGGACCACGACGTGATGACGATGGTGGAGACGGTGAGGGTGAGGGTGGGGGTGACTCCTGCCTCACTCCCTGTGGGTACCACTGCTCAGCTCCTGCTTCCTTCTCAGCTCAGCCAGCCCTCAGAGAACCTGGAGCCCAGTCACTTACAGGGTGGTGTGAGAACCAGCAGCACCAGCAGCCCTCCTGGGCATGTGTGAGTTACGCAGATTCCAGACCTTCACGTCACAACCCGAGAGCTCCAGGAACACGCACATTAAACAGGCCCCTAAGGAGCTCCAAAACTAGAGGTGGAGAACTCCCCGGAGTCCAGCCTCTCACTTTACAGATGCAGAGACTGGGGCCTGGGTGACCAGCTGGGGACGGCAGAGCCAGGACTTGCTTCAATTCCAGGAGCAGTCCCTTGGCATTCTAGGAGGCCTGTCGTTTATTCCACGGTTACAGCGTCAGTGCCAACTGCCTGCCCAGAGTGCAGCCCAGGGCCAAAACCAGATCAGACAACTGGGGTGGGAGGATGGAGCTCTCCAGAGCACCTGCCTGGGAAGTGGTGGGTGCCAACTGAGGGCAGCAGGGGCGTGGGGCTCAGTGGGAAAGGGTGCGTGGGTGGGGGAGCGGGAGGCCTGGAAGAGCTCGACGATCCAGGCGCATGGCCGGGGAGAGGCAGAAGCTGAGCTGGAGCTTTGAGGGATGAGCAGAGTTTGGGCAAACTAAATAAAAGCAGGGTATACTGAAGCAGAGAGAGCAGCGTGAATAAGGACACAGGTGGAAGGTTCAGGCTGCTTTGGGAACAGGAAGAAGTTGGGTCCAGAGCTCCAGGTGACTTGGGCCGCATAAGGCCCAGTGCTGGGAGGCCACAAGCACCATCCCACACTGAGCCAGGATGCTGGCTCTGCTCTCTCAGCAGCGGAGAGCCAGGGAGGCTGAGGAGCGCCTGAGGACGGGCATCCCTGCTGCCGCCTTCCGCTGGATGGAGCCAGAGGCAACCTGTCCCCAAGCTCAGGCCCCTAAAGGTACCCACATGTGACCATCAGGCCCAGGGGGTCAGCTGCCAGCTCCACAGGCCCACGGACAGCCCCCCCCCGCCTCACCATGGCCAAGCTGCTCCGGGCTCTGTGCCAACCCTGCACCCCCATCCCCCCTACACAGCCCACCTCGGCCCCTCCCTCACGCAGTGGAGAAATGAATGGGCCCCTGAGATCCGGGGCTGAGAGACGGGCTGGGCCGCCCGTGGGTGTCCCACAGGCTGAGTTTCCTCTTCATGCACACGGCCCAGCAGTGTGACCTGGGCCATGCTGCTTTGGATGTTGTTGGTTCCCCAGAATTCATGGACCAGAGCTTGGTCCCTGGGGTGGCCCTGCGGGGAGGTGCTAAGAGAGGAGCCTGGTGGGGGCGCATGGTCACTGGGAGCGAGCCCTGGAAACAGACTAAGGCATTTGTCACAAGGCCCCGGTTAGTTAGGGATTTTGACACAGTAAGGAAAAGCTGATGAATGCGGGCCAGTGACGCTTCTCGCTGAGCCTCCATTTTCTCATCTGTAAAATGGGGATGATGACACTTACCTTAAGGGGCCCCCAGGGGTTCAAAGGGCAGATGAGGGCAAACAGCCAGCCCAGTGGCCAGCGTGGGTGCCAGCTATGTGGTGGCTGCTCTGATGATGGTGATGACGATGACAACGGTGACGTAGCACCCCAGCTCCAGCCCGCATCATCGGCATCACCGCCAGCAGCAGTAGCAGCAGCAGCAGGGTCAAGCCATCTTCCGCTCTGCAGCCTCCTGGGCCCTCATGAGCCACGCAGCAGCTGGAGACTGAAATGCAAAGAGCAGCCCCAGGAGAGAAAGAGGGTGAAGGCCACATCTGCCCCCAAACAGGCTTGTCCGGTGCTCAAGGTAAAAAGAACCCAGTGTGGAGAGCAAAGGCTCAGCGGCTCCACACAAAGTGAGGAAGAGGCCCCGGGGCAGCCTGGGGAGGGGCCACAGGCCAAGAGAAAGTTCCAGAGCATCTTAGGTTCTTCCTGAAGCATCCCATCTGGCCCAGAATTAGCAAAGAAGGATTCACAGGCACAGGTGGCAAGGGTGCCTTCCACGGCACACAGCGAGGGTTGTTTACAAGATACTGCTAGACCCAGCATCCCTTGGGAGAGATGAGCTGGCGGGGGTTACAGCTGGGGAAACTGAGGGCAGGGAGGTAAGTGGTTTCCCTGAAATGCTGCAGTTCACATCTTGAAAGAAGCAGGTCTGATCTAACCTGTTCATTGCTGCCATGCGTGCACACACACGCATGCCTGAGTGCACACACACGCATGCCTGAGTGCATGTGTGCCTGCATGTGTGTGTGTGGGTGTATGCATGTGTGTCTAGACAATATAAGAAATCTGAGCAGAGGTTACCTGCATAAGAGAAAGGCTACCTGCAGAAGTCCCTTCCTAGCCAGGCGTGGTGGTGCACGCCTGTAATCCCAGCACTCAGGAGGCTGAGGCAGGTGGACTGCCATGAGTGTGAGGCCAGCCCAGGCTACACAATGAGTTCAAGCCCAGCCTGGAATAGATGAGAGCCTAGATGAGAGAGGGTGAACCAAGGAAGAACTGGGCCCCATCCAGGTTGGATGTGTTTAAAGCAAGGAGGACCCCACTGGTCTGGAAATTTCCAAGCTGTGGAACTGGAAGCTGTTGGGGTTGGAGCCCAGGAATCTGCATCTCAACAAAGCCTCTAGGGGACTGTATGTTAAACCTGATGCAGGCCAGAATCTGAGAAACACTGCTATTTTGGGGGTTCCCAGAAGTTTGAGGCAAATTTAATTAAGTTAATGTGACTAAGTTTTTAAACTATCATTATAAAACAGCCCTACCCTCAAGGTTGTAAGAGTAATTTTGACACTGGGGAGCTAGCATGGGCCAAGGGCTGCAGTCCTGTTCTCAGGACCAGTGTTCCTAGAACGTGGCCGTAGCTGGACCTCCGGGAACACAGAGCAGGTGCCCAGTCCTCTTCCAGGTCCGGAGCAGCCCTGCGCACGGAGGAAACGCTGAGGTAACATGCAGCCTGCGGTAGCCTCTGTGTGTCCCATGCCCCACGCACACTTACACCTCTGAACAGCTTCTGGATCTGTTTGCCCTCAACACAGCTGCAGATCTGAGTTAATCAGAACGTTAACACTGTGTTCCACCCATGCAAGAAGGAAGGCTGGGACTGATGGACAAAACCTGTAACTTTGCGTCCTCAGTGGGCCCATTTTTCTCATTTGTGAATGAGAAGCATTTGTGAATATTCTGAGTTTTCACATACAGGGTCCTTCATATGAGACCACTACCTGTACCTATGTTGTTTTGTGGGACTTTTGTAGGATTTAATTTCAGAAAAGATGCTTCTTCCTTTTGAATGTTGGGAAATTGCCATTTGAGGTCAGGCCTCTTAATTTAGAGGTGCAGCATCCAAATTCCCTGGTGACGAGGTTTTGAGTATAATTAAACAGAGAGCAGGGAAGACTTTGTCCAGTGGAGGGACACTAATAAATCGGGGGGAGAAGGGACGAGTATACTTTGGGGACTTAGGAAAGTAATTTTAGTCATTTAAGTGGCTTTCACTCTCAATGCCAGGACTTGGAGAAGTAACTGGCTCTGTTCAGCTGGGCATTGCAGCCTCGCGGGCTTCGAGCCACCTGGCTGGGTTCACTCATTTGCCCCCAGGAAGTCCCCCGAAACTCCCAGGTCGTGACGGCACTCTCAGCTCCGGGAGGGAGGGTCCCTGAGACCCGCCACCAGGAGCTCACGGCCCTGGCCACTCCAGGCCCAGTGAGACCCACCGGGACCTCTGTCACGGACAAGCGTGTCACATCATCTGCCACGGAGGCCAAGGAAGGAAGTGCGTGCCCCTCCCTCTGCTGCCTTACAACAACGCCAAGCCAAGAGGGGACAGGAGCCAAAGGATTCTGCTCTGAAAACGCCACCGGGTCTCACCTGCAGGTCTGACCTGTAGGTCTGAGGCAGAGAAAAAGTGGGGACCACAACCCGCAAGAGAGGCCAGGGAATGGGGCAGCCACAGAGTGACCAGACCGTGGGGCCCAGGCAGAAGGCTCTGAGGCCTCCAGGGTCCTCTAGCGGCCACGGTCAGGTCCAGCCTTACCTTGGCATGCATGCGTGTGTGTACATGTGCATGTACATGGGTGTGCCTGTGTATGCACACGTGTGTGCCTGTGTATGCATGGGTGTGCATGTGTATGCATGGGTGTACATGTGTGTGCATGTGTGTGTGCATGTGTATATATGTGTGCCTGTGTATGCATGGCTGTACCTGTGTACACATGTGTGTACATGTGTATGCATGGGTGTGTACATGTGTATGCATGTACATGTGTATGCGTGTGTGCATGTGTTTGCACATGTGTATGCATGTGTGTGTGTGTGTGTAAATGAGCATCCGCCAGCTGGGAGGACGATGAGTGATTCTGCTGCCTCTGTCCCTTTAGAAATGACATCAGCGGGCCCAGACAGACACAGCTGGCGCCAGCAGACTCAGGCAGAGGCCATACATCCAAGGCTGGCAGGAGGAAGACCACGGCGGTTGGGGGTGGGAAGCCCAGGGGTGGCAGTGACCCCACTGTGACTGCCTTGGACCCCTGAAAACAGCACAGCATCGGGGACACGGCTGAACCAGCAACTGTCCAGGCCCTCCCTGTGTGTCAGCGCCCACCTGACAAGCAGGCCCAGGCAGCCGAGCCAGGAGTGTCGCCAAGCACAGGCACAGCCAAGAGCAGAAGGGCATCAGCTGTTAGCAGGAAGGATGCCCACTCACTCTGCCCACTCACTCGAGAGAGCACAACTGCTGGCTGCAGGCATTGAATTATTCATGCTGCCCGGCTGGGGCTCCCGCCTCTCATACTCCCTGCCCCAGGGCCCCGCGCTCCCCTCCATGGGCTGGGGGTGAGGAAGGATGCCAGGCAGTGTTTAGGAAGGACAGGCCCATCAGGAGGTGACAGGCATGGTGCCCACCTGCCCCTGCCCGTACCCAGAAGTGGGGCCTCCTGCTAGGCTGAGCCCGCCTCAGGGCACGGGGCTCTGTCCCGGGGCTGCCCTCACAGGTGGGCGCCCATCTGGGACAGCTCTGAAGGCACAGGAACCCAAGCTCAGGGACACCCTCTCGACCCAGGCACTTCCCAGAGACCCCACCTCCGAATAACTGTGCCTCGCTCAGGTTAGGATTCAACCCAGGTCCCCTCTCAGATTCCAGCCCTGGGGAAATCTCTCTGGATCCAGGCTCTCTGCTTTCCGGCTGAATGGCTCCCGGAGGGCAGGCAGGGGTCCTGCACTTCCTTCCACAGAGCCAGCCCACTTCCAGCCTCATGCAGACAGCACCCGAGCAGATGCTTACGTAGGTCTGACCAGCGTCACCCACAACCCGCACTCCACCTGCACCCTCCCCGCTTTCCTGAATGTCTGAGGTCCCCACTGCAGCTCAGAACCCGGTGTGGCTGAGCGGATGGCACAGAGAGAGAGAGAAGATAAAGAAGGCTTACCATGTCTCGACACTTACAAGTTTAAAGGCAATAGCCATAGTGAGAAGGATGTGACTTAAAAACAACAAAAAGAAAATAGTAAGTGTTGGCAAGGATGTGCAGAAACTGGAACACGGGGGAACTGCTGGCGGGAATATAAGATGATGCAGCCACTGTGGACAGCAGCATGACAGCCGCTTGAAAATTACACACTGGATGACCACGTAGCCCATATGCCCATGAGAAGTGGGGACAGGGACTCCCCAAGATCCTGCACACCCTGGCCCTGGCAGCACTACTCCCAATGGCCAGAGTGTGGGAGCAACTGGAAAGCATCAGAGGAGGAACCAACAGAATGTGGTTTAAACGTAAAACAGAGTATTACTCAGTTATCAAAAGGAAGGAACCTTTGACGCTACAACATGGATGAATCTTGATGTTCTGCCAAGTGAAGTAAGCCAGTTGTTTCTCCACAATAACCAAGACATGGAATCAACCTAAGTGCCCACGAGGGGAAAATGCATAAAGAAAGTCTGATAGACACATATGCATTCAATGCAGAGAGATAAACTTTAATGGAATACTATTCATTCTGAAAAGTAATAAGGAAATTGCCAGGCACATGCCTGTAATCCCAGCACTCAGGAGGCCGAGGCAGAAGGATCGATGCAAGTTCAAGGCCAGCCTGGGCTGCATAATGAGTTCAAGACCAGTCTAACGTACAGCATGAGGACTGCAGTTAATAATGTACAACATAACCCAGAACTTGCTAAGGGATTTTCAGTGCTCTCACCACTAGGCAAAGATGCTAACTGTGTGAGGGGATGTGTCTGGTGGCTCACTTGATTGTGGTGGTTGATTCACAATGTGCATGTGGAACAAAACCTCACGCTGTGACCACAGACAGACTGCTTGGTGTTGTGGTCCCAGTTTCACAGATGGGGACACAACTTGGAAGGGTCCCCTGCAGTACTAAGAAGGCTCCTCCACAGCCTTGCCCTCCTGACAGCCACACACATATTCCCACCTCTCCGGCAGCCCAGGGTGGTGACCATGTGACCCTCATCCCTCACATACACCCTGTACTCAGCCAAAGCAGTGGCCACCAAGTCACCAGCTGAGCCAGGGACACAAAGCGCTTCCATGGACCATGAAGTGAATGCCAGGCCTTCTTGGCCGATCCTATCATGGCACTGGTTGGCAAGTGGTATCCTACCCTTATTTCTCAACTTCATTTGCCTACAGTTCTGAAAAACACAGGGTGTATGGGGCAGATCATGCAGAGCGGAAGTTTGGGTCTTTCCCAGCATCAGAAGGAAACTACTGTCTCATGGAGGCCATGACTTCTGTCCCACATCCCACCCACCAGCAGACTTGTAGAAGCCTGTATTGAGATCTATTAATGTTTAGCACTATGAGCTGTCTCAGTCTGTTTTCTGATGCTATAACTGAATACCTGAGGCCAGCTAGCTTACAAAGTAAAAAGGTTCAATTTTTCTAACAGTTCTGGAGGCTGGAAAGTCCAGGAGCATGGTACCCTACAGGGACTCGTGCTGCTTTAAATTCATCCTGTTGGGTGAGGGAGTGATGTGTGCAAAAGGGGGAAACACAGGGGGTGGCCTCACTCTGTAGCAGCCTGCTCTTCAGGTAATGAAGCCAGTCCCATGAGAAAGGCAGTAGCAATCCCTCCCCTCTTAACATAATCTTCTCCTAACAGTCCCACCTTCCAGTACCACTACAATCCTCTCAATTTCAGAGGGGATAAACAATATCCAAACCACAGCAGCTGTGGACTGCAGGGAGGCCTAACGGGTGTCTATCTGCTCCAGAGTGGTGTTGACTAGATTTGAATGAGCTCTATATGACATTTCTTTGGGAGGCTGAGGCAGGAGGATGGCAAGTTCCAAGCCAACCTAAGCAACTTTGTCACCTAGACCTTGTCTCAAAAGGAAAAAGCAAAAGGCCTGGGGATGTAGCTCAGTGTAATGGTTCTGGTAGAAGTCTTTTAAAACAGCCAAACATCCCAAAATGAGCACCCAGGCCTCCTAGGAAGCCAGTGCTGACCTAACATCCAGGTTGCACCCTGCCCACCCCCGTGGGACACAGGTAAAGCGGGGCAAGGTCCTGGAACCCCAGGAGCTCCCCTGAACCCCAGACCAGCCTGGCGCTTTCCTGGGAGCCACCAGCACCTTGGGACTCAAATACAGCAGACAAGCAGGACCTGGACCAAGAACTCGGTGCTGTCAGGCAGGTGCCAAGCAGCACGCCAGACAGGGCTGCTCTCAGGAAGAAAAGGCCATTCTGTGCGGGAGAAAGACACCCGCCCACACGCAGGGAGAGGCAGAGCTCAGCACTGCACTGAGCAGCCCAGGCCTCACAGAGAGAGCTTGCCTTGCCTGGGGGTCCACGCCCACCTCTCGAGGGCTGGGCCGGGATGGAAGCTGCAGTCTAGCAGCTCAGCCCTGGTGTGCAGCCCCCGGAGGTGCCTGAGACTGGGCTCCTGGAGGGAAGCTGGCTGCTCCCACAGTGTCCAAAGGCCAGGCCAGGGTGCGTGGCCCCAGGAGGGCGTCAGGAATGGAGATTCCTGGGACTGACCCGGACACCTGAGTTCCTAGGTGGATCCTGGATGCTACAGAGCACCCAGGACTCTGATGAACAGGGGCAGCACAGGACCTGGCCCAGAGGCCCCTGAGGGCCTCTTCCAGGAGGGAAGGAGGTGGGAAGCCTGGGCCTCCCTTTCCGGGTCGCCCCAGGCTCTCCAGCAGGCTCCAGCCTTCAGCATTTGGGCCCCTCGGGATGAAGACATCTTGGCTGACGCCAGTCCCCAGACAGCCCAGGCCTGCTCCATGTAGCAGCTGTGGCTGCCCAGCTGCCTGCCCCGGTGCTCTAGGACAGCTTGTGCTGCCACTGTCAGCCTGGTGGGGTATGGAGGTCACCCGGCCAGTGCGTCCAGCCTTGGCAGAAGCATCTGTGGGTGAGTAGTAGCTCTGGTTGGGGACTCAGAAGCTCCTCCTCAGCTGCCGGCTTATCCCTGAGAGGGTCCCACTGGCTGCAGGGGCCCCGCTGGCTTCCTGCCTATTTGAGGAGGAGCCCGAAGCCCTCACCCTTTGCCCCAGACAGGACCAGCAGAAGGGCTCTGGGCTGCTCTAGGCCAGTGCTTCAGTTTTGCTATTTATGCGCAGAAATTGATGCCGGAGTGGAACCAGACCCAGTGCCTCCAAGCCTCACTCAGGAAGAGGGGCATTGAAGACCCCGGTCTCACAGGGCTGGTCTACCACCCCAGCATGGCCTCTCCCAAAGCCGCAGGCAAAGACAGCGCAGCAGAGCAGCTGGGAAGAATGGGGTGCTCCCTCCCAGGGGCCAAGGTGGCCAGGAGGACAGGAGGACAGGAGGACAGACAGCTTCGAGCAGGACCCAGCTGAGCCCTGAGGGGCAGAAGTCCAGCCTGCCCTGCACCCTGTGGGACCCCACCACCCAAGGGACGCAGGCCATGCTTGCTTCTAAGCCCATGAAGCCTGCGCAAGGGAGGTGCCTTGTGTCATCTTGGACATATCATGTCCTCTTCCAGCCTCACGCTCCCCTGCCATTTAAACAGGAAGGGGCACAGACTGCGAGGTACAGAAGGTTGGGAGACAGGGCTTTTTCTATGGGCAAAGTCGCCAAAGTCCCTGGGTTATGGAACCCTTCAGTGTCCAGCCCTGCCCACGTCACCCTCTCCTGGTCCATCCTCCTTCACCCCAGACCTGGGGGAGCCCCTCAATCACAGGCAAGGATCAATCCTGGATCCGCTCACACTAATTAGAAAGAAGGCTGGCTCGGAGGAGCTGCAGGGCTTCCACATGCTAGGCAGTAAGTGATTCATGTGCAGGAGGCGGGTGGCTGTGGCTTCTCCAGGCGTGCCGCCTCCTCTCTTCTTCCTCTTGGGTTCTTTCCCTTCGCTGTCCTCGCCTTCACTTTTTCCCTCCCTACCTTGGCTCCCAGAAACAGATGAGCTCAGATTGACCAGGCAGGGCTAGAATTTATCAATGGCTTGTTCTCTCTGGAAATGGCTTTCATCAATCAAATCTGTTTCTAGCCTTCTGTCCCCGAGAATTCCCACCAGGACCAAGATTCACTTGCTCTGCCCCATGGACAAAAATACAAACATCTCCCAGGCCACAAAGCTCCGTTTTCCCCCTTCTGTGCCCTCCAACAAATGCCCCCCATGCACACCCTGGGGGAGAAGGGAACCTCGCCCCCCTAAGTGGGGATTGGGGGCTTATTCTCAGTCTGTCTGCTCTCTAGAATTCAATGCCCTCAGGTGGGGAGTGCACAGGGCTTCAGCCACACAGAAGTGTGGGGAGCAGACCGTGGGTAGACAGAGAGGACCACTGAGCCACTGCCTGACAAGAGGCTGCTGTCATCAGTTTCCGCTCTGATCCCTCCTTCTAACCCCACCTACGACTGCTTCCTGAGCAAGAAAGCACGGTGGGCTGGTGAGTGCGCTGCACCCAGTGCAGGGCCTGCTGGGAGGGGCTGGGAGGGAGGAAGATGAGAGGACCTGAACCCTCCCCACCTCCTTCTCTAGGGAGCAGCTTCTTTCCACTGGCCCCAGGCAAGAGGGCTAGGGGCAGAGGCAGAGGTCCCAGGGCGAGTCACTGAACTCTCCAAAGATGGCCCGGGAGCCATGAAGCCTAAGTGTGCAGCTCAGCTCACAGGCTGTGCCTGGGACAGGAAACCCATCCATGTACCGGTGTTCAGGTTGTGCACTACCCAAATATAAGCAATGTCTTGGGAGGGTGCTGTTTCTGGCGCGTAGAAGGGATGTGCCCCTAAAAGGCAGCCTGTGGAGGAAGTGCTAAAGGAAAGAGGCATTCGTGATACTTAATAAGGCCATCTCCACTGAGGGGTGCTATCAGGAGGGGTGCAGGGACTGTGACGCCAGGGTTTTGCAGTGGGAAGAGAGTTGGGCTCAACTCGGAATACGCCGGGGACAGGTTCCGTGAGGAAATTAGGCCTGGGAGGACCCTCGTTAGGAGCAGCAGAGGAGAAGTGAGAATGTTGACCACACATCGAGGGTGGGGTCTCTGCTAAGCCCCCCAGCGGGTAGGAGACTTGCTAGAACTGGAGTGCGTGGGCCATGGACAGAGGCCCAGGTTGGCGGCAGCACCAGCAGGGAGGAAGCCAGCTGCCGCCCCACGCGTAGCTCAGGGCTGGGGATCTGGCTCCCTAGCCCCAAGTTCCACGTCCGGGCCAGCTCTGCCTGAGCAGTACCAACTCTCAAGCTCGGCCCTGAAGGGCAATCACACAGCTGGGGGCCTCTCGGATTCACTGAGGGCCTGAGGGCTGTGTGGCACCTCCCCGGGAAGCAGCAGCCGGGTGGCCCGAGTCTTCTCCCCAGGAGGGAAGCGCAGCCACGGGGCAGGAGAAGTCCTCTAGCCCACCCACCCTGCCTTGGGCCTGCGGATCCCACTGCTGGCAACACAGGCTGCTAGGAAGACCTCGCTCCTTCCTGTGCCCCTCTGCACACCTGCCAGCCACAGGGCCCTACAAAGGGTCCCAGAAGCACAAACACTAAGGACGTCACCCTTTCAGTGCCTCACCAGCGCCCCCTGCTGGATGCCCCGCAAGAGGGCCCTGGTGAGATTCCAGCTCCGTCCTGTGAGGTGCGCTCCCCAGGGGCTATTCCGGGTCCCGCAGGTGGGGACAGCCCTCAGAGGCGTCCTGCGCTCTCTTCCAACTCGGGAAGGCACCGGGAAGCACCGCGAGTGGAGCCTGATTACCATTCCCTGGGGATTGCCGCCTCTTTTTATTTATGCATTTACTGGGAAGCTCTTTATTTACGTTGCTGTAATTTACATTTCCCACAAGATCCTTCCTTCCCCATCTCCTTTCCATTCTCCACGTTGCTAACTACGGAGCTCCCCAACTGCTCTCAAACGCCAGCCACGCACACGCTCTGCTGAGAAGTGCCAGGTAAATATGCTCCAAGCTCAGGGGACACGTGTGTCCAGAGCAGGCACATGCCACCCTCTCGCCGCTGACTTAGATGCAGCACCCCTGACATGGGAGGCAGCTCCCCACGGCAGGAAGGAAGGACAGGGGCTGCAACCCCTGCTGGGTGACGCTGGACGATCACGCTCACTTCCGGGAACCCGCTGCCCTGGCCCCTGGGGGAGCCAGCCCTGGAGTCCTGGGCCCTGTCCCCCAGCCTCCCTGGTCTACTTCCTGTCCCTGGGAGGGGACACCTCCCCAGGCTCCAGGCAGGTGGCCGTCCATGGGGATGAAAGTCTGTGGTCACAGCCACCTTACCATCCCACAGCAAGGTTCAAACCATGGCCATGGCTCAAAAGCCGCTCTTGGTGGCCCCAGATCTAACCTGGTCACAAGAGGATCTTCCTGCTGGTCTCACTTCCCTCATCAGGGCTTCCCTCCAAACTAAACAAGAAACGATGGGAACGTCCCTTACTGCGCGGGAACCCCGTGCTCCCCATTGCTGCTTTACTGCCTTTTATCACACTTGTCTCTCTGACTCGTTTCTCAAACATTTCTTTCTCATATTCTCGGTCTCCCCTCTCTACAGTGTGAATTCCACATGGGAGGAATTTTGTCTGTTTTGTTCCTTGCAGAGAAATGAACAGGGGCTGGCACACAGGTGGGGCCTGAACCCCTCCTGTCGAATGAATGAATGACCAGGACGCGGCCTGCCTGGGGGCCCGTGTCTTCCTCTCTGCATGCAGGACCCTGCCTCATGCTCAGGACAGCTCTGCCAGGTGGGCCCTGTTGCTGTTCTCATTTCACACGTGTGAGAATGTGAATGCCATACAATAATCCTATAAATCATGTGCTCTGATGCATCTGAGCTCATCCCAGGAGGAGGAGCAGAGGCCAGCTGGGAGTGTGGGAACCCAGCCCCTAAGCAGAGCCTGCCTGGGGCAGGGTGTGGACTGGAGCCACGGAACCCGAGGGGCTCTCCCGTCCCAGGCTCAGAGCATCCAGGCTTCTCCACCTTCTTGCCTTCTCAGCCCTCAGCACCCACTGACCCTCCTCCTCCACGCAGCTCCCTGGACGTTCACCCACGCTGGCCCCACGCAGGACCTGTCTGTCCACGGAGGGCACACAGGCCACTTACCCTATGTGGTCGCCTCGCACGACTGCCCCCAAGGACAGGAACCCCGTAAGTCACCTGAGCCCTCTCCTAGCAGCCAGCAGCATCAGTCCTCCTGCTTCCCGAAGCCCAGGCCCAGGGCCATGGGAGACGCTGGAGGCCAGGGCGCGGGCTCCGGGTTCCTCAAGGGGAGGTGGTGTCAGCCCTGTTCCCTCCCTGTGTCGAGTCTCGCCTGGGGCTTCAGTGCTGAGTTGAAGTGACCTTGGGGCAGGGCCTAGCCTGGTCCTTGCACATTGTAAATCATCGCTGAATGAATGAATGAACAAAGAAAGAAAACAAGCAGCAAGCGCACCCCAGGGGCCACTGGCTCTCGTTGCCCCTCCAGCCCGATGGAGCTGAGGGGCTCAGCATGCTGAGCCCCATCGTCACCAGACCACTTGGTGCCCCCAGTAGGCACTACCCGGCAGGCAACTGCAGAGCCATCAGCTTCCAGGGCTGTGGTGCCCACTCCAGGGTCTGTTTACAAACTGGACTCTGTGCGTGAGACAAACACAGGTCCATTCGAGCACCTGCGACGGTGCCGGGCGGAGGAAGGGCATAGATGGGACAGAGGGGCACCCACACCTGGTCACCTGGCCGCTGTTCCTGCTCCCCACCCTGGCTCCCAAATGGCCAGTGAAGGCTCGGTGTCCGCAGTGACTCTGGCTGTACATGGGCCATGGTGGTGGTGGCAGCATCCACACGATAGGGCATGAGAAGGACTGAGGCCAAGCGTACAGTGGCGCCCTGAGGCGGACGCCGTGGGCATCACTGCAGGTGACAGGACGGGTCTGAAGCATTATTCAGAATGTTTCTCTGGCCCAATTTCTCCCCCAGTTCACAGCCCGGAGCCCTGTTAACTTCCACACCTTTCCCACCACACCACCCTGAGTTACTCCTTCGCCCTTTCTGACATTGCCAGACACCAGCGATGGGCCTGGATTGAAACTCATCCAGGAAAAGAAATCCAAAAGGACAAAAGCATCCCGACATGAGTGCATTCCCCACGTTGGTATTTCTCCTTCCCACAGCCACCTGCCCAGGGTAAGGTCACGACTTGGGGAGGAGGCAGGTGGAGATACAGGAGAAGAACCCCAAGCTCCAGACTTCTGCGGCAGGTGCAGGGGGACACACAGGACAGGACTGCAGACACCACTGAGAGCAAGGCTTTGCACACAGCCAAGGCCAGCAAGGGCCTCTGCCCTGCCTCACACCCGAGAAGCCTTTCTTAGACAATGCCCAGACCCACATTGACCTCCTCTGCCACTCTGCAGTGCCTCAGTGGTGCCAACAAGCTGCCGGCCGGGGTGCTCCTGGGACACCCACAAAGAGACAGTGGATTCTCAGAGGGGGCTTATTTCTACCTGCAGATTGGTGTTTCGAGTTTTCATGGATAAAAAGCATGGGAAAGATTGCAAAGAGCTGACAGCAAGGAGTCCCACTTTCTGCCCAGGGCCCCATGTCCCAGGAGGGGAAGGAACACACAGGAGCCCCTGCTGGTGCTGGCACTTCCACCTCCTACCTACAAGTGCTAAGCTTGGGGGTTTTCTGGCAGTTCTTTTGATAACTGTTTGTTGCACCATATACTGCCCTGGGGCCTGAGGATGAAGAAGGGAATGAGTGATGGAGATGAGCAGATACAATCAAAGGTAATTCCAATGGACACACAGGGAAATAGCCCTTCTGATATCAATGCTGATAACAACACTGACTGCTAAGTATTATTTTGCAGATAATGGCCCAGAAAGGGGAAGTAACTTGTCCAAGATCTCCAAGGTGGGATTGGGAGCCAGGTCCAAACCTGTGTGCTGACTGCAATGTCTGCTGAAAATGCCTGTCTCCTGGCCCAGGCTGAAAGAGCTGGTCTGTAGCTCCATGTGAAAAATCTGGCCCCACGGCACCGTGAATGGGGAAGAATAAAGAGTCCACTTGTAACGCCCTGTTTAAAAAATTCTAAAGTGGTACAAACGGGAACATACACTTTGACTAGAAGCTACCACCTGACAACACACCCTGAAAAACGCTCTTGTCCTAGAGGACTCCAAAAATCCCAGCCTGGAGACACCAGCACCAGAAGCGCCTTCGGGAAGGGCTCTGTCCAGGGTGCTGAGGAGCTTGGCGGAGGCTCAGGGATTGCAATCCCATTCCCCCCTTCTGGCGCAAGCCCCAGGGCAGGAGGAGCCCATTGAACCTACTCGGCCCAGGGATGGGGAAGGTGGAAGAAGGCTGGGCAGAGGGAGAGAGGGCGGGGAGGGGCTGCCGGCCGGCATGGGGGCCCAAGTGCGAGGGTCAGGCCGGGACCCGCAGGGAGGAGCTGCTGATGCTCTTAGCTCCAGGGATCAGAATGGGGTGAAACCAGGACAACAGCACGCGAATACATCCAGGGCAAAGAGCTCTGAAAACACAGAATTTCATGGAACAGACAGGCCGGGGAAACCAGGATGCTGAGAGAAACTAGACATGACAGCAGACAGCAAGTAAGATCCAACTGCAAGAATGACAGGCAGGAGGACAAGCTGCGTGCCCGAGGCTGTCTTGCCCGGCTGTCCCTGCCTAGGCGCTGGGCAGCTGGGCCACGGAGGGCAACACAGCCCACGTACTGCTAGGCTGTGGAGCCGAGGCCAGCGGTGGAGAGGAGTTGCAGGCTTCTCAGGAGAGCTGGGAGAGGCTGTGACCTGTGATCTCTCGAGCGGATGTTGGTTACACATTCCTTCATCTACCCCACTCCCTCCTCGCCCATGTAGAAAGACCTTCTACATCAGGGTCCAGACCAATACATCCAGCTCCATGAGGTCAGGAGCCACACACTTCCCCCACACTCTCTTTCCTCTCCTTCCCAGTACAGCACAGATCCAAAGAAAATGGGATTGGCTGATTAAGAGCACTACTGCAGAGAGCTTCTAGCTAAAGCAATTTTCTGAATCCTTTCAAACAGCGAAGAATTTCACATCATAAACACAAACATAACTCGAATGTGATATATTTTAGAAGTTCTGGTTTCCTTTGTCATATGGAATAAATTTTTACCTATTTTATTTTCCAGCAGGTTGTGCTTTTATTTTTTAATTAATTTATTTATTTTTTGTACCGGGGATTGAACTCAGGATCTTGCACTTGCAAGGTAGGCGGTGTGGAATAAATTTTTTTAAAATACTGTGATAGAAACCACTATGAACCTTTCAAAACTGTCCCTAATTCTGCCTGGGAATGCAGTGGACCACATTTCCCAGCCTTCTTAACAATCAAGGTGCCCACGAAACTGAGCTCTAGCCTGGGGGAGTAGCCAGAAGTGAGCATCCATCCAATCACTTCCAATTGTAGGCTGGGCCCTAAAATGCTCCCACAGGTAATTCTCCACTAAGAGGAGGACTGCTAAAGGGAACAAGCCCCACCCCAGAATATCTTTCAGAAAAGGAAGCTCAGTAATTCATAGGGAGAAGAGAAAGTGTTTAGTCAGAATTACAGCGGTAATTCTCCAGTCTTCTCATGCAGTGGCTAGAAGTCAACTCCAGAGCCCAGGAAATGAAGGATGGAATACTCAGGGTTCTTGAATCCCCACGTGAAAGACCACCCACCAATCATATCTATTGCACTCCTATGTGGACAAGAAATAAATGTAAGTCTAACTAAGCTTCAGAGATGGTGGCATTCACTGATGACAGTCTCCAGCATGAGGTGAACACAGGCACGAACGATGCACATGGTGCACAGCAGGGCAGGCTGGGGAGAGGCAGGTACAGGTAAGGGTCACTGCTGCACCCATGGGGAGGCACCTGGTGCTGGAAACATCTCCCAAGGCAAGGGCTCCAAGAGTTCCTGGAACCATTGGCTGGCTAGGGAAACATTTTGAACCTCTCCCTTCACTTCTGCCATTCTCAGCCCCACCTGCAACTTGGACCTGGATACAGACACTGAATTCACTGTTGATCAGCTCCCCTCTCTGTGGCTATTCTGCCAGACATTTTGATTTAACCGATGGCCCCAGGTCTTTTCCAGTTAGAGATTGAGTGGACACATCTCCTTCTCTTCGAACTTTGTCCCCGAGCTACTAATTTCCCTTGATCTTCTGAACTTGCTGCTGGGTGTGATAAAAGCTTGCTGAGTCTTACTGCACCCTCTATTTCCTGAGACCTTCTCCAGTTCCCTTTTACAGCACCATCTATCAAGCCTTCCACTTCCACTGCATTCTGGGCTCTCTTTCACGCATCACTTCACTACATGGCTTTTCCAAGTCCTCCAGCACACTTGCTGCTCTGCCCTGCTTCCCTTTTCTTTTCCAGTAAATGGTTTCCTTCATCTTGCATGCAAGTCCTCTCTTCCCAGAGCTCCAACCACAGCCCTGCTGAGTCCCTGGGGTGGACTCCCTCTACATTAATCTTTCAGCTAGGAGCAAGCTCATCCTCCCTCTCCATTCCTGCCCATCTTGGCCTTACTTAAGTCCAGCCATGAAGACGGCAGAGTAAGAAAGTGTTTGGCAGGCATTCTCACTCCTGGGAGTGGGACTCCCAGCAGGGACAGCCTGCTATTCCCAGGTCACATCTGTCCTGGTATCTCACTTGCTAAGGGGGACAAGCCCCACCCCAGAGTATCGTTCAGGAAAGGAAGCCTGGTAATTCACAGGGAAAAGAGAAAGTATTTAGTCAAAAGCACATTACTAGAAGTGTTACTGACTTGTTCTGGTCTTTTGCTTCTTTAAATATTTCATTTTCTGCCATCTTAACAAATATAGGCTAATTTCTATTTGGATACTCTGTTGTTTCATTCCTTTTTTTCCTCCAGGTATTTATAATTCTTCCTCTTCTAAGAAGAATTGTGATAGCTCACAATAGAACGCTCCTAAATAGTAAAATAACTTATCACATGAAAGAATATGAACCAATTAAGGAACTGACAAGATTCGGGGATCCATGCATCACAGGCTAAGGGTATTCATTGTCACTGAGCATAAAATTGAGCCCCGAACTTCAATCCAGCTAGAATAAAAGACAAAGCAAAAGGAAAACAGAGCAACAAAGACCTCAGTGGTTAATATTAGAAGGCAACAATGTACGTGACTATATTCCTTGCTACTCTTGTAACAAACTCTTTGAAATACTTTAAAAATACTTCTTTACACCCAGCCTCTTTGCTAAAAGGATACGACACAGCACAAAGGAAAGAAATCATTATGATATCAATAAAGACCAGAGACACACTAAATGGGAAATGGTGCATGGGAGGAGGAATAATTACAACTTCATTTTAAAAGGCTGGACTCAAGAGAATGAACACCGCGATACAGAACTTAGCTCTAAGCTGCCCACCATCCACAGCAAAGAGGGAAACACAAGAAGGTGAGGGTGCTGGATTCTTTCCAATACAATCGTGGATGACTTTTCCACCCATGAAGGAGAGGAAGTTGTCCCTGGGTCTTGTAAGTTTCAAAAGAAAGAACTTTGGAAGGAACTTCCTCAGGGCTTGATCATGTAACCCTCCAGACCTACAGCCATTTCCACTGTCCCGTGGTTTGTCACATGACCAGGTCTTTCCCTCAGCCGTGGATAATCCTCTATCCTCTAAGGCTTTAGGTATTTGGGTACCATGACGACCACATACCATCCATGGGCTCTACCAACCACAGTTGACGTTTGTTTCCTTTCACTCCATTCACATTTTTACTTAAAGTTTGTGCTATCCTCAGAAATCTCAGCTCTGATACATTAATGGCTTTTGAGAGCATTTTCATCCCTTTCTGGGTTGAGAATGACTTCCTGTTATGGTTTAGATCTAAAATGTTCCCCTAAAGTCTCATGTGTTTGGAGGGGGGACCTGGTCGGAAGAAGCAGGCCACTGGAGCTCGGGCCCGGAAGGGTGTATCGCTGTCCCTCCCTCCTCCCTCCTCTCTGCTTCCTGGTTGCTGTGGGTTGAGCAGCTGCCCTCCACCATGTCTTTCCACCTCGCTGTTTCTGCCGTGCAGCTAGCTGGCCATGGACCTAGCTGGCCATGGACCTAGCTGGCCATGGACTGGATCCTCAGAAATCATGAACCAATTTAAAGTTCTCCTCCTTTAAGCTGTGGGTGTTCAGTATTTGGTCCCAGCAATAAGAAAGCTAACACGCTTCCTCTTTCTTTGCATTTCACCAGAATTCCATCTTTCCCTCCAATCCTAGTCCAAGTCTCGCCTCCTCCACAGAGACTTTCTTGGCTGCTTGACGTGAACCTGGCCTGACTCCAGAGCACACCTATTGCTCCTACCATGTTACTACACAGCAGCTGCTCAAATACAGAGTAAGCTCTGCACATGCAAATCATAACAAAGTGCACAGTAGGTGCCTAATAAACATGGTGACAGGGCTGAGCAATGAATGTGGGCCAGGAATAAATGGTCAAACCTTCTTCCAGCTATAAAATGGCAGAGAGGTGAGATGGTGAGGGTACTGTGTATTCTCCAAGGCTTCTGCCACCTTACACTCCCGGCTTTACCTCCAGGCGTCCGTGGTGTCCCGTGGCCGCCATGTAGATTCCCTCATGCACACCCTGACTTCAGGGTTGTCTGGGCATTTCCCCACCAGGGAGTCCGCAGAGGCTCCTTTAGCTGGCAGCAGCCATCCCCGTCTCTAGAACAGCACTCTCTGCTGCTTGCTGACTGCTTGTGACAGCTCAGCATCTTGGGCCACCTTCTGTACCCATCACTCTTATCGAAATGGCCTCAGCGCCTGCATGTTCCAAACACACTGTTCCTCATCTCCACTTTCCTGGGCTCCTGTCCTCTGCGTCTCACGTCTGTTCATCTTCAGGAACGTGCTGACATTTGTGTGTGGGTGTGAATGTTCAGTCTGTTCCGTTCGTGTGTCAACTTGCTGCGTGTCAGACCACACGGTGACAGAAGCACTACTCCCAGCTCCGAAACTTGGGGAATGTGCTTTCACTTCTCTGTGCCTCGGTTTCCCCATCTGTGCCATAGTTTTCAAATGAGACCACGCTGCCCGAGGTGTGGTCACCAGCCCTCCTGTTCTGTGCCACTGCTCAGCCCCAGCTTGGTCGCCCCACAATCCGCTCTACTACTGGTAATGGTCCTACGAGAAACTTTCCTTCTAAAGAGTGCATGACGTTACTTTCTCATACCATCTCCTTCCATCCTCAAAATAAAACAAAATAAAAAAGAAACAAAGTATTACAATCACTGTGGCCATTTTCCAAGAGGAAACTGAGGCCTGAGAGGTTCCCCTGGACATACATCCATGTCTTTAAAACCCAGACTCCATGCTTCCCACCCTAGCAACCGGGGATGCTGGAGAGGCACAGCTGAGGGCCCCGGAGCCCACACACCTGTCCTTCTGCCCTGAGGGACGTGGGAGTTGTTGACACTCCTTCCTGGATGGCACTGGTAGAAACGTCCAAATAGGTGGTGGCACTAAGGTGGGGGTCCCAGGGCAGGCAGAGGCGACGGGCAGGGCTGCACAGTGCTGCCTCACCTAGCAGAACAGAAGGTCCGTGTGAGCTGCCACTTGGGTGCAGGCAGCTGCAGAGACACCACAGAGGCCGGCGGGAGGGACGAGTGTCTGCGTGGGATGCCTGACACAGGAATCTGAGTCACCCTGGCTGCAGAGGAGGTGACTCCAACTCTCCCAGCAGGGGCACAGGCAAGAGCCTGGAGGTTCTAGAACAAACCTGCACGTTGGCTTGAACTTGCATCCTTCAGCAGGTTTCCTCCAATCCCAGACACAGAGCCTAGAGTGCCCCATCTGGGCCATCCTGAGCCAGTCACCTCCCCTCTGCATCAGGGCCTACTCCTAACATCCCGAGCATCACACCTCGTGGTCCCTGAGGTCCCTTTGAATGCTAACCTCCCATGATTCCCAATGAGTAAAGTACACTGGGTTATTAACTACATCTGACACAGCGAAACTCTTGATCTCAGTTGTGGTCCACGCCCTCCCCTGGGCTCCTTCCCCTCCTGGACATGCTCCCTGGTAGGGATGCTAGCAGTTTGCCAACAGCGTCCTCTTCTTCCTGGGCCCCACCCTTCAGCTTCCCCACAGCCAGAAGTGGCCACAGGGATGCAGAGAACAAGTGAATGAATGCGGAGTCTGAGTGCTCTGTGCCAGCACTGCGACAAGACGAGGAAGCAGTGGGGCTGCCTCCCGGCTTGGATCCTGGAATGAAAGACTGGAAAGCCACCCAAGCCCAAATAAGGCCCTGAGTTGAGTTCACGGCAGTGCCATTTTCTCAGTGTTAACCAATGTGCTGTATCCGTGTGAGACGTTCACGTTAGAGCGAGCTGGGTGGGGGAAGTGTGCGGACTGTGTCTTCACAACTTTTTGTCCAATCTAATCATTCCTGAAGAGCAGCCGTGGCTCTGTGTGGACAGGCCTCTCCTCCTCTCTTGCCCCATCTCCAGCTGGACACAGAGATGACAATGGCACGAGAGAGGGAGGAAGCTGGGAGGGCAGCCACCCACTGAGGAGGCTGAGCCCCCGGCCTGGGGCCTGCTTGTCATGGCAGCTGCCCCCCCACCAGCTGATACACACACGCTGCCGATGCCCATGACTGGCGCTCTCTGGGGGCTGCGCCCAGTGCGTCTGCCTCCTTGCTGGGTGGGGAGCTCCTTGAGATCCAGAATCAGGTTCTCCTTCTCTCATGTCCTGAGGGCCGCCGGTCAGTCTGGAAAAGCATAGCCCGTGAACAGCCTCTCCCAGCCCGTCTGCCCTCTGTGGCCCTCAAAGGCCACCAGGGTGAGTGGTGCCCTTGGTCCTGCCGGGGGGCCCTCCAGCTCCAGACTGTCAGAGACGAAGGGACCTTGGCCACTGTCCGCCAGCGGCAGGCTGGGGGCCCTGGAGACGGTGGGGTGGCACCCTGGGCACAGTGGGGCCTCAGCAGAGGACCCTCCTTCAGCAAAGGCCTGTCCTGCCAAATGCCACCCGTGCCCCAATGCTGACACTGATTGTGCCCACCCTTCTTGTGCTGTTTCCCGTTGTTCTTGTCCCCTTCACCCTGCCGCCTGCTAACCTCTGTCCTTTTCCTGCCTGCACTGCACCTCCTTCCGCCCTCTCCCCAGCAGCCTCAGCAAGGACCCGCTGCTTCCGGGGCCCTGAATAATGACTGGGGCAGGAATGCACTGACCAGGGCTGCTGGGTACTTTGGGAACAACACCCACATGGGCTCCCATGAGCAAAGAACCCAGCCTTGCTCACTCGGGGCCTCTCATCTCCTCCCCTGACACACGCACACACGAGCCCACACATGCGCGTGCGCACACACACACACACGCTAGCAAGGAGCAGTTATTTGCATCAGATCCTCGGGTGCCCACAGCACTGGCAATAATTGATTTCTTCCTCCAGAAGAGGCATCTGCCAGGCAGTTAGCGCCTTCTCCCTCAGCCCTGACTGCTCTCCTGCCTGCATTCTCCCATCTGCGGCCTCCGCACGCTGCTCCTCCTTAGTGGGGCCATCCTCGCACTGCCTCTTTTCAGCCCAGACTAGGTGTCCTTACTCATCATTAACCCGGGACAGCACAGAATCCCCCCCTCGTTCCATCCTCAGGGCGGAAACCAACGCCATGACCTTTGCCACCAAGTCTGGCTCCTCAATTAAAAAAAGAAACGGTCCCTTGGTCCCTCCTCGCTGGAACAGAGTGGGGCCCTGTCCTCGGTGAGACAAGCTCCCTCGCCTCCGAGAGAGAGGACTGCCGGGAAGGCTCCACTGGGAGGATCTCGATTTTCCCCAGCCCTGGAGTCCTGGCTTCTCTGTCCTGGCCTTTCTCCACCTCAGCATCTCCCCTGCAAGGCTCTCTGAGCCCCACCTGGAGGGTGGGGCAGAACTCGGGGCCCAGAAGCCTGCAGGCTTGGGCTGCCCACGGGTGTTCTCCTTGCCTACTTCCTCTTAGGGCTCCCATGCTGGGCTATCCATGTGCTTGACCCAGTCCCTGAGCCCATCTCTCAGCCTTAACGATGAGCACCGAGACGGTGGCCTCTGACCAATGGCATCAGCCCGCGGACGTCCCTAAGAGGGCTCCAGAGGGCACCGATGAGCAAGTGAGTGCTGTGTGAGAGAGCTCTGTGGTCAGGGTCTTCTCATTTGCTTACTGCAGAATCACCTGGCTGCTTTCATGCACCAATCTGCACTGTGGATTGCAAAGTGGGGACGCCACATGGTGCTCCCCACCACAGGTCACTAGCAAGCCAAGGTTTGTGAGGTTAGGGCCTCTGGGATGAGTCAACCTTGGAAACTTCCCAAAGGACCTTGATACTGACCCAGGATCAGTAAAACACAGGCCAAGTTGGCCCACAATGTCTGCCCTTTTCCTTTTTCTCTTTTCTCTTCTTTTTTTCAGTACTGAGAACTGAACCCAGGGTTCTTGCATCTCCAATCCTTTTTCTTTTTCTTTTTTCTTTTTTCTTTTCTTTTCTCAAGATAGGATCTCACTAGGTGTCTAAGTTACCCATGCTGGGCTTGAACATGTGATCTTCCTGCCTCAGCTTCTTGCAGTGCTGGGATTGCAGGCCTGCGCCACCACTCCTGGCTAGAAAATTATTTTCTGAAGTTGAGTCGTGAATTATGCAGACTCCACTTCCCTCTGGATTTCCATAGCTGCAGAGTCCAGGTGCTGAATATAGGAGCCCTGAACACAAACGCAGAGAAAGGGGGGAAAGGGAAGGGAGAGCCACAGAAAAGCGTGGGGTCCACGAGTTCTCGGGGCAGGGGGTGGCCACTCTCCAGTACTGTCCTCTCCTCGCTCATTTGCTCTGCCTAGGTTTGCATTTCTGTGCAGTGTGGATGTTATGAATCCACGCCCCATAAATCCCTACCAAGAGATTTGGGTAAAGGTGGAAGCCAGGTTTATGCCAGTACATTTTATTGAAAAAATTCTTCCTTTATGACTTTATGATGATGTTTTTGCTAGATTTCACATGTGTAGACAGAACCTGAAAACCTGATTCAAGATCTACTTCTGGGTGGAGTGAGAGACTCAGAAAAAGCCTAAGTGGAGTGATGGGGTGGTGGAGTGCTTAAAAAGCAAAACAAAACAGAAACAAGCAGGTAATGAGTGAGCAGCTCAGCTCTAGTCCCATCTTCAAACATGACAGCACCCCAGTCCTGGATCCCGAAAGGAAATACATGCACCAAGTCAAACAATGGGACAAAAAGTGCATATAATGGCTCCTTAAAGTTACACAGCACTTTCAACTCACAAATTTTTTCCTACTCTTGATTCCACTTGACCCTCATGACATCCTTAGGTAGTGGGTGGAAGGGAAAGAGCCTCCCATTGTATGGATGGTGAAGCAGTCAAAGGTGGCATCCCAGGATCGCCCACCTTAGTGGCAAAGCAAGGACAAAGCAGGGAGCCTCCTGAATCTCTGCCTCACCGTCCTCCCCTGGAACCCACCAGACTCCAGTCTGGAGGACAAGAATACGCAAGAGATGAGTCCATAACTCAGCCACCTCGTCACTGGGACACCACCCCAGCAAGTTACCTAGTCCCCAACACTGGGGCACAGCTGGAATTTGGGGACACAGATGGTGACTTCCCTCCTCTTCTTGCCAAGTTCATCTCACTCGCTGGAATGGGATCAGACACCCATGTCTCCCCTTCAAAGCTGGGTCCTATTGCACACGCCGCAGGGAGGAGCCAAGCTTGCTGAGGGGGGATATCCAGGCCTCCACCGGTGTGCTTTCAGTGCTTGGAAACCGAGGCCCCAGAGGAGCTGAAGAGATGCAATAAAGACAAGAATGAGGACTGCTCTGGGCTGTGTCTCTCCAGAATTCCTAACTCCCAGGACCTCAGCATATGTTTGGAGACAGGGCCATAAAGAGGTGATTTAGGTTACATTAGGTCACCTGGGCCCTAATCCAAGCCTACTGAGATTCTTATCAAGAGAGACGAGGACGGGCACACATAGAGGGAGGCCGTGTAAGGACACAGTGAGAAGGCAGCCATCCCCAAGCCAAGGAGAGAGGCCCCGGGAGAAACAGCCCTGCCCACCCCTGGATCTTGGACTCCCAAGCTCCAAAACCGTGAAGAAAGAACTGTCTGCCATTGAAGTCACCTGGCCTACAGGGCCTTTTACATAAACTAATACAAGGCCCAAGGTCAGGTGGGGACTTGGGCAGGAGCTGAGAGGCGGCCCGGTACCCTCTCCCCTGGGGAACAATCCCTGGTCATGTCCTCACTGTTAACACCACGGGCCACCCTGGCTTCCTTCACCAGCACCGTGTCCCCAGAACTTCGGATTATGCCAAGAAGACAACACCAGATAAAGCATCTGTTCCCTCCTCCAAAAAGCTTAAAGTCTAGCAGAAGGATAAGATAGAAACACATTGTCAAAATGAATAGAGAAAACATGTGATTGTTTAAAACACAATGTGTTGCAGAAGCCAGGGTGAGAGTTAACTGTTTGAACCCAGGACACGTTTCCCGGTGGCAGCGAGCTCTGTGCCCCTGTGACTCCAGCCAGCCCTCAGCCCCCGTCGCTGACAGGGGTGATAAGATGTCACCTTCATGGCTGATACTGCCGTTTCCCACTCGCCTCTCCCTGGTCTAGTGATGCCCTGGAATGGTGGCCTGACTCCCCTCGATAGCCACCATTCAGAAGGGGGTCTGGAGCTCAGACAGAGGTTTAGGACTTGCCCAAGATCATGCAGCTTGCCCAGGGGGCGACAAGAGTCCCTGAGTCTGGTGTTAGTGCAGGAAGGAGGAGAACACTGTGACCAGCCCCGCCCCGCCCCCACCTACCCCTGCATGCTGGATAGAGGAAGTGCGGGCCACACACACCAGCCAACACCAGTGTGTCAGAGTCGGTGGTCAGAGGCCTGGGTAGCTGAAGTGATGTCTAAATTGCACAGGGGGTCGCCTGTCAAAGCTGCTCCAACATGCTAAAAGGTCGTGGGCTCAGCACATTCTGAAATGAGGGCCTGGTCTGTATTTTCCTGGGAATAGTAGCTGTCCACTACCTAGTACTGTGTTGGTTCAGAGTAGCATTTGTCCACAAAGACCTCTCACTCAAACATGGCGGGCCATGGGTGAAGGGCTGTTGTAAAAGGCAGAGTAGGATTGTCCCAAGCCAACAACAGTCGTGGGACGAAGCTCCAACCTCCAACACTAATAATAACATCCCCTGTCCATCTGCAACAGACCAGATTTGGGCTTCTGCCATTACCTATGCACTGATCAATACCAAAGATGAATTAAACGGATGAAAATCAATCCCAAAGCCAGTTTTTCTTTCCAGACCAAATATTTCCATCAATAATAGAGAATTAAAAGATGCCGCTAGATCCGGATACCTCACTGCACATAGTTCAATCACAGGTTGTGAAAATAGATTAAGAAGTAGAAATTTTTGCCAAATGTGATTCTGGGGTCCGTGGCAGACGGAGAAGAACCATGAGGACCATGCAGCTCCAGAATGAGTGACTGTGGGCGGCCGTCCAATCCAGATGCCAGTAGACAACTCTCACCCAGGTGGCCTGAGGCTCCCCTGCCAGCTCAGTGGGCTGGGAGTCCAGGCAGAAGGTTCCAGAATGCCACTAGGACACAAGGCAGACACACTGAAAACATTCGGGGTCTGAGTGGCCAGCCTAGAAGAAGGACTAGAAAAAGACATTGAAACACAGATGTGGTGGGCGTCACAGAAGACTGGGACTTGCTGACTTCCCATTGCTGAAGGCTTGAGCAACAAATTAAGACTCTTCAAAGCAGCAGCTTCAGGTTATTCTTGGGAAAATGCAAGCCTGGGTGTTTTCTCAAATGTCTCACCTCTGAGGATCACAGCCACAGCAATGGGGCCGCCCTGTCAGAAAGAAAGGATCCAGGGCACACACAGCTGCAGAAGCTTCTCGAGAGCTGCACTCTCTGCCTTGGCACCCTTGCTCCCACTGCAGGGCTCCTCCACCTTGGGGGCTCCCCAACAGCCCAGTGTCCACTATCAGGCCATGTGTGAAAGGTGGAGTTTAGTGGTGATGAGGATGTAGCAGCAAGACCCACACCCAGTACTGCCCGGCCCTACCCAGAGCCCGTGGAATCTTTGGCCTCATGATTCATTCATTTATTCACTTAGCCAATGGATCACTTCCTGGGCTCTGGCAGGTACCGGAAACTCCTCCCACAGATGTGAGGGTGCAGACAGAAATGGAGGTGGTCATTGAGTCACAGGTCCCTGCTTGGAGCAGGTCTAGCTGGGGAGAACTTCGCCCCGTCAACAAACCTCTGAGTGCGGGATACATATGTACCAGCCATGCCAGGGTCTGAGGGCAGCTTCCTGCCCAGGAAACTCCAAGGCCAGAAGGGGAGACAGGCAGAGTGGATGGGCTACAAAGGGGCAAGGTTCCGGGGAGCTTTGGGGTCTGGCCCCCCGCCCCGAGAGATGGAAACCAGCTGTAGCACACTGTTACCTGCAAGGAGCCAGCAAACTGCTGCCAAGTGAGCTCTAAGTGCTGGAGCATCTGGGGGCAGCTGTCTTGGAGAGCAGGGTGCAGGAGAAGGGGCAGAGCTCTGGGGACACAGCTGCTGCACGGTGCAGAAGCTCCCGACAGCCACAGGGCTTGGCTGGTGGCACTGTGCCTGGAAGCTGAGGTGCTGGCAGGGTGGGGATGGGGAGCAGAGACCCTCCAGAGGTAGCCATCTTGCCTGAGATGTGGGGTGCAGGAACCCTGCCAAGACATGAACTCAGGAGAAAATGATGGGCCCATCTATGTGCCATGGGTGCCTGGGCTAGACATGGAGTCAAGTTCATCTTGTGTGATCCTGTTAAGGAACTAAACAGAGACTGGGAGTGGTGGGGAATTGTTTCATGTGCACCTGACTGGGCTAAGCCATGCCCAGGTAGCCGGTGCCACGCTCCTTGATGCATCACCAGAAGTGTTTCTGGAGATTGGCATTTGCACCATTAGAAGTCCTGACCCCCAAAGCACATGGATGCCACCCAATCCACTGAGGGCCTTCATAGAAAAAACAGGTGGTGGGAGAGGGATGAATTCATTCTCTGAGCTGGGACCTTCACCTCCTGACCTTTCAATAGATAGCTGCTCCTGATTCTTGGGCCCTCAGCCTTGGACTGAATTTTACCACTGGCTTTCCTGGGCATCCAGTCTGCAGAAGGCAGATCATGGGCCTTCTTGGCCTCCGTAATCATGTAAGTCAATTTCTGTGAGAACTATCCTCATGGGTGTGTGTCTGTGTGTGCGCACATGTGGGTGTGCATGCATGTGTGTGTGGGGGGGTATGTGTGCATGTGTGTGTGTGTGGGTGTGAGTGGGTACACATACATTGTTTCTTTGGATAACCCTGGCTAACACAGCTGGCATGGACAAGGGCTGTAAGCATGAATGTGTCAACAACTCCTAATCTTTTGTCCATTTCCTCTTCTTCTGCAAAAAGTCCTTTCTAGAGTCAGGGGTTGGGAAAAAATGTCCCCAGCAACTCCAAGTGTGTGCATCATTGCTCTGGGGAAAGAGGAGTCTCCCACCAGTCAGGGCTGATGACAGGAAGGACTGCAATGACTACTCTCTTGGACATTTCCAAAGGATTCCCACGCATGTTCCCAACTCAATCCTCATGTCAATCCTGGGCGGTAAGTAGAGTGTTATTGCTCCCAGGTTCTCAAGTTTAAAAAGTGACTTCATCCTGAACAAATTTTCATACACTGATGTAGGGCCTGGTCAGAGAAGCAACTCACTTGGGCTGTGGCCCGGAAAGGGTTCATGTCCTACCCCGCTCCTCCCTTCTCTCTCTGGTTCCTGATCTCCATGTGGGAGCAGTTTTGCTCCACCAGGCCCTTCCACCAGGCTGTTCTGTCTTGGAGCCAACTGACCATCAGCCAAACTAAATCTCTTCTCCTTTACGTTGTGGGCATCAGATATTGTGTCCTAGAAATGAAAGTGACTAAGACAATGGGTAAAACACGGTCTACACATACAATGGCACATGTTCAGCCTTCAAAAGAAAGAAAAATGGAGCTGGCCATGCTGGCACATGCCCGTAATCCCAGCACTCTGGGAAGCTGAGGCAGGAGGATTGCAAGTTCCAGCCCAGCCTGGGCAACTTAGCTAGACCCCATCTCAGAATAAAAAAAGGACTGGGGATGTAGCTCAGTGCAAAAGCCCTGGGTCCAATTCCCAGTACCACACACACACACACGAGGAAGGAAATTCTAACATTACAACATGGATGAACTTGAAGACATTCAGCTCAGGGGAATAAGCAGGCACAAAGGGACACATGCTGCATAGTTCCAGGGTGTGAGGTCCCCAGAGTAGAGACAGGGAGCTGACGGGGGTTCCAAGGCTGGGGAAGGGAGCAGGGGGCTCATGCTTGAGGGGTACAAGTCTGGTTGGGAATCTGATCAACAGTGCACTGCCCAACAACGTAATGTACGTAAGGCCACTGAATTCTACACAGTTTAAGATGGTAAAGTCTCTTGCATGTATTTTTACCACAACTTTAAAATGTTTTTTAGTTTTTAGTGACTGAACCTTGGTCTTCTATCAGATTGCTGACCTAATCGCTACACCATCAGCTGAGCTTTAATGACGCCACAGAACAAGAGCTACAGTGACAGGGTGAGCGCCCGGCTGTATGAGTTTAGCCTCTGTCGCCTCTCTGGGTTTCGGCTTTCTGGCCTGTAAGTGGACACCACTACACATCACTGATAGGGTCCCTTGCCACAGGAATGGCAAGAAGGGGTCAGCGACATCCAGCCAGAACCAGGGTCTAGGGGCTGCTGGCCACCTCTGTGTCTATGGGTGGATGGACACAAGAATGTCCCATGCCCAGTGGAGCACCGAGTCACACCCCATGGGGCTGAGGGAGTCTGGGCCTTTCCAAGTAATAACAGCTTGGTTCCTGGAGTGGAAAGCTGTCCCCAGCTTCTGGGGTCCCTACGCAGCCCTGAGCTCAATGCCTTTGGGGTCCAGCTGGCCTTGGCGCAGCCCTCCTCTCCCCAGGTGGCCTTGGCTGGGTCACTTCATTTCTTCAAGTACCAACTCCTTGAGTATGAAGACCTATGGCCCTGCCGGGGGTGCCACAAGGGTCAGATGGTACCCTGGGCTCGGCAGACTTGCACGTTGGGTCTCAATACGTCTCCTCCCTTAGTGGGGCCCCAAGTGTTCTGGGTAAGAGGCAGTGAGCATGCTTCCTCTCTGTCTGTGCCATGCTTCCAGGGGGCAGTGGGGGACATTGGCAGCTCCGGATGGGAGGGTCCTGCACCCTGTTGTGCCAGGAAGGGCCCTAACACAGATCGGGAGCCTCCAGGAGGGAGGACCTCCGAGGTGCAGCCCTAGGACAGCTGAGGAAGGAGGCTCTGGCTGTGAAGAAGAAACCCCCACTTCTGGGTAAGGAGCCCCATCCACTTCTCAGCTCCAGGACGCATTTGAGCACAGACTCTGGTCCCCATGGCAACCACTTCAATCTGTGTCAGCGCCAGTCTGTGGCTGCTGCAGCTGCAGGAGGCGGGAACCCCTCGAAAGCTCCTCTGAACTGGGACCATAGGGGACACGGAGGAGAGAGCCCAGTGTGGGAACAGCTTCCCCCTGCTCAGCCCTCAGCAGGCAGTGAGGGGCTGGTGGGCAGGAAGGAGGTAGCAGGGCCCCATCAGCCCTGGGAGCTCTGCTGCCAAAGCTCTCTGGGGGCCTGCTCTGCATCCACCTTGGAACCTTCCTCAAGGGTTTATCGAATCCCTCTGAGCCTGCTGGGAACACAGGCCTATTTCTAAATTTCCATTTGGAAGGCTAGAGCAGGGGAAGAGATTCCAGAGGGAACGCAGAATGGACACTTAGTGAATTTCTTGCTATGCACCCTGATGCCTTACCAATCCGATGCACGTTCATTAGCCCCACAAGCCTAGGATGGCTGTCACCACTGCACAGGTGAGAGGGGCCCCAGAGAGTGCTCGTGTCTCCTCGAAGGCCACACAGCTGTGCACACTGGTGCTGGAACCCAAGCTCAGCTTCGGCCTATCCTTCTGCCTGTCGCCTCCCTTCTCCCTGTTTCCCTGGGCCCCTCCCTGTAGCGGGGGCCGGCAGCTTCCAACCCAGAAACCCCCTGCTGTGAACTCTTAGGGTTCAAAGCAAGGGAAGGCTCTGACAAGGGATGTACTGAGCTTCAACCAGGGTCCTGGGGGTACAGCTTTGCTGGGACTTAGGCGTCCTGACACCCTTCCAGTGAGCTCGCCACAGCAGTCACCCCAGGGTAGGAGCAGACTGCTGTCCACAGTCACCCAGGAAGTACCTAGCACTCGGCCTAGAGAGCCCAGGTGGAGGGTCTGGGCACACAAGGAACAGTGAGAGACAGGCCCATAGGTCTCCGCCTCAGCTCCAAGAGACCACAGAGGGGACACCCTCCTGAGAGGGACTGGATCCCTTATCCCTGTGAGCAGCCTATTGCAGTGGACTCTGGCTGATGCCCGAGCACAAGGCCAGGGCGCCTATGGCTGCACCAGGGCACTCTGTGCGGAGCCAGGCCAGGAAATGGACTCTGCTGGATCTTCCAAGTTCCATGCCATCTGCCACCTGAACTCTGTCTCCCAGGAGCAGCGAGACGGACACAAGGACGCAGTCCAGTTTCCAGCCACCTGCTCCAGGCTGAAAATGCCTCCTCCCCAAGAAGAAAAGTGGCTTTGGAGCAGCAGGTGCCTATGTGCACAGCTCTGCCTCCCCTGAGTGTCTGAAAGAGCGGAAGGAAGGGTGTGAGCCAGAAGCCAGGAAGGAGCCACGTCCCATTGGGCAGCAACACGGGAATGTGCGGCTACATGCGGTGCACAGTAGAATAAGTGCAGCTCCAAAGTAGGAAGCCAATCTCTATTTCTGACTTGAGAAATCCACAGTGAATAAAGCAAGTTGCAGGACACCATGTCTACGCTCACTCCCATTTGTAACCTAAAATCTGTGCATCTGTATGTAAGTTTGATTAAGCATGCACGCAGAATAGCACAGAAGCCTACACCACAATCACTGCTATTCACCGCCACCTCATCCCTAGGCTTGTGGGAGCCGGAAGAGGCTGAAGAAGAAAGGAGAGAATTCTGGTTTGCTTTGGACACTGCATGCAATTTGGTAATAGAGGTCAGGCAACATTATAGTAACAAAAACGCAATACAGATGAAAAGTAAAATAAAATAATTACAAAAGGCCCCCAGAGACTCTTAAACAAGAACGCATGTTTGCAACCAGGCTCCTCTAAAAGTTGTTGGAACCCCTGTCTGCAGAGACCAATCTCAAAAGGCAAGAAAAAAATGTCCACTTTCCTTTTGCAATCGAATATTTAAATTGGACATGTTGTGGTCTTTGCTGGATTAGAAAACCCTCAGCTTTTCCAGAAATTTGAGTCTTCATAATCAGGTAGATTCCAAGCAAACCAACAAAAAGAGATCCATTCCCATGCAATTTGTCCAAGCTCTGGCATGTGGTAAGTTGGAGGATCGGACTTCTTAAGAAAGGGCAGACTTTCGTAGGAGGATGAGGAAGTAAAGAGAGATCATTAAGTCAAAAGAGGGGTCTTTTACAATTCCACAGACCTATTAGGCTCATTTTTGGCAACGTATTTATGTCTAGTTCTCTGAACGGCAGAATGTTGGAGATGTAAAGCCGACTCTTGCCACTGCTTTCAGCCTGTCCCTGCTCATCATCATGGTGATAACCTTCAGAGCCATCTACATAGCCCACTTCTGTCCAGCCATCAGCCAGGAAGTCTGTGGGGAGTACTGGCTGTGCCAGGAAATGATGTAGGGGAGGAGGCAGGATCCCTGAAGCCTGAACAAGGCAGGAAAAAGAAGATGAGAGAGGGAGAGAGAGAGAGAGAGGGAGGGAGTGCACCATGACCCCAGATACTCTGCTGTTTGCAGCTCATGCAGCCTTCCCAAGCACCATCTGCCCATTGGGGCTGACGATTTCTTTGGAAAGGAGTGGATTTATGACCACCCCTTTGTACAGGAGGGGAGGGAGTCCATAGAATAAGATATGTATGAGAACAGGACAAATATGCAGGACGCATCACTAGCAAACAGTCATGAAGAAACAGAAGTCTGCAGCTGTCTGGGGCAAATCCCTCCACTTTGGGTGAAGGTGAAGCCGTTAATTTTATGAAACAGCAGCAACACACTGCTCTTCTGGAGCCTGAGAGAAGCAGCTTCCCCTTCTGAGGCCACAGAATAGCACAGTTGTGCTGAAAAGAAGCCCAGACTCTGAGAAAGTAGCTAATTCTTGCTTTGATTGAGAAAAGAACTAAAACTATGCTCTAAAAACAGTGCTCCCACTGGAAGATGCGAGAGAAACTGAGAAGACAGACTTTAACTTTAGAATGACCTCGGATTCCTAATGCATTAATCGCTCAAATGGAATAAATCTATTCCTGCAGGGGCAGAATCAAACAGTTATCTGTGATCCAATGTCAAATAGGTTATCCCTTGATTAAGGTCTTAACATGGATGAGAATTTTATTGAAATGATTTCCATTATCTGCACAGCAGTTCATCACAAATATATTTGGCCCAGTGTATTTCAAATATGATTTGATCACATCAAAATGTGGCCATTTAATTCATTTTAATCAGGAAATTAAATGCATCTGCCTTGCTTCCTCTCTTGGGGCTGCTCCGTCTCGGGAAATTCCCATGCTGGCAGGTTCACACAAGTCCTTGGTGGGAACACTCTCGGTCTGGTTTCTCTCTCCCTGCCACATGGCTCCTGCCCTGTGTCCTGACCATCAAGCTGAAAGGGAAACTGACCGACCATCCAATGCCCTGTAGCCAAGAATCACCTCTGCTGGCTCAGTGGAGAGAGAAGCTACGATGTGCACGGGTGAGGAGGGGTTCATCCGCACCAGCTCATCAGGAAGCCAGGGAAGTCCCTCTGCTTCCCCAAGTGTCCCTTATTGTCAGCATCAAAGGCAACAAAAGCAAAGGGTTCCTGCCCTTCACAGAGGTTCCAAGAGCCGAGCAGGAGTGGTGACTGCACACTGCTATTCCTGCCAGGCCTCTCTGCTGGGACCTGGAAGCTAGGCAGGGCACTTCCGGCTTTGCTGCCAGAGACAGCTACATCACTGCCAGCGTATGCTGCAGTCCGGCCAGAAGCAGGGACGTGGCCAAGGGAAATTCGAGGAGCACTTCTGCTCCGAGCACAGACACGCAATCCGTGCTTGCCTACTCCAGGTCTTATTAACAACTGGGGTCTGGAACATCGTGAAAAGTCCCCATGGGGCTGACATAATAATATGCAGGAGCAAGAGTCAGTCGAGGTCAGAAGGGCTTCATTAGGGCAGGTGGTGAATCTCAAAGTCTGCCGAGTTACGGGGGTCCAGCCTGTGACCTGGGAGAAGGGAAAACAACAGTCCTCTGTTCCAAAAGTGGTCCCCAAGGCCAGCCCTGTGTTTCCCCACTGCTCTGGATTGGGATGCAGCAAGACTTGCTGAAGCCAGGCGTGGGGCTGGGCCTTCTAGCTTTCCTCTAGCTCTTTGCTGAATGGGGGACTAGGTGATGCTGCTACTCTGACAACTTGGGACTCAAGCACTGAACGTGCACTCAAAAGCCAGAAAATGGAGCCCCTGGAGAGGCCTTCAGCATTTATGCTTACTTATTTACAGTTACTGTTTCTAGCTTTCTGCAAAAGAGGGTGTGGGCAAGTGCAGCAGGCCAGTGAGCAGTGAGCCACGGGCCTGGGTGAGGTTCCACACCCATCTGCTGCTGGGCGCTTTCTTCAGGACCCTCCTCCCTGGGGCTTCAGATTCTCTGAGTCTCCCTGAAGCCTGGGTGCTGCAGGACCTCAGGATCTCCCTCTTGGTGTGGGGTGCGAACCCCACTGACTCAAAGAGCCCACGAGCCTGCCTTGTACCCTGCCACTGTCCACAGTGGCAGCCAAGGATGAGCACAGTTGCCATCCCAGCGAGGTGGCCCGGGGACTCCTGGTGAGCGCAGGCATGAGGCAGGGCTTCCCTTCCACCTGAGCTTCACGCAAAGAGGCAGCCAAGTGATCCCCTCCACTTCCCAGGAGGGCTTTGGGGTTGCAGTGCCTGAGCATCAGCAGGGAGCCACCTGTCGTGAATGCCATGTCTTCTCCTTTGTGCTGATGTCCCCTCTGGGATTTGACAGGCAGCAGTATCCTCACTTGAAATCAGGCTTTATTTATTTTTATCACTCTCCCATTGGGCTCTATATTCCCCAGCCTGGGTCACCAGCTTCCCTCTCAACCTCCCTCGCCAGAAAGCAAGACTTCACCAGGCCTGGGCTGAGTTTCCCCTTTTGGGCCTGGGACTGTTCCCAAGAGGAAAAACCAAGTGCAGAAAGATATTCATCTCACTATTATGTGTAAAAGTAAAAAGTGTGAGAAAGCAACCTAAGTGCCCAACAAGAAGGGAAGGCTTAGCAGCAATGAGGGGTCCGGTGAGCTGTTGTGAGAGTAATTATGAAAATCACAACTGTATTAAAAAGTGATTGGAATATATTAAGAAGGCTAGTGAACAACTGTACACCCACTATGATCACAACTATACATTTTAAACTTTTGGAGGGGCATGCAGAAGTAAATAAATACAGCTCTTGAGACAGGGAGACTACACCTTTGTTTTTTAAACTCCTTTCATGCTCTATTTTTAAAATGAGTAATTTTGAATGAAAAGCAAGGAATGCAGAGAGAAGGGGGTACTCACCAGGGTCCCTACATCCCAGCTCTCAGCTCTGCTTCTGGCCTATCTCACCACACGGACCTGGGTTTATTCCTCTCTGCGCCCCGGGCCCCATGACACACAGGAAGTGGCACAGAGTGATGGCCTGGTGTCTTCTGCATCGGACTTCCTACGGCTCTGCTCAGCCGCAAACAGAGCTGACTGACCTCATTAGACCATGACTTTGACCATCAATATTTAACAAACCAAGGGAGCTGGAGACCTGGTCCGAGCACCATCTGTGGACACTCAGTAGCAGGAGACATTTGCCACATTCAGTGTCAGCCAAGCCTGGCTTTCCTGTGCACACATAGAAGCTACTGCATCACTCTCAGGCTGGATCCCAGACTCAGACATGATTTCTGCCATTTTAAAATAAAACTCTCCTGTGTCTAAGAATTGTGCTATTTTCCATACAGCATATCCTAATTTTGGAAGAGAAAGAAAGGAAAATATTTATTCAGAAAGTGCTTCATATTTACATAGCACCTAACGCTAATGAAACATCTTCTCCGCTCTTAATGATGAGATTAAGGTGTAAATTTAGAGCTCCACCCACCAGCCTGGTGCGTTCCTTGTTCAGTCCAAGTCTGTCTGAAATAAGTTACCAGGCATCACCAGCTTTCGGAGTCAATGTGTGGGATCTATTTTTTCCCTTCTACCGTGAGGCACTTTCCAGTAACAGTTCAGCTACTTCCCAGGGCTCAGTCAGAGAAGGTCCCCATTCACTTCTACATTGCTGCTGGGACTGTGGCCAGCTTGAAGGGAGGGGAGAGGTTGCGCACATGCTAGATGGCACAGTTGGCCTTCTCTGTCTTGCTCACACGTTTGCAATTGGTCAACTCCTGAGAAAACAGAGCTTGCTCTTGCGACAGACAGCCTCCCAAAGAATGGGCCTGAAAAAGGCTCTCTGTCTCTCCACTAGTAAAGCCCAGGCCTTGGGATCTGCTGTCCACCTGCCTGAGCTATCTCTCACCTCCCAGCTGGTGGCCCTGCCTGGTGGCCTTCCCCCAGCCTCCTCTGTCCCCTTGATGACCTCCCGCTGCTCCTTCCAGGCCCCTCCAGGTGATGCCTCCCCTGTCACCCCAGAGCAGTCTGCACAAAGCTCCATGAACACCACCATTTGCCTCTCCCGTGACCCCACGGGTCTGCCCTGGGTCCCTGGGCAGCACTGGGAGCCGTTAAGGGTACGGGCCACATCTCCGTGTCTCTGGAGACAGGCCAGGTTCATTCTCTCTCTCTGCAGGTATAGCTGGGGTGCCTGCTCTGTGTGCCAGGTGCTGAGTAGCTGGGTTCTCCTCTCCAGGAGCCTACAGCCCCTTCAGGGAGCCAGGCCCATGGAAATGCTAAGTGTGTGCGTGTCAGAGGCAGAAGGTGTGTGCGTGTGCACTACTGTGCTCATCCTCGTCCTCACATGATCTCATCCGCCTGGGAGGATTGACCGTTCTCATTGCACAGACATGATAGAAAACACCCTGAGGGGTCATGAGGCTGCTCAGGGTCAGGGGAGTGGGGGGTGGCAGGGGCTGAGGATGGGGGACACCTGGGTGGGAAATTACCCACCGCTAGGCCTGGAGAGGGTGCCTGCCCTGTAACTGTCCCCTTCTGCCCAGCCTTGCTTGGCTACAGGACCAAGCTGGCCCAGGTCTCCACAGTGTCCTCAGGAGAGTCCCGCCCACAGACTGCCACGGTGGACCTGGGCCAGCCATGCCTGCACCACTGGTCCTCCCCTCCTCCAGCAGACCTCAGCCCACAGCCATGCTTCCAGAGGGAGCTTCTAGGAGGACACCAGTGGCTGCTCCCTTCCGTCCCCATCAGCCTCACTCTGCGTGGTGGCCTTCGTTCCGCTGTGCCATGAAAGGCCTCTCCAACTGCTCTGTGGAGCTCTGCACATCTGAGAGACTGGCATTCCCACAGTGAAGGCCACAGACCTCTCCCTCACCTCACTTGGGGACCTGCGAGGATGCCCATGGCAGGTCCCATCCAAAGCCTACTGAGTCCAAAGGGCTCCAGGTGGGGCCCAGGACTCTGTTTTCTCCCCCTGCTCACCAGTGTTAGCGCTCCACCATCCCAAACTCTAAGCAGCTCTGTCGCAGGACAAGCATCTTCTCCTCTTTGATAAGTGGCCTGAGTGCCCCGGCAACATTGTCATGGGACTGACAGTCACCCACGTGCCCTGATTGGAAGTCAACATATTGTTAGATGAAAAAGATTTTTTTAAAGCCACTGACCCAGCAGTTTCTGAATAGTGGCTCAAACACAGTTACTTGAGGAAGAAAGGTAGCACTGCAGGGAAATGGGGATGGTCTTGGCTGATCCGCAGGATATTCTGGAAGGCTAAGGACTAGCGAGACCTGCCGGAGGCCCTGCCTGTAGATGTGTCTGGCACACAGTAGATATTCAATCAATGATTGCTATTATTATCCATAAGCAGCAGCCTGCAGCAGTGGCAAACTTCAAATGGGGGGAGGGCACTCGACAGAACTACATCCCATCATTTCATTATTGCAATCATCAAAAGCCCTCTTGTGGCATGAACACATCACACCCCACCCAGCACACATCAAGGCAACCCTAGGCCGACAGGTCTCAAATGTCAGAAAGAAGAAAAAGCTTTCAATGACAATAAGTCAAGTTGCACACACTAGAAAGAGACACGGTGAGGTTAAGTGACTTACCTCAGCTACAAAGCCACTCCCCAGCAGAGACTGGAATCTAATCCAGGTCTCTGGCATCCCACTGATCCTATCTCTTTGCTACATCCTGCTGCCTCTCCAGTGAAAGGGGAGACTTCAAATAAAAAGCAGTCACTTGTCTGCTGCTAATAGAGGCAGCAGCGGCATGGCTGCCGCCGGCATCCTCTGAAAACACTTAGCAGCAGACATGCCTGAGAGAACAGAGCCGGAAGATCACCTGGCCAGCGCTGTCCTGCAGGGACCAGTCATGCCCTTCTTGGCCAGCTCCAGGGAATGGCTCCACAGCCAGTTTCTTCAGAGCTGGTACAGTCTCCCCTTTCCTCCAAGAGGTGCAGGAGCATGGGCAGCAGAGCCCAGCAGCCCTGAACTCCTCTCCACGTTCTCCCCTCTGTCTTACCCTCACCCCACTCTTCCAGAGGCCAGAAACCTTGTACACTGTAGAGTCCTTCTGTACACAGCTCATCTGTTCCACTCCTACCGGATCCTGTAATAGCTTAGCTGGGGCTTCAGCATTTAGCTCTTGCTACATCTTCCTTTGGAGGCCACACTCAGCGATGGTCTCAGGGAAGAGGACACTGGGCCTCCATGCTGGTTAAACCACCCTCATCCATTCCTCCCCTTCTTCCTTGCTAAGAGAAATCTGGTCCTGAGTTTCCTCCCCCAGGGTAGGCTCTCAGGCTCAGGATAAAGCTACCCCACTTCTATTTCCAAGGATTCACTCTAAGCTCAGCAATATGACGAAGTCTCGCTGTTTGCCATGATGGGTACTTGGAGTGGGAGTGGGTATGAAAAGGTTTCTTCTTTCTTGAAGAGAAACACAGGAAGAGACTTCCCCTCCTTCCTCCAGACCCTGACATTTCTCAAGACACCAGGAGAAAGGAAAGTCATCTAGTTGCCACAAAGGGAGCCAGCCTGACATTCTGAAGATGACAGAGCAAAAAGACAGAAGGAGCCTAGGTCTTTGATGTCACTTATTAGCTCCTGAACTAACCAGTTCTAGAATCACCTTCCCCAGAAACTTCATGGTAAGTGAAACACTTTCTTTGTCTAGGTGACTATGAAATGAACTTTCTGTATTTATAGCAAAATCATCCTTAATGATTGCCAATCTTTCTTCTCAAAATGGTCTTAGCATTTAATTAATGAGATAGAATATTACCAGCACTAGTTTCCGAGCTGCACATAAGATCTACATATTACTAAGCACAACGTTTAGCATTTTAGAAATTCTTCTTGAGTGAATGGGATGTAAACTGGACTCCTTTGTTTTTCACATTTCGATTAAAAGAGTGGCCTGATAATAAACAGGAAGGACAGTGATGCAGTGCCACCTTATTCATGAGCATAAACCAGCAGGGTCCCTGAGAGAGGGAGAAGTAGGCCTGTAGATCGAACTTTCACTGTGGTATGGCACATTTTTACTGTACTTTTACACATCCATGCCTTACCTTTCCTTCCAGATTGTAAGTGTTTGGGGTGCTGGGCTATGGCTTATATTTCTCTACCCCCCCCCCCATATCTTGGGGAAGGCCTTGTGACAGGCATACGAGTAAAAAAAGGACAACTGATCAATGCTATACACCAGATAGACTGGTGTGGCTGAATAGAATAGGACCAACCTGCTCACAGCAGGCACCTGGTCAAATATCAGGAACAAGGGATACTACTGTGGTGTTTGGGTGAGGATGGCCAATTCAATCATCTACGAGTCGAAGAGGAGGAAAAGGAGTCTAGGTCATCCCTTCTGTACTAAAGGTCACACGATGCCTCTGGGTTACACACCTACTTGGTGATGGAGTTTGGGTTACAGGTGGGATCTAGAAAAGGAGGACAAATGTCTTCAGATCTAGGTTTAGTGGCCTCCTGACCCCGAGAACGTCAGCAGGTCCATGTGTTAGAGCAGAGGACACTGATCCAAATGGTTCTACCGCAAGCATCTCTCCCTGGGCCTTCTGGAGCACTTGGAAAACAGCAGTCTCCAGCAGTTGTCACATGCATGTCCAGAAGAAAACTGAAATCCCCAGTGGTGCTGTGATACACTGGCAGAGGCATGGAGTGTGGGCTGGCCCAGTGAGAGATGTGTTAGCCTGCATCCTCTTTGGGGAGGAAAGGCCCGGGGACTGGTCTGTTACAGTCTTCTCGGAGAAATGTGCATGGAACCAACACAGCCAAAGAGGTGGCCACTGTGGCAGTGGGACACTGTGTTCAAGGTGGAAAGCAACTTCCAGACAAAAATATAGTCACACACGGGAGGGGACAGGACCGATGACCAGGGTTCAAACCTCACTTCTGCTGCTTTCCAGCTGGATGACCTTACACAACACTTCCATAAGCCTTTGTAGTACTCTCTGTAGTCGGGCACAATACCGTATAGTGACAACTAATGCTTACGTATCATCTTCTTGAAACAGGCACCGTCAAACCATTTTACACAGTGAAACTATGCCAACTTCAAGGGCTGTTTATAAGGCTCACAGGAGGTGACTGTGAAAGGGCTTGTTAACCCGAAGGCGCAAGGCAAAGGTTAGTTAATTAAAGTGAGGCCTGCTTCCCATTTTTCTTTCTCAAGAGCCAAGACCAGTGATGGCGAACCTTGTAGAGCTTTCACTGATAACATACAGCCAGCCGTGGTATGAGTGCCATAGGGCAGAGCGCCACTCCCACTGGGCTAGAGTGTCCCCTGGGGTCCCCATGATGAAGGGTCAGTCTGCTCTAATAGCAAGATCACCTCTCAGAAAGGACACAATCTTTATCTAGGCTCTGAGATTGTTCCCCTGTCCGTGCTCAGGGATCCTGTTTGTCTCGGGCTCCGTTTCTTCCTTTGTTTATTGCCCTTACACGTGCTGAGTCCCTTCAGTGTTGTGGGCTGCTTCCCATGTGAAACCCAAGACCTTGAAGAGAGGCAAGTAATGACAGAACAGAGTGGGCCGGAGGGGGACAGTGTCTTAGTCCCTTTCTTGTCACTGGGACACAATATCCGACACCCACAACTTAAAGGAGAGGTTTACTTTGGCTCACAGATTTTAGAGGATTTAGTCCACTGTTGCTGGCTCCAAGAGAGACATAGTATCGCAGAAGGGTCTGGTAGAAGAAAGCTGCTCACGTTATGGCTATGGAAGCGGAGAGAAAAGGGAGGTGCCAGGGCCAAGAATACACCCTTCCAGGCCACACTCCCAGTGACACCTCCAACCAGGCCCCGCCTCCTCACAGCACACTCAGCTGCTCTCATTAGTGATGAATCCACAGACGAGTGCAGCGCCTCGAGATCCAATCACTTTCCAAAAGCCACACCTGTGAGTGCATGAGAGTTTGGGGGAACATTAGCAGACAGGCTGGGCACACAGAGCGCAGGGCATGTCTGAGACCATGGAGAAAGCAGTGCACTGAGGCGCAGTGGGACAACACAGAAGGGGAGTTCTGGGAAGACCAGACTCCAGCCCTGACCCCACCCACAGAGAAGGGACCCTGCCAGGTCTGAGCGACCACCCTGCACCACAGATGTGACGTGATGGAGCACTCAGATGTCCAGGCACTGCAGGGGCACAGCGGGGATGAGATACTGCTCCCTGCACAGAGCCAGGCACAGGGAGACCATGGCATGGGATGAGCAGGCACTGCCCAGTTGGAGGATGAGTCAGGAACAGCTCAGAGGGAGTCACATCCAGCTTCAAGAGGAATAGAAGTGCCCGAGGGACAAGCACCCTGGGATGGTCAGCCCTACCCAAAGCGCCAAGAAGGGGTGGCATGTCCACAGCAGCATTTACACTGCACAAATCAGGAGCCACATATGGGCTTGACCGAGGCCAACCAAGAGAAGCTTCTGTCTCCCCAGGTCAGAGGCCTGGAGGACACCCCAGGGCGGCTGCTTCTGTCCTCCACTTTGGATGAAGCTGCCTAATTACAGCCAGCTGTCTGTCAGATCTGAACAATGTTCGCAGACAAGTGCTCAGGGGTCAGCGCACTAAGTCCCTGAACTGCCCTGACCTGGACACCGAGAGCCAACTGCTCCTCAGGGCAGGAGCAAAGGTCAGTCCTGCCGCTCTGTGCTTCCCAGCCCTCTGCCCCTTCCCCTTGTCACAAGGTAGAGCACACTGTGTGGGACACCAAGATACGCACTGCAGCTAGAAGTGTCTACCCTGGTGTGATGGTGATACAAAACTTACTGAGTGATTTCATCATTAAAATATTCTCAGTTCCATATTTTCATCTTTGGAACCCTAGCCTGCATTTTCTATGAGGCAATAAATAGTTCTTTAGAAATCGAATTCCCGTATTTTTTTTTTCCCTTTTGCTTTGAAATTAGAGTAGTCCCCTCATGAAATGAGTTTGTCTGTGTCAAGATCTGAGTCAGGAGAATTGGATCCATCTGTACATTCAAGTGCCTTTTCTGGTTAGTCCTGCAAGCCCAGCCACCACACCTCCAGGCGGAGGTGGAGCCAGCGGACAGGACAGGGCAGGGGAGGGAAGTGGGAGCTGCTGCTATCACACTCAGAGGCAGAACGGGCAGGAACACCCAGACCCAACCTCCAGCCCTCATCCTTTTCAAAAACAGAGCCCACCTTTCTGTCACCACCGTGCATGGAGCACACACACAGCCAAAGGAAGCAAAGGCACAAGAGCAATGTCTGCCATTCGCCGATCTCCTCCCAGAGCCCAAGCATCCTGCTAGATGATTTCAGATATCATCTCCGGTCATCTGTGGGATTCTGTGAAACAGCCAGGAATTCTGTTTTTAAGACAGGGAAACTGCGACTCAGAGAAGTCAATGTGCCTGAGGTGACACAGATAGTAATGGCAGAGCTAGCAGGCTGGTCTTTGCTGAAAGGCCGAGCTTTCCCCGGGATAACCGGTGTGGATGGCACAGTGAGATGCCTCACTTGCCACCCAACCGCACCCCTCACAATGCGTCTGAAGGGAAGCGTGGTTAGGTGCTGGCACCAGGGAGGCTGGTGGCTGGGCGATGTCACACAGGCCTTGTACAGGGGCCACCTTTGCTCACTTCTCTTATGTGGAGCTCGGAAACAAATGCTTCAAAGAAAGAAGGCTCCTAAGCTGGTGCAGGCTGGCAACACAATCCAGCTCATCCATCCACACACAATAAGCAACCCAACTCAAAAAACCAAAGCCCAAGCCAAACCAAGCTCTAGATGGCAACTCAGACTGCATCTCCATCAGTGATTGCAGGGCTGACATTCAGTACTAACCAATTCTCTTCTGACTGGTAAACTGCAAATACTCCAGCCACACCCCCTGCCAGCTGGGCCACCTCCATATCCTGGGACTAATCACAGTCCAGCCCCTGAGGGTTCTCATGGCCCAGCAGGGACTCCAGCCTAAGGTGATGTCCATTCAGATTAGCAGGGTCCTTGCCTTACAGGTCCTTCAGGAGGGCGAAGATCACACCTGCCTATCTGGCCCTTCTGTTCAGTCAATGGAGGGTATTAATTATCCAGCAAGCAGCTCCCGCTCTGTCACACATTCTGGCTGTAAATCCATTACTTACCTGCAGCCTCTAAGCCCAGCTGTGTTTGCAATCATGGCCCTTGAAAAGCATTGCTTGGGAAAAGTGCACCAACTTTTATGATCACATTCGGTAGACAGCCAAGACTGGGGAACTGAATCTAATACCTGGGGAGCCCCAAGAAAAAGGCATGTGAGGCCAGGTAGCACAGGAGGAAGATGAGTGCAAAGGGACACTGAGGCGGGAAGGGTGCCCCAGTGATGCACCGTCCTCAGGCGGGGGGCGGGGTGCAGTGGGGCTGGAGGGGCCCCCTGACAGCAGCACAAACGCAGACTCAATACACTTGGGGGTGCTGGGAAGCTCATACTGACATTTAAATTCCAAGAGCACTCGCTGGGCTTTTCCACTGCTCAAGAAGAAAGGAGGTGTGCTGTGACGAGGGAGGAGCCTGCATGAGGGAGGAGCCTGGCTTTCCTGAACAATGTTCCTTTGAAAGCCGCTCGGGCCTCCACTTAGTAGGGATCACTGGACCCTAGGATCCGTGTCTGGCTGCCACTGGCTCATTCCTGACTCTTATTTACCTCCCCAGCCAGCAACACAGGAACGCCAAAGTTTCCTCCAGAGAGCAAGAGAGAGGAAAGCAACTTATTTTTCCTTCTTTTTTGGTCATATCATTCAACACGGTGAAGCCAGGACTTACTCAAAGTTTGGAATCCCTGTAGTTTTGTTGGCCGTCCAGTAGCCCTCTCCCATCTGCCCGGCCCCCATCACCCAACAGAGCAGACTTGGCAGGAGGTGTCGCCTCAGGCCCCCCAGAAGGGGAAGGCTCCAGTCCCCTCTCCTTTGTTCTGTGCCCCAAGATAACTGGGGGAGGAGCAGAGACTCCATAAGAGATGCTGGCTGGAGGGGCTAGGGTCACACTGCTCAGCCCTGTGGAGGGGACTCGCCAGGGCTTCCCCCGCCTGCCGTCTAGTTCCTTATCCAATCTCTCTACTCCTACATGTTCATTCTTCCCATACCTCCGCACACAGACAGCCAGAAATGGATTCTGTACATTGCCACCCAGTAGGATGACCTGCAGATGCCATTCACACTGACCTTAAAGGAAGAGGACCAGCATTCTTGAGGACAGGACTCCTGTCCTGAATGCCATGGTTCAAAGGAAGCTGTGATAAACCCACTGTTCCAAAAGATGGGGATCTACCAGCAGATTCAGAATGTTCCAAAGGGGGATCCCGGGCTTCCTGGAACACTATGGGGGTCCCACTCCTGTGGAGAGCTCAGCCCAGCCTCCATGTTCAGACAACCTGTGAACATCTGATCTCACACAAGGTCATTGTCATGAGAAAGAGCAGGTCCTCTTCGCTGGAAATGCTTGAGAAGAGGAAGCGCAGGGACTTCTGTTCTGGAAAGAGTGACCCTTCCACCCTAGGGTTTCAAGTAACCTCCCTAGATAAGGCAAAGCCATGGAAACACACCGTCTATGACTGATAGCTGGGAAACATCATGTGTAGCCAGAGTGTGTGGGAAAGGAAGGGACAGGTGGAAGGTCAGCAGCACCAAGAGCTCAGAGACACCTGTTTGAAAGAGTGCAAACAAAACTCCATCCAGTGTCATGTCAGGAAGATATTTCAGGCTCACACCTTGGAAAATTGTGCTATCAGAAGGGATCTTCAAATCCGAACCTGTGTATCAGCTTACACATAATAGAGATGTTGTTAAATATCCACTTGAGGCAAAAAAAAAAAAAAAAAAAAGATTTTACAGAAACTCAGTCTGACATAAAATGATAATTCTGACCTAGATCCTTCTGCAAAAGAATGAATCTCTCAAAACCAGTCTTACACAGCCAAGCATAAAACAAGCTGTTTCATTACAGGTGATTTCAGATCACGATGCCAGCCCCGTTTATTTGGCCCACACCCACACCTCACATGGCTTTGTCATGTTACTAATGTTTTGTGGCACTGCCTTCCTCTCCAACTAACAGCAAAGTCCCTGGAAAAGTGAGATCATGGCTGATGCACAGCAGTCTGGATTCTTAGTAAATGTAAGGGCAGAATGGCTGAAGTGGGACCTAATATCCTTTCTTCCTTCAGGTGACAAAGACAACAGGGGATGCATGGTGCTCATGAAAATCAATGAGCTATAGACATTAGATATCTAGATTCAAGTGACAAGGATTAAACCATAATCTTAACATTGATTTCAATGCTTTGGATGTACAATCTGAGACTCATTTATTTCTTCAGCCAATATTTAATGAGCTCCTGTAAGTACAAGGCATTAAAAATGAATGGAATGGTTATCTGTCTTTCAGTGTCTACTCTAGCAAGATAAAATAAACTTTAATGTGAAAAATTTCATATTAGAGTCAAAGCAATCTGGGGATTTTATGCAAATTTTGATTATTTGTGGCAGGGCAAATCAGGATTGGCTATATGTGCTTTGCACATGGAAGATCCTCAATAAATGGATGGATGAATGGATGAAAAGGGGAGCAGGAGGGCGGGTGGATGAATGGCTCAAGTGGACATTTAACAACATCTCTGTTATGCGTGGGCTGATGTACAGGTGTGGATTTGAAGATGTCTTCTGATAGCACAATTTTCCTAGGTGTGACCCTGAAATACCTTCCTGACCTGACAATGAATAGCACATCGATGGGTGGACGGATGAGGAGGTGAATAGGCAGATGGAAGGGTGGGTGGGTCAGTAGGAGGATGGGTGGGTAGGTGGATGGAGGGGTGGGAGAGGCAACATTTTAATAGGCTTTGAAAGGAGAAGTCCCATTTGTGTAGTTAAAGGGATACAGAGATTTCGGCCAACAAAGCCACACAGGCCACGACAGAGGAGCACTGAGCACAAACTACTACCCATGGCTGGTCCATCAGGTCCCCAAGGGGTGTGCTAGAGCATCAGGTGAGACTCAGAGGCAGGGGCCAGGAACAAGGGTCACAAGCACCGAACCAGTAGTGTCTGACCTGCAGAGCTGGCAGAGGGACTGGAACCCACACATCGGGTAAACAGGAATCTTAGAGAGCACAAATTTTTTTTTTTTTTTGGCACCAGGGATCGAACTTGGGTCCTTGCACTTGCGCAGCAGGTGGCAAAACCACTGAGCTAAATCCCCGGCCCCAGGAATTTTAGAATGCAACAAAGAAATACTTACAGGGACCCCACTAAGTGCTTTCTAAAAGGAAAATATTCAAGCATATAAGGATAATAATAGTAATACCCGGAACACTTACATAACCACCTAGGTTTGTCAAAATTTAACATGCATTCAAAGCTTTATTTTATTTTTAAGAAATAAATCACTTAACACATAACTGAAACTTTTTCCATATCCCTCTCTATTCTACTCCCCTTCCTGAAGTAGCAGCCATTGCATTGAATTTTCATTAGTCACTCCCATGCATATTTTCAAATTTTTTACTAGGTATATAGTTAGCTGTATATGCACACGTGTATGAATACATGTCATATGTTCGTTACACTGGATTATGAAAACTTATGCAGATCCACAAGCTCTTGTGCAAAAACCCTTGTAGTTCAGAATTCCTTGTCCCTTAGAAGAGTGGTCGAGTGCAACATGCCCACTGCGGCCAAGGCACAACTCCATTCTGCAGTTGAGTGCACAAATACAGCAGGTAGGATAAAGTCTAATTAACAAGAAAACATACTGTCATGTTTTTCTGACATATAACCTTGTACCAAACTTAAGAAACATTTTCAGAGTTTGGTATGTGGATTGCAGATAAGGGATTGCAAACTTATGGCACTTTTTAAAAAATTTTTCCGATTACAACTCAGGGTAAGAAATGGATTTTCCACTGGAACTTACTGAGCCCATGTGTGCCTGGGCAGTCACATATGTACACATACACCTGCAAATGGAAAACTAATGTTTCCTTAACACTATGTGTGAGGCACTGGAATGTGTTGTTTTATTGCATTTATTTTGTTTTTGGAATTCTGGCTGTAGCCCATTAAATTAATGTCAGAGCCTGCACAGGACACTTTGACCTGAGTCCCCCTTCATAGGTGGGGGTGAGGGGAGGACCCTGGCTGGACAGATCACTGCAGTGGAGGAGGGGTGGGGGTCGGGGGATAAAAGGAGGAGGAGGAAGTTCAGCAGTTTTCTGGGTGCTGGCCATGGTGCTGGCCATCAAAGACTAGCAGGAGACCTGCACAGAATAGTTTGAAGATAAACTTCCCGTGGGTGTGGGTCAAGAAGCTCACTTCATTATGCTTCTGGAGAAACCTCAGCCAGAAAAGAGCTCAGACTCCCTTCCAACATCTCTTGATTTTTCTGGTCTGCAATAATCATAAGTAGGTTTTCCATTGTGGAATGGAAGGACCAGGCAGGGTTGGAAAGGCCACACATTCCAGCCAGTTGAGCTCTTCTTGCAGGAGGCATCAGGCTTACGGCCAAGAGGACACCTGGCTGGACTGCCTGTGCCCACTGCGTGGGCCTGGCTCACAGTCAGCTCACGGCAGTGCAGGACAAACCTCTCTGGCCAGAGCCCTCCCCTGCCCAGTTGTCAAGCCTCCCTCTCTTCCTGCTGAACTCACACAGAAAGGACAATGTGGCCCTTTCCTTCTGGAAATTACCTCCCATGCATTCACATCTGGTTTAAGTATTTTAAACAGGAGAACAATATAAAAGCAGTGTAATAACTACCTCTGGCCATTCTTCTTTCCTGTTTAAAATTTCATGTAACTAAGGGACTTATTATTCACAAACTTTAGCACTTTATACTTCATGACCTTTACATTACCTTCTTTTTGTTTTGGGCATGTATAATTTCCCTCCCTAACTGATCAGAGGGCCTCAAAATCAGCAAAGAACCTCTCCTTAGGATCCTCTGTCCACACCCTCACCCCCAAGTCCCCCCTTCACATCACACACTGAGGGGCACAGAGCTGGCCATAGTGGGGCCAACAGCAGGGCCCCCACCAACTGCCAGACAATAGACACAGAGTCCTCATAGCCTGCTGAGGTGGCCGAGTCCTTACCTTTATCGCTCATTGTCATCAGCATTAGAACTGCCATTTCTGAGGCTTCCAGAACCCTAAGTTCCTTGCTCAAAGCCATGCTCTGCCAATACCTTCCGTCTCACTACTGCGGGGAGACTGTCTCCTCCTTAAAAACACAGAATGCCACTATTTACCAGGCAGACACTAACCCTGGTTTGTGGGCAGATTTCTACAACTCCAGCCTGGAGAAACAGGAATGTATTTGCAGTGTGAACTGATAGCTTGATTTTGTGCACAGATATAATCAATCTGCAAATATCTATCTGAAATTCTACGCTCCAGTTCACATGAGGGCCTACTACACATCAAAGAGTCATGAATCTTGGTTTTAAAAATATACAAATGTGATATATTATTGAATATGTTGTACAGTCTTAAATTTGGTTTATGCTGTTAAAAGCCACTTGCTGTACCTAAGGCAGAAATGAGAATCAGCCATGGAACTTGGAAATAATCACATGCACATTGGATAATGCCAAATGGGGAGACTGGTACTTTTGGAGAACCAGTGGGATTCTGTGGGGAGCTCTTCCAGCACACTCAGTTCTGGATTCCCTTCCAAATAAAAGCCAGAGCAGCATTCTGATCCTTTTGGTTAACAGATGGTCATGACTATGAGAAAACACACCCACTTCACTGATAAAAGCTAATGTGCAAAGCAAGCCAAAAGAAAAAATACCTACACCTTGGCTCTGCTCCTTTGAAAGTCTTCAGACTTGTAGAAGATATTTTAAAAAACAAAAAACATGATTCAGTGACTCTGAGCTGTAACCCAGGCAATGGTAATTTTTAAAAGCCCAGATTATTCATACCTGGTTAAGACTGGACCAAATTTAATTGAGAATTGCATTTTTCTCAAAACCACTGCTGCCAACTAACAATTCCACTGTCTTCCAATTAAGTCTACAATTTAAAATAACTTTAATAGTCATTTTATATCAGGAGTGGGAAGACATTTTTAAGCCTAAAAGCAGGAGAAAGCATAAATATGCTTCTTCCTTGGGAAAATACCAAATGGCGATGGAGCTGGTGCAGTAGGAGGCCCCAAAGGCCACCAGGGGCCTCATGGTAGCAAGGCTGAGGACAAGGGGCAGATCCTGTCACCAAACTGGGCCGGCTGTCCGAGGACGCTATAGTCAAGTGTCTGGAGGACAGTTGTCTCTTTTCCCTGCCTGCCATGGAGCTGAAATGACTGACATCTTCCTGCGTGCATCCCTCAGGGACAAAGTTCTGAAGATTACGCCAGTGTAGAAGCAAACTGGTGCTGGCCAGTGGCCCAGGTTCAAAGCATCTGTTGCTATGGGAGACTACAACAGTCACACCAGTCTGGGTGTAATGTGCTCCAAGGAGGTGGCCCTGCCATCGGCGGGCCCACCATCCCGACCAAGCTCTCCATTACCCTGCATACAGTCTATCAGAGGAACAAGATCTGCAAGGCCCACAGCACCCCTTGCAAGGGGGCCGGCTGCTGTGGCTCTCTGTTGTGCGTCTGACCCCTGCCCCCAGAGGCAATGGCATTGTCTCAGCCCCTGGCCCAAGAAGCTGCTGCTGCTGGTTAGCATTGATGGCTGCTATGCCACTATCACACCGAGAAATTTTGCCATGGCTACCTCTGATGCCACCTCCAACACCTACAGCTACCCGACCCCGAGCTCTGGAGTGAGACTGTTCACCAATCTCCCTACCAGGAATTAACGGCCATCCTGTAAAAATCCATGCCAGCATCTCCAGCCAGAGGACTCAAGCTCCAGCAGTAGCTACAACATAGGGTTTTATACAAGAAAAATAAAGTGAATGAAACCTGAAAAAAACCAAGAAGGATAAAAGTTTAAACATTTGACTAGATAAAAGTGTAAATTTTTCTGACCGTCAAAAAATACAATAAAGTTAAAGAACAAATGAAGGAAATATCTATGTAAGTGACAAAAGTTAATTCATCAATGAATACTTTAAACATATCTTTTGCATTGATAATTCCACTTCTTGGTATTTATCCTGAAGGAATAAACACAGATGTACATTGAGATTTAGTACAAGGATTCTTGCTGCCAATATAACACATTAAACAACAGAAAACAATTTAAATCATCATCAATAAAGGACTGGGCAAAGTATACTACAACCTGATAGAATGCCAACTAGCAAAAATGCCCTTAAATAATGTTCAAAATTTGGTAAACTACTCATTCTAATATTTTTATGTGAGAGAGCAGTTTACAAAACTTTAACTGTTGAAACAAAACAGCGCGATCATCTCATTTTTTAAAAATATGTTCACACATGACACTGGCCCAATTGTAACATCTGTTATCGCAGAGCAGTAGGAGGACAGTGAGTCTTTGCTTTACACCTTTCTTCATTTCCAAAGTTTTGCAGTGAACACTACTAGGCTTCTAAGGAGATACTATTAGGGCACTGCAAATGGAGGCTCTCATTATGAACTGAATAAAATACCAAAGGAATTGAATCCTTCTGGGCCACCACTGGATCACAGTGACCGATGGGAGGGGCGGTTTGGCAAAGGAAAGCAGACAGACCAATGGCAGTAACCAAGCAGCCTTTTCCTGAAGGATGGACCTGAAAGCCAAAGGCTGCAGGAGTCTCTCTGCCTTGCATCCTATTGGCCGGGCACCTGTGGATAGCAGGGAGGGCAGTGGGGCTTAGCCCTGCAAACAACACCTGTGATGTCCTCACTGGAGCCTTCCGCTCCTTGCTCCTTGTTCTGCAACATTAGCTATCTCTCATTGTGTACCTATGAAGAATACGCATAAGATCTCCACCAACTCTGCCCAAACACCAAATCAGAACCTAGCCAAAATCTGGGTAGGATGGTACACAACTGTGACCCCAGCTACTCAGAAGGCTGAGGAAGGAGGATCACAAGTTCAAGGATAAGCTGGGCAACTTAGCAAGACTCTGTCTCTAGATTAAAAAATAAAAAAGGGCTGGGGATGTAGCTTAGTGGTAGAGTGCTTACCTAGCATGTCTGAGGCCTTAGGCTTAATCCACAGTACTGCAAAACAAACCAAAATCAAACAAACCCAGCTGGTTTGCAAATTCTGAGTGAAACTGGACCCACTTGCATATGGTCTGTATGTCCTTTGTATCATCTGACAGCAGCACCACTTCATCGACTGATGCCACTAAGGTCTCGGGCTGTGGGTCCACTGGAGGGCAGATGGCTGCTTGCGGTCAAGTTGAACTTCCAAACACAATGAACTTAGTTTCTCATCAGCAGGACACCTGCCATGTGCAACTCGAAGATTGCACATGCATTTTACCTTTTTACATCTTTAGTCTCACTCATAAAGTCTCGAGACATAATTCTAAGAAAAGTATTTGTATATTTTCCCTTTGGGTTTCCAAAGCTATCATTTTAGGTTCCCCCACTCAAGATGCCACAATGAAATCACAATTGGTCCACTGCAAACACTCCATGGGAGGTAGAGGTCTGCTTCTAGGACACCCTGTGGCCACTGCCTCACTGTGCCTGCTTCCATACATGTCAAACTGGGTCACACCAGCACTGCCAAGCTCCCAGGACAGTTAGAAAGTTCCTCTGAAAACAATGCATGCCAAAGTTCTCGGCAAGCTGGAGACCAGCTAGTACTAGTGTGCAGAGTGGGCACCAGCAGCTGGCTTCCCTTGTGAGCCAGTTAGAAAAGAGGGTCCCAAGCTCTGCCCCAGAAGCACTGAATCTGGATCTGCAATTGGATCAGATCCCCAGGTGGTGTACTATGCAGGAGGAACCCAACAGCCCTTGCAGGGTTATCTCCAAGAGCCGGTACATGAGCAAGAGGCCCCAGCAGGCAGGATGAGCATCAGGTCCTAGTTTTATCAGTCTCTGGCTTTCTCCAAAGCCACTAATGCCACGCATACTTCTTATCATTGGAATGGTAAGCCAGAAAGCACACAGTAGGACTTTACTTTGGTACTCTCATAGCTGACACAGGAATTGTTTCATCAGAACTAGGCAGAACGGCTGTGCCCATAGGTTAGGGTTACTTGTTCACACGTTTCCATCATACTCCTGTTTTCAATATTCACTTTTCAAAGAAAAGTTCAACGGACCTCTTTTTGAGTATTTGAGTTATTTACTTTTGAAGAATTCATGTATTGCTTGCATACATGAGACCAACTGAGGATTCCCACTCTTTTAGTCCGTTCACATTCTTGGAGAACTAGTTTCCCTCTCTCCCCCTTTCTTTTCAATTGTAAGTGGAGGAGGGATGAAAGAACATGTTTTATTGTGTTTCAAGAGTTGCTTTTTAGTAAGACTTTCTGGGTCCAAGGACTTTCTTAAAAGGTGTGATCAAGGAGAAAACAAGCTTAATGAGAGCTCGGTCCCCCCAAGCACCCTGAGGTGGGCTCTCTCATTCCACTCTGCCCCTGCCGCTTCCCCATGAACAGCCAGGCTCCACGAGACAACTCTGCCCCTCTGCATGTAGCTCCCACGCTCCAGACATCCTTAGCCTCGGGATGGCAGGAGGCGATCTTGTCCACCAAACTCACGCTCTGAAGGCTGCCCCGCCAACTTGCAACCCTGGCCTGCAACCCAATGCCGGGCACCTTGTTCCTGCTTGTGAGTACCCACTGGCTGCAGGATCCACTGAAATGTTTTCAAATGGTGAAGTTTAGTATTATCCTGAGTGAACTCCAACTGGGGGGGCAGGGATTGGAGGCTCTGGCCTCAGGGGAACACTCAAGCAGAGACTGAGCCAGAGGCAGGTGTGGTGCTGCTGGCCAGAGCAGTCCTGGATGGGTATCTTTAAATCCAGAGTCTTTCAAATCTCCAAATTTTTCTACAAGTCCCTGGGTGGAAGCAGGAGGCATTCATTCATCTACTTATTCAATGAAAGAACACAAATTCCTAACTCATCAGGGCTTGTTTTAGGCCTTCAGGAAACAGCCTTGGACAAACAAAGACCCTGCTGTCCTGGAGCTTGTACTTTAGTATGTGTGCATGTGCGCACTTACAGGGAATCTGAAATGTCAGGTCATGACCACTGCCATGAGGAAAGGGAGATCAGGACGCAGGCCACTCCGGACAGGATGATCAGAGAAGGCTTATCTTCAGCAGAGACACAGGATGCAACGGAGTGAGTCCTGCATCCTTAGCAAGGGGAACAGGAAGTGTAAAGGCCTGAGAGGGAGAAGAGGGGAGGACGATGGAAGAGGTGCTACAGCTAGGGAGAGCTCATTCTTAGGGAGAATGAATTGATGACTCCAACTGAAGGCAAGCCTTCCACATAACAGGACAGAGTCCTTTAGCTTTGGGTTCTTCTCATTGTATTTAGTGTCCAACCGCTTAGCCTAGAAACCATTCGGCGAACTTAAGATCACAAAGTGGCTGAGGAGGACAAGTTGGGCAGGCCAGGGCTGAGCAGCCCTGAGTGCATGAATCCAATTAGACCACTTCAAGGGGGCTTTGCCTAAGACAATAAAAAACGAGTTAATGTTCACACAACCCTCGTAAAGAATGGCTAGACTGAGAGCAGCACCAGAACCGAGCTGCAGGATTTCCAACTTCACTGAAAACTGTGTTGTCACTTTGATCTGCCTAATTAGAGTAGTAGAACTCAGAATCAAAGCAGTTTCACAAGAGGAAACTAGAAAGTTGTTTTCAGTTTACCTTTGACTCGTGCTAATCATCTTAGATGGCAAAAGCTTCTGTTGGCACTGGCTTAGGAGTCTGGCTGCAAATGCAAATCACCTGCAGCAGGTGCCAGGGCAGGGGGCACACTGGACACAGACCAGGGGGCCCTGTGGTTCCTGTGCCTGCAGCCGAGAGAGCCCCATCTATGCCGTCATCACACAGATCCAAAGGGAGAAGCCACTGTGCAAGGGTTTGAAGAGTGCACACAATGCTTCAAGCACTCAATTCTAGTACTGTGTGTCCACCTACAGACATCTGAATTTCTAAAATGTCCATGACCTACAACGAGGCAGTAACCGCTAAGAGTAGAACCTATCCAGGAGAGTCAATGAAACTGAGTTTGTAAGAGTGGAAAAACTGCAAGAACCCAAATAACAAAAACTATAAACGATTTAATTTCCAGCAAAGGGGAGTTAGTTACATCCATAAAGTGGCTGTCAAAAAGGATCCTGCTAGTGTGGTCCCTAAACTGGGAACACGAGAGATCAGAAATGATCATGCTTGGTGTGTCAACAATAGTGTGACAGTGAACTTCGTTATATTCTTCGGCCTCGTTGGCAATTTTTACATACCATATCTTTACCAGATTTAGATATTACAAGGAATAGTGAGTATAAGATACAAGTTTTAGCTCAGCTGCCAATGGCATTTTTAAAAAGAGGGAATGGCAGCTACTGAATCCTATTTAATTTTAATTTACATAGATATATCCAAGAAAGAAAGCACAGAGGAAGGAAGAAACAATTTGCCACAATGGCTTCCTGGAGAAATGTTGAACACTTTCTTTGGTAGAAGAGTAAAGCAATGTTCCGACACCTGCTGTCATTTTTGTACAATCATTAAGAAATCCCACTGCTCAGAAATTCAGTCATGCCAGTCAGAACTCTGCTGAGTCAGGCACACGAGGACCTGAGGGATGGGTCCCCGCCACCCGTGAGCTGCGCACTGGCCTGCACCCGGCCGGGTATTGAACTAATTGGCCACTTCTCAAAGAGAGGAAGCTATCCTACAATAATGTCAGTATTTTAATTATGTTCTTGAACATTCCACAAAGGAGGCACTTTAAATCGTACAGTCACCCTTTCCGTAATGCGGATTTGTAAGGTAAAAATGGCCACTGAAAACCAATCAAGAGTTGGAGAAAAACTCTAATTTCTAAGGGAAGTCCGAGACAGCATTTAACCAAAACTGAAACTCAGCTTTGGAGCAAGACTGAGTACTGAAAAAAGATTAAGCTTGTAACTTTCACCCTGGCCCTACAATCACAATCTTGCCCTTTCTCTTCAAAACAGAAAACTGCAAATGTACCACAATCTTTATGTCATATTTTAGTGAAATTATTTCAATGCATATTGGTTTATAATCTTTTTCTCTGCTGCAAAATTGGGAATGTTGAAAATATATAATCCAGAAGTTTCATGGCAAAGAGCACCATCCAGTATTGTGAAATTTAAAAGCCCGTGAGGAGGGTCTTGGACTTACACCCACGGGAAAGGATGTGGAGCGAGGCGACACACAAGGCCAAAATATCTCTCCAGCCAATTTCAGTTCATTCCGTAATTTCATTCTTGCTTTCAAGTCCCAGGGAATACAGGAAGCAGGTGTCCGCGTCACTAATCACAGCCCAGGGTTTAATAATTCAATGTTGGGTCTACTAAGAAAGTCTCTAAGGAAGACACTTAATGCAGATTATGGTGAGCTTTCCCTAATGAGCAATTCAGTAAAAATTCTGCAATATCCAGGGAGGTAACGGTAGGTACTTTGGAGTATTATAAACCATATAAAGATGTTTCCTCCAAACTTCCTGCCTACAATAGCAATTTAGGAAAGATGCTCTTGGAGAAGACAAGGGAAAAAATTCCAGGGTCTTCCTTGGAGATCACTCTACAACACCGTATATAAAGCAATTACCAGATGGGCAGGCCCATGAGTTGGCTCAAATGCATCCTTCACATCTGCTCCTTCAAAGTCCTTGCATCCAGTTAAACTAGCTAATAAAGGCAGTCTAATCACACAGGACTGTGACATATAGTCAATCCTACACCCGATATTATAGATGAGCAGAAATAAAAATAATGTAAGTTATAACTATTGCATCATTTTGGCCATTTATTGGTGTACAATTCTTGTTGCTAAGTTGGTGACTAGTTAGCAGTTAGAAAATAATCAGTAAGGCAGTAGAAATGATTTCCTGAGTCTGTGTGGTAGTGTATCTTCACATCATCTGAGTTTTCAGTTCACTTTTACCTCTATAACTACCGATAATCTGTTTTGAGAGATTTCCAGAAAGTTTTGGTTAAGAGTTGGTTGAAGTGGGTTAATTCTAGCCACCACGTCAGGCTTTTAAAACAGTATCTCCCATGGTACAACAACACTAAAGTGATGATCTAAACTTTCCCGTTTCCAGACAGCCCAATTATTGTCCTATGAGTTATAGGTCATGGGATAAATGAAATTAAATGGCAGACTTGACTCCTCAACATGTTAATACTTACGGAACAGTTCCAGGAAACCACAGCTCCCAGACTCTTGTTCACAGACCAGTAAAATATTTTAAAACTATTTTTAGAGAAGGCAGGATTATAAACTTTAGATTTTACAGAATAAAGGGCATACAGCAGTGAGAAAGGCATACGAAGGGCAATCTGAAAAAGAGTAACGTCTTCACCTTGCCCTTGTTTCAGCCCATAGGACACAGCCTACCTCAGGGGAGCCCTTCCTTTCCCTGAGCTACATGTCCCCCATCCTCCCACCTTACTACCAGTGCTAGCGCTGGGCAGAAAAGCTACAAACCCTGACTTAGATTATTACAGGTCTTTTAATTCATTTCCTTCAACTCACATGCATTTTCTTACACAAAAATTTATTAACTAAAAGCTGCTTCAGAGTACAAAGTCACTTTATTCAAAGTTTGCTCCATATACAGAATCTGTTAATGGGCATTTCCAGTCCCACCCTACTCCCCACACTTGGTAATTACAAAGTCCAGAGACACTCACTGGAGAAAATACATGGACCCTGATTATACTTTTATATATGGAAAACACGTGCATGCCAAGCAGCTCTAGGGAATATTTGTACATTATATGAAAAGTAAAAAGTCATGCTTTAAAATTTTTCTCAAAAATGAAACTATTGTTTAAAATAATTAGACCATTTAATTTCATTAAAGTCAGAAAATTATATGCAGTGTATCCTTTTACAAATAACACATAGGCACTGATTATGAAACTATGTGAAAATCTTAGAGAAATATCTTATTTTTATTATGTCAGTATAATATGGTACTTTTTAAGCAATTATAATTTTTTTGAAGACACATACAACAGTCAATGTGGGTTCGAGTGGGCCTAAAAAGAGGTCTCATCTTGACCAATCTTTCCATCAGAATCTTAACACAACGCTTCCTCTGCATGTTTTACCAGCACCCAAGGGAAACAGGTGGGGCTCCCAATGACCTCCTTCACTGGACACCTCCTGCACCTAGCAAACTTCTGAGTCAGCTCTGCTCAAGGCACAGAACAGAGCCAAGGACGCTACGTCACCACCACGGCCGAGGTCGCCTTTAGAACACAATGCTGTGAACTTAGATGGGGAAGCTCCCAGACACAAGCCTTAGACAGCCAAGATCCCTAGGTGTGGATCTGTTCCACTTCCCCCCAGAGAGGGAGATGGAAATAAAAAGCAAGACACAGACTCTTGCAGCAAGGCAGCTGCAAAGCTATTCTCAGCGGGACAAAACCTGACAATGGGAGGAGAGAAGGCTAAATTGCAGGTGATGCTTCTAACCTTGAGACAAACAGGCTGACACTGGGCCTGCTGGGAAGTGGCCAGTGCCCCTGGGGAAGAACGGGCAGGACAGACGAGTCCGTCATGCACGTTCACGCCAACACTATGGGACAGCCGTGAAAACACAGCACGGGTGCTGAGGTCAGGAGGTGGAATTGTGAAGCATACACTGCAGAAACCCAGGACATTATACTCAAAAAGGAACTTAAAAAAAAAATACCTATAAATCCTGAATAAATGATGCCTAACTTTCAGCTGGCTCACTGATCCAGGCCCCTCTCCACTAGACTATACTGAAATGTTTCAGAGGTGAGTTCTGTTCTGCTTACACTGAAGGTACATGTTATAAGGCTACTTCATGTCTACAGGTTCAATTCAGACAGACAGATTCTGTCTCACATATAAACAGCAGTGCTTCTCAAATGGGCTATGTCAGCCCCTGAAGATGCTCTTCCAGCTACTCAGTCCCAAGAGCAGAGTTTCTTCAGATTTCTTGATTTTCTGAGGATGATCTTCCACATGAGCTGGATTTTGCAGGAAAGTGGCAGTGAGTGACAGGGCCAGCAGGTGAACTGAGGTTACACAGGAAGACTGGAGCTGTTCAGTGCACTTTTTTGTGGTTGAAATACATTTCTAATAATATCAATCAGCTGCATCCATTCTGTGTCGACATATAAACTGATAATATTCTTCTCTAAACTTATAAATGAGTGAATAAAACTGAGAAATAATCATACATTTGGAAAGAAAGGAATAAAAATAATCTGGGAATCTTGACAATTTTTCTGAAAATATGCTGCAAATTCAAAAGTCACAAAACAACAGAATTCCAAATTTCCAATCTCTATTTTACTTTGAAGTATACAGTTTACAGCATGAATCTGATATCCTGAGACAAGAGAAGGACCCAGGGAAGAAACTTTCATAGTCATCAGAAATTTTAGCAAAAAGCACGCTCATTTTAAAAACAAGGCATTGATATTCAACTTATTCTGAAATAACCCTTTCACCAGCAGGAACCCAGGGCTCTATGTCCTCTTGTACTTGATGCACGCTTCGCAGACCATTGGTCCATTTCACTGTAAATCTCTTGACTGTGGCTGCAGGTCTCTGTGTTGAAACAGTAGCATCCTTCAAGGCCGATGTCCCAATCCAAGGCAGCAGAGAACTACTGACAGAGCTGCAACGCAGTTGGAGCAAGGACAGGAAGAGGCTCTTTCTTCAGATCAGGGCTTCCTGACACTCGGCCAAGAGGAGCCCTTGCACACCTAGAAACCACACAGAAACACCAGGTCTGTGCAGTCTTCCTGCCAAGAGGAGCCCTGGATTCTCTTAAAGGTCTGACAGGAGTTTGTCTAAAATTCCAAAACACAAGGGCTATGGTTTTAGGTCACTTTCTCTGGGTCCCTCTAGGCTTAGTGTACCCGGACTCTCACACCTCTGTTCCTCCTGGGATAAACGGAGTCAGACTTTGGATTGTAAGCAGTGTGTTCGGGCGTGAAGTGCAGTGGCTCAGGAATGTACAGATTTCCCATGAAACACACATTAAAATCCTCTTACAATATAATGTAGGCTGACATAAGACTTAAAGAGAAAATTTCATTTAAAAGTTCCTAGGAAGCAACCATCAAAAACTGGTTATATGCAGGTACTAAATTCTCTGCAATCCTCAGTATTCTACTGTATTTCCTGAAGTTACACAGTGGGGACAAAACAACTTTATTCATAACATTTTTCTAATATCCCAGGTATTTTTTGGAATTAAGTAAATCTTTGAGCCACATACCTCTTTAGAACCCACCAGAATAAAATCAAACTCACTGTTTGGAAATGCATCAGTATTTCTAAAGATCACATCACTATCCTTAAAACACTGCCACATGTAGTGTGTTACCCAAAACAACAAAATGCCTCTTACTGAGGCATCTTGCACACCAGCTTAATTCCCCAGGAAAGTAACTTCCTTCCCTCTGTGCATTTTAAGTTGGCGCTAAGAAATTTAAGCCCACCCACCCCTACTTTGTATTGTGAGGTTCTTAAGTTTTTCCCACTCTTGGGTCTCTTTCACTTGTACGCAGTTATTAGAATCTAAGAAGGTCTTTAAAATATTCATTCCAGTAGGGACTAAATTTTTTCCTGCCTGGGTAATTCCTTCTCTGTATAGCAAATGCCTAGGCCCAGTCAATACTGTGGCTAGAATTGGCTCAGAGGAAACACCTCTACTGACAAAAGTACCACAGAAGGCAAGTTTTTAAAAGGCCAGCTGAAGCCAGGGATTTAGCTCAGTGGTTCCGGTGCCTGCCTCGCAAGTGCAAGGTCCCAAGTTCGATCCCTGGTACCAAAAGAAGGAAAAAAAAAAAAAGGAAGGCCAGCTGAAATGGGAAAACAGCTAAATAGGGAACACACGTTTAGATTAAAATGTAACTTGATTTAAAAATAAAATCTAATGTGTTTATTGTGCCTGCTATTAAACATACATCAGCCAATTCCTCTTATAACAAAGCAAAACAAAAATGGGAGCAGGGGTAATGGGCAGCCCTTCAGCCCCTGAAAGCTTTCCAACAGAAATGTGAGGAAACATCTATTGGAGGCGTATACTGATTTCATGAATTCTGGATAATCCCCTAATAATAAACCTTGCAATAAACTCATATGTGAATATGTTCTCAAGCTATTATCAGGCTCCAGTTCCCTGCACTTTCTTCATCTTTCTCCTTCAATCCTTTCCGAGTTGTTTCTGCATGTGGTCTTACAAATCGGTCTTGTCCAGACTGGGCCACCAGAGAAGGGCGGCAGCCATATTTGATCTGTGTCCCCCAGCATGTTCTCAAGTCTCGATCCCAGCAGGGGCGGGCGAGACTGGGAAGAGATGGGCGCCATGGCCCCTCACAGGCCATCTACCACTATGCAGCAATACTAGCTCTCCGTCCGTCCCAAGGCTGAGGTCACCCCGGCCACAGCCCAGGCTTACTGAGCAGTCCACAGCTGGACGCCGTGCTCAGGTACATGAAGAAGTGACCTTTCAACTTTGGAGGAACACTGAGCCTTCTTGGAGACCAGAGGGATCCCCTTCTCTACCTTATTCATACCGCCTACCTTTTAGCTCCTATGCAGTTCGTTCACCTGATAAGAGGAAGGGGGAAGCAAGGAGGTGAAAACGAACAGCTCTTTTTCCTCCTCGTTAGCATTTCTGTCCTATATAATGTCAAATTTTGAAAACTGGCAGCATTTTGCCCCAAGTGTATTTGGATATAATTTGGGTAGAATTTGCATATTCTAATATAGACTGTTTCCAGGTTGAAATTTTGTAATTACCACCTTTTGGATTGTCACCTGATGATTTTTTCCCTCTTCTTTATGTCTGAGCAATACTCTGGTCTAAGTAACATACACTGCAAAGTAGAGAGAAAAGAAGACAAGCTAATTGAACAGGCATGGGAGGAATTACTTAACTGCCTGAGGAAATATGAAATCCCTAAGATCCCCAAACCGTCAAAAGAGTATGGCACTAATACTGACAGCTAACAATTTAAGACATGCATGCCAACTTAAAAGGACAAAGTTCTTTTATATACTTTTATTAAATTTACTATTTCACCTACTAAGTAATCATATAACTTCCAAGATTTCTAATTATTTCCAACATATTCAACTTAGGGATCCAAGATTCTGAACATGCCATCACCAAAAAAAATTGCAAACCTAAAAAACAAAAAAGGGAACAGAATTAAACAATGTCAAAGGAAAAGACGTTCTCAGAAAAGGTATTTACTTTTAAATTTTCAAAACATTTTAATGTTAATGTTTTCTCTCATCTTACATTTATAGCTCAAGTCTAATAGTAACGTTTTACTTAGAAACATGGAAGTTTATCAAAATAAATATTAAGCATCATACATATTACCTATTTAACTATCTAATATTTACTGGGTGAAAATATGTTCACATTTACAATGTGAAGCTTTAAAATGGCACTAGTTCTGTATTTTCTTATGGAAGCTATCACCATAATGACATTCAAATGCATAAATGAAATTACAGATTTTGTTCCTGTACAACTCATACCTTTAGAAACTACTTTTTTAGCCAATTAACAGTAGTTAAAGTCTTTGTCGTTCCACATTAACTTCTAGTACATGAAATAAGAAAGATGCTCTTCAAAGATTTTTCTAACTTCCAAACAGCCCAATCTAGTTAGGATTTTTATTAAAAAATTGGGAGTAAGTGAAAGAAATCAGAACTTCCCAAAAGATAGTTATCAGTAATTGTTTCTCATTAAAATACTATTACTACACAAAAATGAAGTACACTGAAAGCTCTCCTACAATAGGCTTAAATACCACGCTTAGACCAGCGTATTTACTGATTTTACAGAAAACCAACAGTTCTGAGTTCACATGTGTAGAAACATAAAGCTACACATGAGGAGAGCTGGCAAAACAAAGAACTCGGGGCTCCCCAGGGCCCCCTCAGAATGGACTGGGCTGGCCTTCCAGCATGGGCGGGACCACAGACATAAGGTCACCCGTGCCGGTGGACCCAGCAGGGCCACAGCTCCACCGTGGCTCCTGAGCAGCTGTTCTCAGTGCACAAGAACGATTCCCCATCACTACAGAAAGCCACAGACATACCCTCTATTTTTCAAGTCATTCCCAGTATCTAACAGATGAAAACGCTACAGAAAAACAGTGACACAGAACTAGTGACAACTGAGCCTCTAGAAGAAAACATAAAAATAAATATGACTTTTGTTTAAAAACAAAAATATTACCCTCTAGAATGGGGCAAAATTTCACCTTCTAAGCATCTCATCAATTTTATAGGATAAACGGAAGTAATTTTGTGATGCTGCTTTTGCCATTAATGCTACTTCAGGTAAGACAGGAAATGAAATAGTAACAAACCGCTTCTCCTAACTAGTGGCTTAGTGTAAAATCTTAACTTGAGCAAGGAACCCTACTGAAATTCTGTTTCTAGGGAGGGAAGCCCAGTGTGGCCCTGAAGCACTGCTTCATCACACACTTAGCAAGACATGGGCCATCAGAATAAACCTGGCCACACACATCCCCCAAAAAGCTGAATGAAGAAAAACGATGCTATTATGTACAACTATAAGATATATTTTGAACTTTTAATAATTAAAGCAGAGTGAACTGTACAAATGAAATTCTCAATAGCACTTTACATTTAAAAAAGTAAAACACATTATCTACATAAAACATCAAATTTATCATAGGAAGAGAATGTTGTGGCAAGAATCCTTACTTTCTAGTCTGAAAACTTACTAAGTTTAAGACTAAACCTACTGGTTGTCAAAAAAAAAAACCAAAACACTTCAATCTGCAAATTCCTAATATAGTAAATATTTTATTATCACTTAAGTAGCTCAAGAAGTCACTTGGAAAAGAGAAAAAGACCCTGTGTTTAAACAATTTTACAAGGTTTGAGTAGCACATGAAGACTGATGTTAATCCAGTTGCTGAACATCAGCACAGTTCAGTTAGGCTGTGTCAGTATGTTGCTTAATGCCTTTCGTTCCCAACTCTAAAGATAATTGAATCTTACAAAGGAAGGAACAGGGATGGGTACAGACATGGAAATGTGAGGCCCCTCTCTGTCCCTCAGGTTTGCCATTACCATTCTGTGTGAAGTGGTTTCAGGACCAGGTGACAGCACACTTCTAGCCAGAAAGCGGATGACCTCAAAATCACCTCATGTCAGGTTGAGGCCTCATGTCTTTCGCTTAGAGCTAAAAATAAAAATACATGTGAATGAACAAATGATCATGGAATGAAATCGCTAACATGACACTAAGATATGAAATATCAGAAGTTATCTTTATCACAGAAAAATGAACAGGTACACATTTCTACACAGAAAGTCACAATCCTGTTTTGAAGGGAAGGATGCCCTTCTTATCTTGTTAATTCCAAGTTGGTTCTACAAAGCTAAAGTAGTATTCTAGTCACTTCCTGAGATATGACACATTTATTTTTTTATGCTGAAATATAAGAGTATCACTAATGAAACTAATAAAGGTAAGGTAGCAATTTAACTTCTTTTTCTAAACAAAAACCATGACAAAAAAGAAAACGAAAGCTAAGTGTAATGCTGATGACATCAATGGTGTGGCTCCAAGAAATGCACTTTTGTATATTCAGAATGCCTAGTTTCAACCAATGCCTATGTTTCTATGTACAGCAAGTCAAATGTCAAGGACACAAAAGGCCCCGAACCTCCTCGGCGAGTCTGCAGCCCTAGAGCCAAGCTGCTATTCTGAGACTACACCGAGATGGTGGGAGACTTGTGTGCAGACTGCTGTCCTCACCGGAGGCAGGAGGGCGGTGCGCACCAGGCAACAACACAAGGAGTCTGTGGGACTGCAGGCAAGAGCCGCCTGGCTTTATGGTCGGTCTACAGTCCCAGCACTTCACAGCTCCACACGTGGTCTCAGGAACGGCACCATCAAGTTTCCCCTTAAAAAGGATCAATGAATTCTGCTGATTTAGTTGTAAATCGACAAATTACAGAATCACGTTTCTATCAAAACAATCTCTATGTCAGTATACTACCATGTCAAATACATGCTGATGAGAAATGGTGACCTCAGTCCAGCCTGAACCTCTTTCGCGAGGGGCTAATAAGCCCCACAATACTCGGGGCTCAACGCGCACCCCTTGGCAGCCCTCTTCCCCCGGCCGGGACAGGCATACCAGGCTCTCCCTCCTCGCCCAAGCAGAAGCCACCATCTCTTAAGAGGAGTCCCGCACTGTCACACATGCAGTGTCCCCCACTCAACAGCGACCTGCCTTGTACACCTGCTGCTCTGTGCACGATGTTCGTCAGTCAGAAAATCAAGACACCGAGCTCAAAACACAGCACTGACTCGGAAAACATCAGCTGCATCTATCTCCTCCTCCACTCCTGAGGCCAGAGCACACTGCGGATGCATCACAGCTCAAGCTGAAATGTGAAACCGCGTAAATACTGAAGGAAACCGGGAGAAAGTTTCAAGAATACAGTTGAAGGGCCGGGGATTTAGCTCGGTGGTTCTGCCACCTGTCTCACAAGCGCAAGGTCCTGAGTCCAATCCCTGGTACCAAAAAAAAAAAATACAATTTGAAGCACAGAACTTTAATGATGATGCAAGATCTAGGAGTCAAAGGACACAAATGTTTGGGGAAAAGGCAGAAAGACAAACCAAACCAAAAAACTACCAAGAACAAAGAGAAAAGTATTTGTAGCAAATATGAATATAGACAGTTCTTAGAAATTGTTAAGGAAGAGATAAATAACCCAATGAAATATGAGCGACAAAGATAATTTACCGAGGAGAAAAATGACCAGTAAATATATGAAAATCTCTTCAAGTCCACTCAAAAACAAAGAAACACAAAGCAAAAGAGGATGCAGGCAAGTTGACAGTGACTATCAAGAATGCAGACACTTCAGTTCTTAGGAGACTTTTTTTGAATGTCCACAGGATGATCCGAATGCTGTCCGGAATTAGTCCAGCACAATAGTTAAACACAGAGAAAATAAAAATGCCTCTCATGCTCCTGCATCAAATTCCCCTATCACCTTTCTCTTATAATCAACCATGAAATCTAATGTTACCGACTCAAAACATTCTCATCCGGCTCACCTGTCTTGAAAGGGCTGGACGACCAGATTCAGTACAGGGGAAGCTCAGTGTGACTGCACGCCTGAGCCCCGCTCTTTTCCCACATCCAGCTCTCTCGGAGGTGACACAGAACGCTAATCCTGCTCACAGAAACACCGCAATCTGCAGAAATGATCCGACCACACAAGCACCTTATAAACAGGCAGCACATTCTCCCCGAGACTGACCGAAAGTGCCTGAGAACCCAGCTGTCTTCGCACAGAGATGTTCATGATAAATCCACGCTCCCCCAGCCGCATGCCACAGTGTTTCTGATACTAACGTCACGGTGTCGAGACACTTTTGTGCTTCCCAAAAAGCATGGGTAACAAGGCGACCCTGTCTGGGCTCGTGGGAGAAATGAATATACAGTACCGAAGGGCACTGGTGTGTAGTGAAAACATGCATATTCGCCCCAGGTAAGGAACAGCAACGGAGAGGATCGTGCTGTGCCGTACTGCAGCTTTCCGGAGGCACTGGCGTCACAGAATTCCCGCCTGAGAAGGCTTCCCTTCCTGAAGCTGGCTCCTGCACTCTCACCAGCTGCGCCTCTCCTCCCATCTCCTCCCCACCAGGAGCTTCGCCCCTGCCCTTCCACACCACTCACAACTCTCTTCGCTGGAAGCCTAATGGAAAAGGTAGCAGCCACGGTGGACCCACAAGTGACAAGATTCTTTAATCTTCTAAGTGGAATGACAAGTAGTAACCATAAAAAAATTATCTTAAGGAAAACTTCAAATATATACAAAAGACACGGAATAGTGCGGTGAGGCCTGTGGACCCTCACCCTGTTTCAACATCACCATTCTGTTATTTTTGCTTCACCTTCATCTCATCTTCTCCCACTCCTCATCCCCAATTCCATGATTATTTGCCTTCTTCACTCGAGGTAAAGCTTATAACTAGGTATGTGTTTTGTTGCATGGGGGGCCTCTCTCCTTTTTTCCATCTTAACCATCTTTAAAAATGTAGGGCGATAATTATAAGTACATTCATTGTTACACCATCATCACATCTACCTCTAGGACTTTTTTCTTTTTTGGTACTGGGGATTGAACTCAGGACCTTGCACTTGCGAGGGAGGCGCCAGAACCACTGAGCTAAATCCCCAGCCCTTCTAGGACATTTTAAATCTTACAAAACCAAAATTGCACTCATTAAATACTAACTGCCCATTCCGCCTCTCCCCACCCCGCCCTGCAACCTGCGTTCTACTTTCTGTCTCTAGAAACTAATTACTCTGGTACATCAACAGAAGTGGAGTCCCACATTGGTCCTTTTGTGGCTGGCTTACTTCACTCAGTAAAATGATTGCCAGGTTCCTCCACACTGTGACATGCAGCAGAACTCCCTTCCTTGTCAAGGCTGAACAATATGCCATGCATCCAAAGATGATCACTTAGATGGCTCCCACCTTTTGGCTACTGTGAATGTGGCGGCTATAGGATAGCAGCGTGTTCCTTAAGTTCTTGGTTTCAGTTTTCTTGAATATATACCCAGAAGTGAATTTGCTGGGTCTGAAAGCACTTCTGTTTTTCGTTTTTTGAGGAACCTCCATATTGTGTTTCACAGTAGCCGTGCAAACAAACATATGTTCCTACCACCAGCACAGAGGGTGACAAACATTTTCAAGGCAACTAACACTTGACATAAATTTAGCATTTATACAGTGCTTTCCTATACATTGTATAATTCTCCAAACACAAATGATTAGCTGAGATTTTTGAACCATTGGCAAGTGTTTAAGATCCTTGTTTCTATCTTCCCACACTTCCTAATAAATGTTCTTTTCCAATCTGACTGGATTAAGCCAATGACATTAAGTACTATTAGATACACAGCTAGCCAAACACTAAAAATATTAACAGTGAAGGGCCTTAAAAGACTTAAATAAAAATGTAAATGCAATGGGATGATAATAGAGATCCCAAGATTAACCTAAAACAGCTATCCCAATAAACAGCCTTCACAAATACTAGCTAGTAATTAAGTAACTCCAATTTGTTTCTATCAAAGATGTAAATATACAAAGTACTTCCAAATAACCAAAGTAGCCTAGCAGAATAGCAGTAAAAACTCCAAAGTCAAAGAACACTTTTGGGACTCAAACCCAGAGCCACACACATAACAGGAAAGTGCGGTTCTGCGCAGCTGAATCCACAGCCCAGGCAGGCTCTTTCCTCAGCACCCTGCTAGAACACCCTAGAGGAACAGTCTGTCAGTCAGCAGGCGACACCCAACTTCCCTGAAATAAACACCCTTGGAATAATCTTCAAAAGTGTTGGTAACTTAGGTCTCCAGGGGGAAACTACACAAGAAAAATAAATATGCAGTTATACACATTACCTACCAATGGGATAAACACATTTATACTAACATTCCAAATCAAAATCTAAGTATTTAAACTTTAAAGGTCCATGCCCTACACATAGCACAACTATTTATAATAATTACCCTGATCTGATTGGTGCATGCTGTATGTGTATGTTGAAATACCGTATTATACCCCATTAATATGTACACTAATACATGCAATAAAAAGTAAATCAACTAACCATACGTGTTTATTTTAGGGCCTCAACTGTGTTACATCCATGTATGTCTATCTTGTTCCAGTGTTAATATTATAATGCTTTTGTAATTGTAAGTGTTCAAGTTTTCTTTTATCAAATTTATTTCTAAGAATTGTAAATAGGTCTGTATTTTTTCTCGACAACTTGCTTTAAATTGCTAACAACCATCTCACTAAAGATGTTTTTTTATAAAGTTAAAACTTGAAAAAGTACTAGTCATTTTTCAACCTGAAGATTCTTTACTAGGGAATTTTTTTTGACAAATACACTGGTACCTTGGTTCCTGAACTTAATCTGTTCTAAGATTTGGGAAAAGATGGCCATGTTTGTGTTTGTGTGGGAAAGATGGCTGCAGTTGTATTTGTCACCCGGTGTAGAGTCTGCAAACAAAAGCAAAATTTTGCCAAATGCTTCTATTTGCAAACCAAATCGTCTACAAACAAATGTGTCTGTGAACTGAGGCACCACTGTGCTCTAATCCGGAAATTGGCCTTTCTGCTTCATACTGGGCGGTCAACTAAAGACCACAGGCTACAGTCTGAAGCCCGATTAATCTTCCCTAACAATTCCATCACCAACCTCAAGCTGGAAGGAAGAATCGAAAATCAGAGCTGACACAGACAATGACTAAAAGCTTGAGTGTGCACAGTTGAAGACACCTGACTACCCATGGGTAAGCCTAAGCGGGTTGGCCGAGCAGTCAGCCCTCTACATCCGTGGGCTCCACAGGTATGGATTCCAATGATGGCTGAGCAGACACTTGAAAAGAAAACCATATCTGCACTGAATATTAACAGATCTTGTTCCTTGTCATTATTTCCTAAGCTCTCCAGTGTAACAACTATTTATACAGCACTCACATCATGTTAGGTTTACAAATCATCTAGAGATGAGCTAAACTATAGAGAAGGACATGGGCAGTTTATATGCAAATACTGCACCATTTTCTATAAGGACTTGAGCACCTGAGGCTTCTGGTATCCACGGAAGGTCCTAGAACCAACCTCCATGAATCCCAGGAGACAACTGCAAAGATAAATAATTTCTATAAGGATCTCAATACAAATATCCGTATCTTCTACTTTTAAAGAAATTGACTTTCCTGAAGAAATTCAATACACACACACACACACACACAAACTAAAACTGCTTCATTTCTCATTCCCAGAAGCCGTTATTTGGAGACAAACATGGCGCTGCAGCTCCTATGACCCGCCTGTCCCCACTGACAGGTGCCTGAACTGGGGCTCTCTCTCCTGGGACTGCCGCCTCCTCTCAGAGAGGATCTGCTCAATGCCCCTCCTCAGGGAGGCCAGGCGAGCAGCCTACCACTCGGCCTCATCACACTGAACCTGCCCGCCACCCCTCCTGATCTGCCTCAGTCTCCTGCCCAGCACAATTCACTACTCGGACTCTATCTCTGCTTAGTGATTCTCTATCTCCCCTACTAGAATGATTCTAATTTCCTGGCATCTATATGTGAAACTATGGTCAATAGTCTAATCATTCAAAGAAGTATTCTATTATCTGGAGCATTCGGCTTACCCAACCAGGAGACAGATGCCCTTCCAACCTCAATCAGCAAACCAGGAAGCACTGGCCACTAAGTTTGTACCTTAATCCGGGCTGGACCCGAGATGATCCCTAAATCACAGCTCCAAGACCATCAGCTCTCTGTGGACACAACTGCGCTTGAATTAAACACAAATTGTAACTGACCACAAACAAGCCCATCTTTAGAGATACAAAAGTCCCAGGCAAAAGCTGCAGACAACTGCAGAGGTCCCCTACCCGGATTAGAATAAAAGTGGGTGTCAAAGCTCAAAGTATTGCAAAGGACTGTTACACTGGCCAAGCAATTACAAAAACTAAACTCTGAGTAAGAGACCACTTTTGGATTGGCGGAGGTGAAGAGAAACTAAAAGGAAGAAAAAAGGGGGTGGCAGGCATTGCAGGTCACTCCAGTAATTAGTACTCTGGGAGACTGAGGGGGGGATCGCAAGCTCGAGCCCAGCCAGGGCAACTTACTGAGACCCTGTCTCAAAATTTAAAAATAAATTAAAAGGGCTGGGGGTGAAGCTCAGTGTGAGGGCCCTGAGTTCCAGCCCCAGCACCTCAAAACAAAACAAATGAAAATAACATGGGTAGGGAGGGCGCAGCACGAGAAGATGGATACAAAGGGAGGAGAGAAAGTAGGCAATGAATAAATAAATGTTCCACAGGATGCCTACATAATTTCCAGGACCTAGCGCACAGTGAAAATGCAAGTCACTTTTAGATATTATTATAGATTTCAAGATGGAAACAGGAACTGTTAAGTCCAGAGAGCGACCCCCTGTGGGCACGCGGTGAGAGAAGGGAGAGGCACAGGCGGAGGGGGCCCTGGGCACCGCTGCCCAACCATGGGGCATGGCAAGGCCCAGCTTTGTCTCCAGACTTTACTGGGTGGTGGACTCTGCTCTGAAACAAAGGGGAAGGGAGAGGACACAACATTAAGATCGTAAAACACAATTCTATGGCTGAGTATGAGGTTAATTAGCAAAAAGCAGATGGGCACTTGCTCAGCAGGAAACAGGATTGCTAAGTTTCACTGTGGGGTCATAATGAAGATGCTCTGGGGCCTGTCACTGCCCAGGAAAGATCAATGTGGCTGCCTGAGAGCAACACTATACATTACGGCTTAAATATCTAACATAAAGAAGGTCAGCAGATGCCAAAGACAAACTTTTCCTTATTCCCTAACTGTTCAGGGTTAAGCACGGTTTCAAGAAAAAAAGGAAAAACACTCTCAGGTAAGATGGAGAAACATGGGGGGTGGACAGCAAGTTTTCATAACAGAATGGGTCCTGGGAGAATGAAAGAAATTGACTTTTAAAACTAGAAAAAGAACTCTGTACAATTCCCAGCTATGTCACCATTCCAAGAAACATGTCTACTATCCTCTCAAGGTACTTGTGGATTGAGTCCAGGGCCTTGGGCCTGCTAGGCAAGTGATCTCCACAGAACTACATCCCTGGCCCTTTTAACGTTTTATTTTGACTCAAGATCTCATTAAGTTGACCTCACTGGCCTTGAATGATTTAAATTTGATGTTTTTCCTAAGTTCATAATAAGAAGACTCATTTGTATTTTATAATTTTTAAAAATTGCAGATCAAGCATCCCTAACCCAAAATGTGGCTTCAAACTCTGATGTTGGGACGGGGATTTAGCTCAGTGGTTCGGCTGCCTGCCTCACAAGCGCAAGGTCCCGAGTTTGATCCCCGGTACAAAAAAAAAAAAAAATCTGAAACTTTTTGAGAACTGACACAATGCCCAAAAGTTTCAGATTTTATGACATTTCAGATTTTCACATTAGGGATATTCAACCAGTAGAGCCTATGTAAATATTCCAAAAGTCAAAAACTGCAAAATTGGATTCTAGTTCTAAACATTTTGGATATGGGATGGGATATTCAACCCATATTCAGCCCCTCACTATCAACTTGAAATTCAAAGAGCAGACATCAATTTAATAATGAACTGCTTATTTTGCTATCAATCTAGTAAAAAAAAAAAAAAGTGTCTTAGTTACTTTCCTCTTGCTGAGACAAAATACCCGACATCCAAAGTTAAAGGAGGAAAGGTTTATTTCAGCTCACAGTTTGTAGAGGTTTCAGTCCCTCATTGGCTGGCTCCAAGGCAGGATGGCATGGAAGAGGGGCATTGCAGAGGAGAAACAGTTCATGGCAAGCAGAGAAGACAGCAAAGCAGCAAGCAACAAGCAACAACACTAGCTATCTCTCTGTTCCTTATATTCTAACCAGGTACACGCCTTTATGGTGGGCTCTATCCCACCTTTCCGCCTCTTTCTGTCACTTCTAAGGCCCCATGTGATTATACTAGGCTCACCCAGATAATCGGGATCATCACTGCACAATCACATCTGCAAAGTCTCTTTTGCACTGTGGGTAATGTATTTACAAGTTCTGGGGATTAGGACATGAACATCACTAGTCCTTATATTGTCTACCACAAAGTTATTTTATATTAATGCTGACTTACATTGATTTTATGTTACTCAGCTCAAATTTGATTTTAAAAATTCAATCTTACCTAAACTTCAATACTGTTACCTAATAAAGTGTTTTAAGTCACTTTTTCCTGTTGCTGGGACAAAATACTGACACTTGAAACTTAAAGGAGAGGCATATTTTGGCTCAGGGTTTCAGAGGGCTCAGTTCATGGTCAGCTGGATCCAAGGCAGAGACCTGGCAGAGTAAAGCTGCTCAATGCATGGTGGCTGGGAAGCACAGTAGATTGCAAAGATCCAGAGAGCAATGGGTCCAGGACCAGATATAGTCCTCAAGGTCAGGCCTCCTTGACTCACTTCCTCCAACTAGGCCCCACCTCCTAACACTACATTCAACTATGAACTCTCAACAGGTTAACCCACTGATGAAGGTTAGTGCCCGTGCAATCCAATCACTTCTTTAGGAGTTTCTTAATCCAGTCAAGTTGACAACCAAGGTTAATTGACACAGAAGGACATGGCTATTTCATTTATAGTTCATACTAATAGTAGATTACATTTTCTGTTTCAGTTTTCACATAAAATGCCATATCTTATTTACCAATGGAGGAAAAAGTATAATAGTTAAGTAATCATTAATGTTCCTGAGACTATACCAATTTATATGGGGCAAACTGAACAATAAACTAGCAAAGAGGAAGTTAGTAAGAGAATCTAAACAGTTCATTAAGCATTTCCTGTTGGAAACAGGGAATGTGCAAATCACACTATTCTGGTTTTCCTTCTCCACCATGGCCAGGCCTTCTTGGTCCCCTGCGCTGGATGCTTCTCCTCTGCTACCTCTAACCTGACAGTGCCCAAAGCTCAGGCCTCAGGCCTTGCTGTGCACATTCACTCCATCAGGAAAGCCACTCAACCTCAGGTCTTCACCATGTATGCTGACAACTCCAAATTTTCTATCTCCAGTCTGGATCAGACACCTGAACCCTAGTCTTCTGTATTATAGCTGCCTCCTTCACAATGGCCTTAGGTGTTAAACAGGTGTCTCTGCAAATCCAAAGCCAAATTCCTGATCCTCCCTACAAACCTGCTCCTCGTCTTAGCTCATGAAATGACAGCTCTACTCCTTCAAAAACCTTAGCACTGTCCCCTGTAACTTTCTTTCCCTCACATCAGCATATCCATCAGCATGTCAAATTAGCTCTACCTTCAAAATGTACCCAGAACCTCACTGCTTCTTACCGTTCCCACCATTATTATCCAAGCCAAGTCACCATCATCTCCTGCCCAGGCCTGTGTGTTAACTAATTTTCTACTATCCTTGTTCTTCTGGTTTGTCTAATAATGTAGCCAGAATTTTAAAAACTGAAGTTATTCTCATATCCTCTCACTAAAGTTTGTAAATAATGAAATTAAACAGATTTTAGGTTTCAACTGGAGTACAGATCCCATGTAATCAAGACGCCAATCGGGATATAATACTTCCAGCTTTGGGCTATTATGACTGAGGCTGTTATAAACCTTCTCATGTATATATGGCTTCACTGGTAAATACCCAAGGGCACAACTGCTCTGTGACAGGGCAGGTACACGTAGCTGCTGGTTCACAGCAGCACTATTCAGAATAGCCAAAAGGTACAAGAGGCCCAAATGTCCATCAATAGATGTTCAGGTAAATAAACTGTGGTGTATTCATACATTGGATTACTGTTTGGACACGAAAAAGAATGAAGTACTGACACACACTACCAGCTGGGTAAACGTTGAAAACATTACATTAAATGAAAGACGCCAGACACAAAAGGGCACATTTATAAGAAATAACCAGAACAGTTAAACCCACAAAGACAGAACGCAAATTGGTGGTTGGAATGAAGGGGAAATGGCAGCAGTTGCTTAATGGCTGTGGAGTTTTCCTTCCAGGTGATGAAAATGTTTTGGAACTAGCTAGAGGAAGTGGTTGCTCAGCATGTGAATATGCTGTGTGTTACTGAATTGTTCCACATCATGTGAATTTCACCTCAAAAGAAACTATTTCTGTGGAAAAATATTCCACAATTTTTTTTTCTTGTAAAAAGTTTAAAGGTTTACCATTGCTCTTGAATCTGCAAGTCAAGTTTTCACTGATGGTACTTTCAAAAAATCTTATCACTGAACATTTATCATGGGGATTTGGTACACATACATAATACATTGTTGGTGGGAATATAAACTAGTACAACCACCCTAGAAATCAGTGTGGAGATGCCTCAAACCCTAAAAACTGAAATGTCATCAGGCCCAGCTCTGCCCCTTTCGAGGCATCTTCTCAAGAGTTAAAAGCCATCACTTTACAGGGATACATGCATACCCATGTGCACAGTAGCAAAATTTATCATAGCTAAATCATGGAAATGGCCTATATGCCCATCGACAGATGAATGGATAAAGTATTTTTTTTAACGTTTCTAAAACAATGTATTTTTCAGCAAATAACTGAAATCTGATCCTTTTTACTTACTGGTCAAGACTTGAGCTTGAGATTTTTAAGTTCCCAAAGCACACACGTTTTACACAGTCTCTACACCAGAGCAAGGGAGCAGGGTGGTGGGTCTTTAAAGGGAAATTCAGGGCTCTTTACTTCCCTCCTCCCTCCTCCCACCACCCATTCACCCTCCTTGGATTCATCAGGATCAGGAGCAAGAGCAGGAAGTTCATATTACAGAGACCCTGCAAGGGTACTGATGGAACAAAGGCAGGCTCATTAAAAATCTGAACTCAAGTGCTGTGGTCTCTTTAGGCATCTTTAGGATATAACTGGTTCTCATGTATCAGAGGGCCCTGGAGAGGTGCTCTAGCCTAACTCTGCCTACAGGCTGGCCACTGAAAACCTTGTACGAATCACTCACTGTCTCTGGGATGCTCAGAGCAAACAAGGACCACAGAAGCAGGTAGGGGCCTTTACGAAGGACATACAGATGTGCACACCTCCTAGACCCAGCAGGATGCCAGGACCTCTTCCTTTACATTACACTCCACTTGACTGTCAGTGTAAAAATCCATGTGGGACAACTGTGCTCCCAAATAGTAAATCCTGTAGTTAAACCACACAATTTGGAGCCGACAACCACCAACAGCCGCTATGACATCATGTACGATATAAGCTGGTTACGTAACTGAGTGCCCTGTTTTAGAAGATTCTGTCCCGGGGCACTCTTGTCTTGCTGTGGTAATCCTTGTTCATAGCTCTGATCTCAATGAAAACAACATTCCAAAGCCCTGACATTGCAATGAGTTCGGCATTTATACGCTCGGGTTCAGTTCAGTGAGCCTCTTTCTTTTTCTTTAGCTTCACAGCTCCCAGCCTTTCTCTTCATTTGTCACACAGACAATTCAACTGTCCCCTCTTTCTGTTTCTTTCAGGTTCTTAATCTGGATTATGCCTCTTTCGATTTCTATTTGGAAGTATGTGTCTGTGTGCACATGAATTTGGAAGATGTGAGATACAAGGAAGAGCCGGGGATTTAGCTCAGTGGTGCCACTGCCTGCCTCGCAAGCACAAGGTCCCGAGTTCAATCCCCAGTACCTAAAAAAATACCCAAAATGAAACAAAGATACAAGGAAGAGTGGTACAGAAGGCATTTATAAACTAGGTACAATAAAATAGAACGATTATAACAATGTGTTGTTAAGAGATTTCCTAACACTTCTCAGAATGGCATACAATTTAAAATTTATGAACTGTTTATTTCTGGAACTTTCCATTTACTCTTGTGTGTGTGAGAGATACTAGGGATTGAACCCAGGGCCTTCACACTGAGCTATATATCCCCAGCCCTTTTTACATTTTAAATTTTGAGCCAGGGTCTTGCTAAATCACCCTGGCTGGGCTCAAGTTGTGATCCTCCTGTTGGCACTCCCAGGTGCTGGGACTAAAGGCAAACACCAGATGTCTTCTGGACTGCTACTGACTGCAGGTTAGCTCAAACCTCAGAAACTGAAACCAAGTCTAAAGGGAGGAAGAGGAGAGATATACGATTTTTTCCTGTTGACTCAAAAAGTCATTTTTTTTCCCTCTACATTTTATGCTCTCCTCTAGTAGATTCCAAACATCAGCACTGCTGAGCCCTAGCCCCGGAGATTCTATCCATCAGGAGGGGGTGGGGTGGAGAACCTGCATTTCTAAAATGTTCTCTCTCAGGTGACTGGCAGTTGCTGGTGCCAGGACCACATTCTGAAAAGCAATGATGTAATAACATCAAGTAATCAATTACAGGCACCAGATGTGCTCAAAGTCAAGGTGGGCACGTCTCAGTCACAGTCTAAGTCACACTATCTCAGTCTACACCAGTTTCTTCTCCACCAAGCCAATGCTGTATAGCCTTCGGGCCCCAACGGCTCTGCACTCCATGGAAATGCCTCATCTTCAATTCTTTACTTCACGCTGATTTTGTCTCTACCTATATATGTACTCTGCTTGGAAGACTTTTTCTTTTTTACTACTAACATTTCTCTCCATATTTCTTGTGATGTGCAAAGGAAAAGAAATATCGTCCAATGAAAATTCCATAAATAAATGCCTTGAGGACAAAAGGTGTTCCTTGAGTCAGACTTTAAAAGATGCAAGTTAAAAAGAATAGTTAGAAGTAAATTTATATATTTCTGAGATCAAAGATCTCTAAGAAAAATGAGGAAATGAAATGCATATGACATCTAACGTCACAGTGCAGATTATACTGAGGTGCAAGTTATACTGCAAAGTAAACACATTAACATAATTCGTCATAAATACAAATGCACAAGGGAGAGGGTGAAAATGGGCACCAGGAATTGAAATGCTCGTTTAAGTTTCGTTGCTTTCAGGCATCAGAGCTAAAGTATTATCATTGCTATGTTCACTGGAGTGAAATTTGGTGAATTTATAAAAACATGGTGGCAATTTAATTTTTTTGAGAGACAAGTCTTAGCTGAGCTGGGCGAAAGAATCACTAACCCACATGCTGAACTGAATGTAACTCAGAAGATCTACGGGCCAAGTGTGTGAGGAGTATCTTTCCACATCTGCCTCCCAGAGAAGGGGGACAAAAACTGTAAGGATCTCAATTCCTCCTCTGGAATATGCAAGACCTTTCTGAGGGGGCCTTGAGCTGAAGAGAGCAGAGTTTCTGAGACTGCATATTCTCCAGAGAGGCTTTTAAAGGAATAAATGTGAGCAGTATAGGCCAAAGCTCAGCAAAGATCTGAGTGCTTAGATCAACTTTTAGTGGGAAAAGCATGCTGGCGGGACTAAATTCCTCCATTAGAAATGGGGAGGCAGCTCAAACATGCTATTCCCCACACCTTCCCTAGCCCCAGTGGCCTCATTCCTTTCGAGATCAATGTTATTTCCCAAAGAAATGTCAGGTCTTACAACCACCCATACTCCAAATATAATGGACTCCATGCCTTCCATATATCATACGCCTAATCAGCTCAAGTGATCTCCTACTTTAAAACTCAGAATGACTTCCCTTCACTTAACACAATAAAGTTTAACCCTATGACTTTGCCTGAGACCATTCGTGACCTGGTCTCTTTCCCTTTTAACCTGAGCTTCTATCAACTCCATCTTCGTATCGTTTCTACTACCCCTAAAGCACCTGATATGCTCACAGCTTATGCCTTAACAGATGTTGCTGTTCTGTATGATCCTTCATCATCCCTCCCCAGCTTCCCGGTCTATTTGGAGAACTCTCACACTCTACATCAAAACAGCCAAGCATCTTTATGATGCCTTCCTTGTCTACTGTCCCTAATGCTCTCACCCCTGTGTCTCCAAGCACCTTCCTCCCACCTCTTTCATAGCCCTGACAGCAATGTGTGCTACTGTTCATCTAGCTGGCTTATCCCTTTTTGAACGTCCTATCCCAGTACCTTAAGGGCTGGGAGAACAAGGATTGTTGTCCTATGTATCTCTGTGCAGTATTAGCAACAATTAAAGTGTCTGATAAATACAAGGATGTAGAGAAATGGATAGCCTCACACACAGTTGGACAACCTGACAGTGACTATTGGAGGTAAAAAATGAAAACCTGTATGCTCTATGATTCAGGGGCACTTATTTCTGTATCCTAGGCACAATGGCAGGCATTGAGTGAATGCTGAATAAGATGAATGTGTGGAATAAGATGCTAGGTAGCATTTTCATTTGTTAGATTTCTAAGGAATTCAAACATAGGAAACATACATGAACTATTTTTTTACATTTTGGGGGAAAAGAAGATTTTATGGTACTTTTTATTGTGACTGGGAAAGTAAATTAATACAACCTTTTGTGGGAGCAATTTGAATATGCACATGAACACACACACCTTTATCTACTGCAACACAAACTGCCTATGGAAATGATCATGGACATACATACATAAAGCTATAGTCACACAAGTGCTATGCTACTATGGTGTTATTTATAATAGCAAATTAGAAGCCCTAAATGACCAATAATAAATCAGCTAATTACTACAGTACAACAATAAAATGCTATGTAACCGTGAAAAATTATGTTGAAGAATGTAATTCAATGATACAAAAATGTATTTCCACCATATTGTTAGAAGTGAAAAGGCTGTTTTATTTGTTTAAAAAATAATGTCAATACATGCAAAGAAAAAACACTGAATTTTTAAACAAAAATTATTTTTAAAAAGATAAAAATATTAAAAAGTACATTTTAAAACAGAAGAAACCATACAGAAAATGGTAAACATTTAAAGAAATAGATTCATATATTACTTATACAATTGAAAATTACAAGTATTTCAACAGTATTACAAGGTATTTCTAAGGCATATTCTCTTATCCATGGAACTAGGATATTTTCCATAGTGGATGGCGCCTTATAAATAGTTGCAATTTTCAGAGGGGGATTTAGCTCAGCAGCACCGTGCCTGCCTTGCCATCCAGGAAGAGGCTGGCACCGGGAACTACAGTGGCCAGCACCCTGACTTTGGACTTCTAAGACTTCAGCAGGAATAACTCCCTGTTGTATAAGCCCCAAATCTATGGTATTTTTGTTACAGCAGCCTGAAGAGACTAAGACAACTCACAGGTAGTATCTATGAATGGTGTGGCTACAGATCTATCATTCCTTTTTCTTTTTGCGTATTTGTAATAATCTAAATTTTCTACAACGACCACATGGATTCTTTAAAAAGAAAAGATAAAAATGTTTAAATACTTGTAGAACATTAAATGTCCACACACTTAAGAGGAAAAAGAATGTAGAAAACCCTATGTGATGGTAGACATACAAAACATGTAAATGAAGAGATGTGCATTTCTGCAACTGTCTCCACTTTCCTCTGATATTTCTGAAATAGGGGTATTCAGGAAACCAGCATGTACTAGATAATAAGAGAAGGAAGACCTAGTTAAGACACAAAGGACTCAAGGAGAGTAGAAACTTTTCTTCACTTGCATATTCTAGCCAGAACAGTTTGGAATTCTCTCTGGACGTAGATGGTGCCTCTTATGCCTTGACGCTTCACCGAAGTCTTCTGTGAGACCCGCTACGCTCCCAATGGAGCAGGTCAGGAAAACTGCTACTGTATCTCTACCACCTCAGCTTTCTGGAAGAAGAAAGCAGGAAGAAGGTCTCTCTCTAGCCTGCTCTTCTGGACCAAATGGACCAGGAACACACACCTGAAAGGAAATATACAGCCTCCAACATAAGCAACATGTGTAGGTAGCACCGCATCACAGGGGATTTGCTGAAGAAGTTGTTAAAGCTGATAAGAGAGTGAGTTGGCTCTGAAACTCCCTTGTTTTTTAACTCTTCTCATCTCCCCTGTCTGGCTTTCTGAACTGCACCAGAATTTTAGAATCTTTAATTAAAGCAAACAAAGAAATTCTGGGGAAGACTGATATATTAAATGGACTACAGAGTAAGATTTAAGTTCAAAGTCCTATTTCTTGATATTACTCTCCCTTGGCCCACAATAAATCCAGTAAGTGTCTCTGTAATGCCCAAACTGAAGCACCCAGCAACCCTTCCCCCTTGGAAGACAGAAGAGCAGCAAGGTGGGCCTCCCAGGCCACTGTATTCAATGTAAACAATATTCCTAAGAGAATGTCCACTTTTTTTACCATAGAAGCAGGCTACATGCCGGAAACACCTGCTAACATTCTGCCCTTAAGATTCACTCCACAAGAAGGCTATAAATGCAAGGATCCTAAGCAGATCCTCCAGGTACTTAAATAATGAAACACCTGTTCCAGGGAGAGAGCTGCATGATGGCTCCCATCAAGTGCTGGCAGATGACTGGCTCTCCTGCCATCTTCTCCATTAGTATGAAAAGCTAGGAGTGAGAACCAAAACCATCTTACCAGAGGAACAGGACATTGGTTAAGTGTCTAATACAAGAAAACTTCATGGCATTTTATAGGCAAGGTTCTACCTGTTAACAATTACAGCCCAGTACCGTATATGCAGCCACACTGCTACTGAATGAATGAATGCTAGGAGTTAATGTAGCACCCACTCTACTGGCTCTAGGTAGTTTGCCTACGTTAGTTTTCCATTCTGTATTTGATTTCAGGTTCTTACTAAAGTAATTAACCTGAGAAGGCAGTAATTAGCAGAACTCTTATTTTAAAATTTTAATCTTCCTTCTGAAGTCCATGTAACAAAGGAGGTTTCCTGTTTAAAGAAATCAAAATACTCTTAGAACCAAAGCAATCTTCAAATTGATGAAAACAGCGAGATTATGACTAGTACAGCAGGAAGGCCAATTCCTAGTCCTTTTCTGAATTTCCACAAAATTACTAATTTTATTTGAAACGTTCTATATTCCCTCGGCAAAACTGTATAAAATAACTTACATTCCAAGGTCACTGCATATATTTTTATGCCGAAGTATCTGGTACACTTCATTAACTGGTAATGAAAACTGACCTCAAGATAAGATTTTCAGTAATGTACTTATATATATGCAGCTAGTTGCCATATTCTGAATAATTTTCAGTTACTCAATAGTGATTAAAAAAAATCAATTAATTCACTAATACACTATGGTAACTTCACATTAACCTTTAACATTAAGTGCAAATTATAAAGCTCTAACAGATAACTTTACTTTCTTGGCCTTTATGACACAGCTGTTGTTTTACAAAAGTAGACTATGAAATAAGACAAAATCTTTACTTTTCTCTAGACAAATTATAATTTTCTCTAAATATGATATAAAAACAGAACAGGCAACAAAACCAAAACACTTGGAGACATCATTTCTGATGTAAGCTGACATCTGGAATCCTCAGGGACATACAAGCAGGCAGGCATAAACCACCACCACCAGCCGTAAAGTACGGCCCAGAAACAGCGTGGCAGGAGGCAGGAGGCAGGATGCAGAAGGTCACCCGGGAGGAACAGCCTGGGTGCTCACTGGAGCAGCTTTTGATAAAAAACAAACGTACAACATAAAATTTTGCCAAAGGGATAAAACCTAAATCTGGTCAAGCATCTGTATTCAGATGCCAATCTGAAAAGAATACAAGAGGACCCAGGAATGTGTTAAATTATACCAGCAGAGTGCGGACTGAGCAAACAAAGGCCAAATGGCGGGAGACACCTAAATTTAAAAAGAGGTGCAAAAGATAGAGTCTAGCTAGGTATGGTGGTGCACGCCTACAGCCCAGCTACCAGGAAGGCCGAGGAAGGAGGATCACAAGTTTGAGGATAGCCTGGGCAACTTAGCAAGACCTTGTCTCAAAATAAAACATAAAAAGAGAAGGATGCAGCTTAGTGGTAGAGCACTTGCCCAGCATGCATGAGGCCCTGGGTTCAATCCCCTGTACTGACAAAAAAAAAAGTCAAAAATCTCAGCAAACCCTGAGTGCCTAATGATGTACACAGGGGAGAAGAGTAAAGGAAATAGAAAAAAGTAAATAGCAGGCAATTTCTTTTCTTTTGTTTTTTGGAGAAGCAAAGGGACAATGGTTGGGAGGGGAAGCAGGAGGAGTTTCTTCTTCCCAGGTTGGTACCGGATGGAGGCGACAAGGGCATTCCCTTCATATTAGTTCTCTAAGTTACTGCCTTAGTATACCAGGGCTCCCAAAATGCAACAGCACAGACCAAGGGACTTAACAACACACACTGGTTTCATCATAGTTCTGGAGGCCAGAAGTCCAAGATCAAGGGGTGGTCAGGGCTGGTTTCTCCTGAGGACCGGATTTCTGGGTGACAGTTACTCTCTCATGGGCCCTTTCTTTCGTGAACATGCATCCTGGTGTCTCTTCCTCTGCTATGGGCAGAACCCTTCAGTCTACAGCAGGCTGCATCCTTATGATCTCACTTAACCTCCTCAACCTCTCTAAAGCCTCTATCTACAAACACAGTTACACGGGGGAGGCAGGGCTTTCCATCTAAATCTGGAGAGGAAGAGAACTCAGCCCATAACCACTACACATTTATTTCATGTTGTGTTATTTTACAGTAAGAATGAGTGTGTGTACATAAAGTAGGCTCAGAGGTCTTCTCTGCTCCCTCCTGAAAGTCCACTAAAACAAAGGAATGAGACCACAGAAACCCAGAAGGAAAAGGAGAATGGGACATGCATAATACACCATTCTTCTAAAATGGGAAGCAGATGGACAGTCCACTGGGGAAAAGCCACAAAGAAGGAAGCAGACTCAAACTAAAATACCAGAAAGTTCACAAAATGAAACACCAGATGCTCTAGAGACCAGCAGGCCGACTGGGACTAGGACAGGGTTGATAACACATCTGACTATAAAGATCAGCCATATTTCCTCTTGCTCTCCTCTAGTGATTACATATGGAAACGGACCCCCTGTTCCTCTGCCAGGCAGACATCTCCAAATCTGCTGTACAGACTCAGCCCTGGGTATAGGGGAAAGGCGAGGGGCAAGCTGCCAAGCCCCTTCCTTCTTTCTTCAGTGCCCTCCCTGAAGCATCCAAACATTACATTTTGGCTCCACAGAGTTAAATAAAAGTCCTTATCTCCAAAGTCTTCCTTGTTCATATCCAAAAACAGTAACAACTAGGTTTGCCCTCTAAAGAAAAGAGATCAAGAAAACCATAGTTGATAACTCCCCTAAAACTAAAGATAAACAGTCCTTGCTGAAGTCCAAGAGTAAGAACACAGAATAAAACGATCCACATCACTATTCTAAAATATATTTGTTAATGACATGCCATGTTCTAATACTACTAGTGGAAATAGAAGAATATACTATGTTCATAGATATTGTTCAGTATCATTAAGATTCAATACAATCCTAATAGCACATTTTTTTTCCCTCAATTGACAAAGAGATTTCAAAATGCATATGAAATGCAAGGGACTCAGAGTAGTCAACACAACTCTGAAAAGTAGTAACATCAGAGAACTTATATGACTTGAAGACAAATTTTTAAATTTACATTATGTGAGACAGCACAGTATGGGCATCGAGACACACCCCAAAACTGGAGCAGACTGAAGCTTGGGAACCAAGACAAGCCAGTAAAGAAAGAAGTCCAACAACAGAACAACTAGAAAACATGCGGGAAAAAACAGATCCATACTTCATATACAAAAAGTAACTTACAAAGGGTCATGACCTGGATTTTACATGGGAAATGCTACAAGAAAACAGGCGACAATTTCTCCACTTCTGTGTTTGGCAACTATCTGTAATATACAACAACAAAAGTACAGTCTGTTAAGAACACAATAAAATGCATTTCACTAAAATTAAAAAGTCCACTCATTAGAAGACACTGTTTCCACAATGTGAAGCCACTGGGAGTGGTGGCACACAACTAATCCCAGCTACTTAGTACGCTGAGGCAAGGGTATTGCAAGTTGAAGGCCAGCTAGGGCAACTTAGCAGATCTTGTTTCAAGAATTGAAAAAAAAAAATTGTTAAAAGCTGGGGATGTAGCTAGCACTCTTTAAATTCAATTCCCACTTTGAGGAGGAGTGGTGAAAAGACAAACTTAAACTGGGCGGGGTGTGGGGGGGGATACTTCCAAAGCAGTATCTGATAAGGAATAATGCGTATCCATTATTCACAGTGCAAAGACACAGAAACAATCTCAATGTCTATCACAGGAAATATGAATAATGAAATGTGATCCATCTGTCTGTCTGTCTATCCCTACCCATCTATCTACCTATCCATCTATGCCACAGTATTATTCAGCCTCAAATACAGGAGGAAAGGCTGACATCTGTGACAATATAAGTGGATCTAGAAGACACTATGGTAAGTGAAGGAACCCAGACACAGAAAAATAAATACTCCCGGACCTTACTCATATGTGCAGCCTAAAATAGGAAAACCCAGAGAAACACAGAGTAGAATGGTGGCTGTGAGGGCTGGGGAGAAGAAAAAGGAGGAAGAGGTAGGTGGAGGGTGTGAAGTTTCTCACACAAGGTGAACAGCCCTGGAAACCGACCAGTCAGCATCTTGCCTCTGGCTAACAGTACTGCGTTTATGCTTAAAATTCGCTAAGAAGGTAGAGTTAATGTTACCTGTTCTTACCATACAATAGTACTAGTAATAATGAAGGTGCGAGAAAATTTTAGGGGGTGATGGACACTTTTGTCCTGCAGAGTATTGATGATTTCAAAGATATAAACTTACCCTCCAACTTTGCAAGTTGTACAGATTAAATATGTGCAGCTTTTTATAAGTCAATCATAAACATTGCACCTGAAGTTTATTCGATAATAAACAACACAACGAAAATATGGGCATGAAATCTGAACAAATACTTAACCAAACAAAAAATAAGCATAAGAAAATCTGGTCAATATCTTAAGTCATTAGAGTGATATAATTTAAAACCACAAGATACTATTACACACCTATGAGAAAGGTTAAAATTACACCCCATCATAACCAGGTGCTGGCAAGCACTTGGGCTGAATCGGGGCTCCCTCTCAAAACTCCCATGATGAATGTCCTACCTCCAAGCACCAAAGAAAGTGACTGGATTTGAAAAAAGGGTCTTTATAGAGGTGACTAAGCTAAAATGAGGCTGATCCTATCTGAGCAGTATCTTTAGGACAGCCAGGAAATGTGGACACAAAAAGAAACACCAGGAACATACGCACCAAGTCAAGACCATGTGGAGAGGTCGCTAGAGGGGCGATATGAACAGCGGGGAGAGAAGGCTCAGAGAAAACCAATCCTGCTGGCACCCTGATCCTGGGCTTCTCGCCTCCAGAACTATGAGAAAGCAAATTTCTGTTACTTAAACCACACGCACTGTGTGTGTGTGTGTGTGTGTGTGTGTGTGTGTGTGTGTGTGTGTGTGTGTGTGTGTGTGTGTGTGTGTGTGTGTGT
>NW_004624758.1:24882907-24950751 GCF_000247695.1 Heterocephalus glaber
GTGTGTGTGTGTGTGTGTGTGTGTGTGTGTGTGTGTGTTATGGCAGCCCTGGCAAGCCAGCATGACAGAGATACGAAGCAACCATAAATTCCCATGCTGCTGACAGGAAGGTAAAATGGAAAACAGTTTGGTAGTTTCTTAAGACTCTGAACATGCCAGAGATGTAAACTCAGTGACAGCACTTGCCTAGCGTGCACAAGGCCCTGGGTTCAAGTTGTAGCATGGGGTAGGATTTAAACAAATCATCCAGCAATTCTATTCTTAGGTATTTACCTAGAAGAAATAGACATATGTCCGCACAAAGACTTGTTGACAAAATGTTCAGAGCACACTTACTTGTAATAATCCCAAACTACAAACAAGAATCCATTAAGAGATGGACAGAAGTGGCCTTTATATTGTGTTTCCATACAATGCAGTATTTCTAACCAATAGAAAGTAATGAACTATTAATACCATCCTAGAAGAATGGATCTGGAAATAATTATGCTGAATAAAAGAAGCCACGTAGAAAAGCTAGTGTACAACTACGTTAACAGAAAATCCCGAAAGTGGCAAACTCTACCAAAACAACAGCAGATCCGCGGTTACCTGGGGATGTGGGATAACGGGGGTGTTACTTGTAGGTGCGTGTGGATAACAGGGCACCACACTCACTGGCGGATTCATCCACTCATTCCATAGCTGACTTGCTGTCAGGTGGGGCCTGGCTGGAAGAGGCAGTCACTGAGGGTGCCCTGGAAGGGTGCATCTCCCTCCCTCCCCAGCTCCTCCCTTCTCTCTGCTTCCTGGCCACCATGACCTGAGCAGCTCTCCTCCTCCTCTGCTGCCCAGGGCCTTCCGCCAGGTTGAGGCTGTTTCTGCCTTTGAGCCAAGCAATTGAAACTTTTGAAACTGCAAACCAAAATAAACCTCTCCTCCTTTAAGTGCTGGGCACTGGGTAATATGTCTCAGCGACGCAAAAGTGACTAGGACAAAGGGGATTGGGAAAATAAAACTTAGAGGAGGGAGCTATTTGGAGTGAATGTTTATGTAGCCCCTCAACTTCAAACCTTCAAATACTAACCACCAAGCTGGGCGCATGGTGTACCCCTCCGAGGCCAGCACTCTGGGAGGCTGAGGCAGGAGAATCAAGCTTGAGGCCACCCTGGGCTACATAGTGAGACCCTGTCTTAAAAAAAGAAAAAACAAAGCAGAATCCAACCATGCTGGCACCCTGAGCTTTTTCTCCAGCTTCCAAAACTGTGAGAAATGTTGTGGAAATCATCCAGTCTGTACTAACTTGTTAAAACAGCTTGAAGTGACCAAGAAAAGAAACGACAGGTATGTTAATTATCATGATTGTGGGTCTCGTGGATATGTAAATACATATTTGAAAGATATTTACACTTCACATGTGCGTAGTTGTCATGTCAATTAAACGTCAAAAAAACTTTAAAAACTTAAATATGCACATACACACTTAAAGTTAAAATAGCAAAAGGGAAAAGTGACACAAAAACATCAGTCAATATTTTAATAAAACTCTTACGCCTTGACAGAACAAGTTTAGTTGAGACACAACTACATACTCAACTAACTCTAACTCTACAGCACAAAAAGAGAACTGCTACTCAAGAAACACGTTAGACTAATAAAAAGAACATCTTAATAAATCATAAAGAGAAGAGAGCTGGGCGTCATGACCCAGGCCTGTAATCCCAGCAATGGAGAGGCTGAGGCAGGAGAATCACAGTGAGGTCAAGGCCAGCCAAACTACACAGTGAGACCTTATCTCCAAACAGTAAGTAAACAATAAAAAGGAAGAAAGCATCCTTCGAGCATTCCAATCATAACGCAGTAATTTATACCAAAAAACACCACCAAAAAGCCCTATCCTACTAGAATTTCACATACTCTCTCATGTGTGGCTATCAGGTCAAAGGTGAAATTAAAAATTATACACTATCTAGAGAATTATAAATAAAAACGAGGTCAAAATCTAGACATAATTATTAAACCTATAACCTGAGGTTTATAGTTCTTAAACCTATTACTAAATTAAGAAAGCAAATAAATGCATATGCATATAAATGAAGTCAGAAAAAAATGAATTTAGAAAATGAAAGGAGAGAATTAATAGTAACTGAAATACACACACAAAAAGAGTAGAGCCAATAAACCTGAAGAGTGTTATCTCTCATACAATTCAATATAATCACTCACTATCACACTACTCAACATTTAGGAGAAACCATCAATGCACAAAACTGAAAAGGAGAACACAGGAAAGGTAAAAAGAATTACAGTATAGGAAATTTTTCTTAACTCAATGTTCATAAATCTGAGAATAGGGTTCAAATGAACAAACATTTGAAAACAATAACCAGCAAAACTGACTTAATTTGTAAAACATTTCCTGGTAAGCCTGAGTAAAATAATGCCTTGGAAGGAACTGAGTAAACTACAATCCCAAAATCAGTCCAAATGATTCCATTAATGATCGTTCTGTCACCAGGGAACAGATCACTCTAAAGCTATTTAAAATCCTCCTGCCAACAGATAAAACTTGTCAATTCCTTTTACAAAGAATAATATCAAAACACATTGAAAAAGAAAAACCAAAGACACATCATTTATGAAAACTAATGAACACTCAAAATTACATGCAACAGAAAGGATGCAGCAGTACATTAAAGAAATATTATACCTTATCAAGGATTTCACTCCAATTACAAGATAAAAAGAACCCTATTCACACTTCTAAAACAATGATGAATCCCCTTGTATATGGGATATAAAAGATGCTTCAAAGTAACTGGAAGACAAGACTTTCAGTGAATCAAAAGGGTCAATACTGCTAAGTAGCCGATTCATACCAATGTGACTGATGTCAACAAAATCCTAAATAAAAATCCCAATATATTTACTTTGTAAACTTCAAAATGATCTTAAAGTTCAATCTGATGAATAAACAAGACTGACCAGAAAATTCAATCAGATATTAAACAAATGTATGGATATACTAGCATGGCACAGAATTTTATAAACCTAACAGAATGAGTAAAATGCACCAGATAAACAATAGCAAATTATTAACAAGGAAGTGAAGGAATCTGCTAGTGCAAGTGTAGTTAGACATAATCACTTTATAAAAAGTGTTTGCTGGTATCTAATAAAACTGATCACAAGACTATGCAGAAGAGAAAAAAGAAAAGCCAAATATAAATATCAAAGAAAATAACAGGGCAAAAAGCTAAACCAAACATAAAACTGTTAAAGTAGATGAAAGACTTTTATCAAAATAAAGGAAGACATAATATAGCAATTTTCCTCCTAGAACCACAGCCAAGACAAGTTTTGTGTGTATGTTCATCAAGACAGAAATCCAAGTACAGTCATGGAAGCACTATTCCTAGTACCTAGAAACTGGGACAACCCAAACACCCACCAGTAGTAGAATGGGGAAGAACAGTAAATAGTACATTCATACAATAGAAGGATACATGAGAAAGAACAGCCTACAAAACAACTGGCTGAACCTCAAAAACAATACTGAGCTACAGGAGTAAGGCATCGAAGCGTCTGTATGATTCTTTATGACTGCATTCAGATAAAGTTTACACACAGTTGAAAATCCTCTAAGGTGCTAAAGTGAGGGTCAGGGTTCAATCTTGGCTGTACTGGGAGAGGAGGATTCTGTTAGTGCCTAGGGTTGCTAGGTGGTTTTCTATGGCTCAGGTTTCTTGATCTAGGTGTGGTTACAACTGAATGATTACTTTGTCAAATTCACTGAGTTAAATAGATATATTTGCATGTATATGTTTTAAATTGTAAACATTATAAAGGAAGGTATGAAAAATAGAACAGAGTTCAGAATATGCAAATAAAACGAAGTACTTAAGTATAGCACGTAGTTTATACATGTGGCATTTCAAATCAGTGCTAACAAATGGTGCCAAGCTAATTCTGTAGCCTTATGGGTAAACTTACATTTTTCTTTTAAAACCAAACTGAACAAAAAGAATTCCAATTGGGTCAAAGAAATAAATATAGAAAATGAAAATATCAGAAAAAGGTGAATTTCTTTTGTCTACTCATGAAGTAGGAATGATTTATGAAACTTTGTACCAAACCCAGAAAATCACACAACACTAACAAATTTTTAAAACGTCTACAGAGCAAAAGACACATATACCACCAACCACTCATACACATGGTTGAAAGAGAAAGAAAAAAATCTACAACATATGAACTAAAACTTCTCTTCCCTAATATGCAAAGGGCTCATAAATAATTAGAAATATGAGAAAACATGACTGAAATACAAAAAAATTAAAGCGGCCATAAACCATAATTATTCAAATTCAATTAAGAACTACAAGTTAATATAAATGTCTTGGCTATCAGATTAAAAGACTTAATTGTACTTCCTTGAAGAAAATATAAATTTGTTTTTGTTTTTTATCTTTATATCCTGAAGTCCAGAAATATTTATCCTAATATATATATTTATCCTAATATATATATATGTATATACATATTTTTTTTTTTGTACCAGGGATCAAACTCAGGACCTTGCGCTTGCAAGCCAGGCAGCGGAACCACTGCGCTAAATCCCTGGCCCAATCCTACTGAATATTAAAAAAGGTGCAAAAGGTAAATATATATGGTACCAAGAAACCTTTTGCATTCATGAAAAATTAGAAGTCAAATGTTTTCAGTAAGAAATTGTTTTAACAAATCATGGTACAATGTAATATACAACACAATGCATTTGCACACAAACATTTAATATAAGCAGAACTACATAATATAGAAAGATATGCAAGATGTTAAATTAAAATATCAAACTGTAAGATAATATAAAGTGTAATTTCATTTCTCCAAAGTAAGAGCATAAAAAAAAATAGGGGACCAGTCAACAAGCCTTCAATAAAGGTAATTTCTGTGAGGACAAAGTTAAGGGGAATTTTCACTTTCTGTATCTTATATGTTGAGAATGTTCCTATATTTGAAATCATTATGTACACTTTTGTAATATGAAAAGCTATATAAAAAATTAACAAAATGAAAATATTTCAAGAAGGCTCATGCTCCAAAATTTAAAACCTGCTGTTGTTTTATCTTTTGTGTATAAAACATATGCAAAAAAAAAGGAGAAATTAACGTGACTATACAAGAGTCCATCCCCCCTAAGTTTTGCTTACTTCTTCCCGATTCCACTCTATTTCTTAAGTGGAAATATTTGACTCTGAAAAAGGGGAATTAGAATGAGCTCTTCAAATTCCTTCTGATCTTGAAATCTGCTTTTTTCCCTTCCCTTTTCTCCTTTCTATCTCCTTCAATCACAGTAATAAAGAGCTGCATTAATCATTGTACTCAATGACATTTTGTTATCTTTCCTTAATTCAAAATTAGTGTTAGTTTCTCCCAAAGAAAAAAGAAATCCTCTTCTCTTTTGTAAGCATTCCTTACTAAGTGCCCATTACCTACAATCTTCAGGATATTTTTCCAATTTGTGCTTTTTTTTCCTCCAATGATATAAATATCCACTGCATATTTGGAAAAGTTTTCTTCCCCTCAATTGTCTACTAGTAAAACATTTTTCTAGTAGTAAAAGTAAGCGAGACATGATTGTCTATTTTTCCCCCCAGTGCTGGCGATTGAACACAGGGCCTTGCACATGCTAGGAAAAAACTATCACTGAGGCGTATCCTCAGCCCATTGTTTCCTAATTTTCAATTATATGTTTACTGAGCTTTAATCCAAGTTGATGAATATTAATAAAAATAAATCACACACCACCACATTTTGACAGGTATACATGTATATAAAAAGCCACTGCATTTCAAAATATTTAAATGTACTTGGAAAAGTATTCTACAGGACTGCAGGTAATGGTATAAGAGCAAGGAACTTGAGCATAATTTACTATGATTTTCTAACATTTAATCACGGCAAGACTTTAATCTTGGCGCATGCTCAGTAGGAAGAATGTAATATTCTTGCTGCATACATACGATGTGACATCATAAAGCTTGTGCTAAACCATGAAGCACTGTCAGCAAAAGCAGCAGAGGCACATTGAGACGATCCTCTTAAGTGAAATAAACAGGAAACGCATGTGTAAACACCGAATAGTTTCTCTAGTGTGAGAACCTGAAAGTGTAAATAAGGACTAAAAGGTATAATAGATAATGTGAAATAGGAAGAAAGGGGGAAAGGGGAAGGGGAAGGGGAAGTGGGAGAGGTAGGGGAAAGGAAAGAAGGGAATGGAATTAATATGAGAAAATGGAAAAATGGAAACAAAGTCTTTGTAAATAGGGAGGGATGGAGGGGTTGAAGGGAGGGCAGGGGAAGGGGGAAAAATAAGAACCAAGAGAGATTATGTAAAGGTGCAAATTTCCGATGATGAATGTCATCGTACTGTATACCTAAAATGAACCAATAAAATAAAATTAAAAAAAAAAAAGGAGCAGAGCAATCTGGAAGTGGGTTCAGAACAGACAGCCTATCTTCTTCTTTCCCAGAATTTAGACCCAAGATCCATGTGACACTCTCAGCCAATAAAACTATTTCTACATTTGCTCAGGCTTTTTCAATACATTCACATTGCCTTCAGCTGCACATTTTTCCCCTTTAAAAAGCCCATTATGGGCTGGGGATTTAGCTCAGTGGTTCCGCTGCCTGCGTCACAAGCACAAGGTCCCAAGTTCGATCCTGGTACCAAAAAAAGCCCGTTAGGAGTCAGCCTTCAAACGTTCCTAATGGCTCTCAATCAGCCAGGAAGGACGATTACTAAGCCTGCACTAACACTGCAATTCTGGCTATGCATACGCAAACAAGGTCATTCATTATCTGAGCACCTAGGGAACCAAAGGGAGGCGCAACTGGGTCAAGATAGCACAGAAAAAGGGAAAAAATGGAAATTAGCTTATTAACAAAGTACTATAAAAACAAAAGGCTTTCTCTCTCGATTTATATTGAAAGTATACATAAGGTTTTGCTGAAGTACCCAGAATTCACATAGTATCTTAAGAATCTTTTCCAGTAAGCTGCAGGATAAAGTACTGGCACTAACTAGTGATATCGGGGATGGGATAGGGGCTTGGGGAAACTTCTGAAGACCCAGGGCTCTGCTGATCCACAGTGGTCCTCCCTCAAATACCCTGCAGAAGCCCTTAGGTTCCCAACTCCAAACACACTGCTGGTGGTACCAATATCGCTCAAGGTTCAACACACTTCTAAAGCTAAACTAGTATTGTTTTCTTAAGACTGAAATCTAGATATAAAATCACTGGAAGGACAGGGGAAGGCGGAGACGAAAATGCACACCAGCACTAAAGAGTAACTTGTCCTCACCGAACTTTTTCCTAATAAATATATACTTCAAACAAAGACTCTCACTTGTATTTACTGAGTAACACCATTAGGGTTAACACCGTTACTGGCTGTGGAGGCGAACACCTGTGATCCAGCTATTGGCTGAGGCAGGATCAAAGCTGCAGGCAGGGCTGGTGAATGCAGTGAGACCCTGTCTCAAAATTTAAAAAGCTCAATGCTCCCTGCGTTCAATCCCTACTACTATCAAACAATAAAGGAAAGGAAGAAATACTGCTTTAGCTCACTGATCTATTTTTATATAGCAAGGGACTAAAATTAACTTAGCAAACAGCCAAAAATGACAATCTGCTTCTCAACTAGATATTGAAAACGTTTTTTCTAGGTATTCCTTTCAACCACCATTATAAACAAATATAATCATCCAGTCACAATTCCCCTGATGATAATTTTCCTAAGCAAACTGTTTTTACTACCCATAGTTCAGCAAAACATTACTGGGTCACAGGAGCTTGAACGCTGGCCAAACTCAAGCCGGCAGAACTGTCAGCTAGGGTGAGGAGCGCACCAACAGGGGTGGGTGTGCACTCCTTCATGTTCTGACCACAAGCACACAATCAACACAAGAGTGACGCTAACAACATCTTACTATTCGGAAGACTTTAATTACTAATTTTAAAATTACAATTAGAATACAGTGAGATTGTTCTCCACGATCCACAGAATTACAACTGCCAACTTCAGTTTAATGAATGAAGAAACTCAGTCGGTATGAAAATAACCACTATTCCGCCGCCTGCCTCCCAGGTGCAAGGTCCCGAGTTCGATCCCTGGTACCAAAAAAAAGAAAGAAAAAGAAAATAACCACTACCAAAATAAAAAGAAAAAAAACTACATGGACAACCGAGTTCAGTATTTACAGTTCCCTTAGATAGCTATTCTTAGTTGACCCAAATAAACCAATTTACTGGGTCAATAGGGAGCATGCAGAAACAAAGGCCTCTATGAGAAATGCAGAAACATGAGACTTCTTGCATGCAGCATGCATAACATGCAGAGCAAAAATTTCTGCACATCCAACCAGTTTCAATAGGTCAGACACCTTTAGGTTTGGAAGTTCTTACTGCTGCTATTCAGAATAAAAATATCTAAATACAGCTTAGAAACTTAAATACTATTACTAGAGAAGAATCCACATGAGAGTAATAATTGGTCTATAAGGTGGTCTTTTGTTCATTCAGAGTCCTGACACAAAGGCTATAAAGTACAACATATTTTTTTAAATATCTAAAAGACAAAGAACAACTTTCTTTTATTTTTTTTTTACAACTTTCATTTAATGGGTTGCAATATATGATGAACAAAGGATTGGTTTTTATGGGAGGTTTTTCCTCCACTGGTGGTAGAAGCGAGAGCCATCTAATTCTTACTTGAACAAGTGGCTTTCTAACGACGCCATAATGGACTTTCCATTCTTTCACGGACTCACGCCAAAAGCCTCAAGAGGTATCCTGGACTCCTTCCACTCAAACGAACACTTCCAATCCACCAACAAATCCTGCTGCCCCTTTCCTTCAAAAGAGTTCGAGATTCAAACTCCTTTCCCCCTATATATCATGGGGTATAGCCAACACCCTACCCTTCTGGACTATACAAACATCCTAAGCAGTCTGTCTGCTTCCAAGCCTGCCCTCCAAGATCAGTCCCAACATAAAACTCAACACACTTCTTTCAAATTGATGAATGTAGTAAAGAGGCTGGCCTGGCCCAAAGACAGGCCTGGGCTTTGCCTGGACTTGCAGGGCTTCTGTGTCACACCTGACAGAAGTGTCCCTGCTGAGGGAATGGGCTGGCCACACTGGACCTCAGGGAGGGCTGGCCAAACGGCCCTAGGGTGGAAGCTAGCCCTGCCAGAAAGACAAACGTGTGACTTAGGGTGGCAGTTCTGGCTCCTGGTTATCAGGGGACCTCAAGACTTGAGTTCAACTTTTGGGCAATTAGCTGAGCAAGCAACCCTAAAAGTCCTAATAAATTCAACATGGGATGCAGAAGCTCAGGAGACCATCCCTGGTTGGTGACACCCCATTTGCACTGTCACACACCAGTTCTGGGAGGGCAGCTCACCCTGACTCCATGGAAGAAGAGAACTGAAGATTCACAACGGAACCTCCCGGGCTCTGCCTCACATCTCTCTTCTTTTGGGTGACTTTGATCTGCATCAAAATCCTCCTTTTTCCCCCCAGTGCTGGGAATCAAATCCAGGATGTCAAGCTGGCTGGGTAAGCACTGAGCTACACTCCTATGCCCCAAATTCTCTTTAAAAAACCCTAACCAAGAGTATTACAGCTCTCACAGTAAGTTCTCAGTTCTTACAGCAAATCTTCACACCCGAAGGCAGTTGGCAAACCTCGCAAACTACACAGGCGAGGGCAGAAGTGAGAGCAGTCTTGGCTAACTCTGAAGAGGTATCCCCTGGTGTGTTTTTGTAGTTTTCTTGAAAATTAAGTGATACCTACAATACTCTACATGTATTGTCCTTTTCTGTGGGGAGCTCCCCTTCCTATATTTAAGGTGACCGGATCTACTAAGGTCTATCCTCCCAGCACTGAAGAGGAAACAAAAGTACCCTCCGGTCTGTCCTTTCTTGCCCTTTGCAGGCGCCATTATTCCCCCAACAGTCTCAGCACAGTAGACTGCAATCCTTTAGACTCAAAACTGAATTCTAAAAAAATTCTACCAGTCTCATGTATCTGCTACATAAAATTTCTACTCCTCCTGGGAGAGAAAGCCAAATCAAGGGATACAAAAGGTTTTCGAGGAACACAGCCCTTGTTTATCTGCGCAGCATCAGAGGTGAACACAAAGCGGAATCTAGTCAGGCCCCTGGTGTCACCCTGAGGCCCCTGCTTGCCAGTCTTGATGTTTCACCCTCCCGGGAACCGTGCTCATGCCACAGGCTTATTGTATTACTCAAAAAGACTGCAAGCTTGGCTTGGCCACAGTCACCATAGTCTTCCTGCCTTGCTTCAAGCTTCCAGATGTTTAGCGGGACTGACTATTATTTAACATTTGGGCAGACTGAATTCTCTTGCCTGACCAGTTAATTGAGGGCCAAGAATTCCAGAGTGGTACGTTTAACACTGAAAGGAAAAGAACTGCTCTTAATTCAGTATGACTGAAGGCTCTGTAATTTGAATATTTTAAAATCTCAATGTATAAAGAACACCCTCCCAAGAGGGGAAAGAAAGGTTTCACAGTAGCTGTGTATGATCTTTAGGATAAGGAGTCTGATGGAGCCCAGGGTCCTGGAATGGGATCGAAAACAGGCTGCTGCACAGACTCGGCTCGCCCTGGACAACCACAGCGGTCTCGCTGTAGAGCTCCAGAGTTCGCACTGAGCCGGCAGACTGGCAGTTTGCAGAGCCCACCAGGGAAGCTCACAGCCTCTGCCCTTCGCTCAAGCCCCCACCAGCCTCTTTCCCCCCGCAGCCCACTGAGTCAATGCTGATCTCGGGAGACAGCTTCCTGGCATCCCAGCACTCTCTCCTGCTGTCCCTGCCTGGCTTGGGCTCCCACGCTCTTCTCCAGATTCTGCAGAACTCTTACCAGAGAAGTCTCCTGGGGTGGTCACCCACAAACGAGGCCACTTACACACACACACTCCACTTTGACAGCTTCAACTGTGAGACCAACTACTCCTGTCCAACGCGTCTTCTCCACCGGGCCGGATGCTTGAGCAGGGGACTCGCATGTTTCTTCCTCATTACCGTGTCACAGTGCTTTGCATATTTTTGCTAAATGAGTGAGTCCAGAAGCATAATACGTACTGACTCTGAAGGTTTCAAAGTTTATTATCAATACAAATTATGTACTGTAATTTTTGTAAAATTTCCTTGCAAAATTATCAAAGGAAAATGTTTCTTTAAAATGAGAATTGTTCATAATTATAACACAACAGTTTTTCAACAATAAAACTTCAGGAGAGCTTTTGAGTATCTGAGTAAGTCTGTTTTCACTAAGGATTTAGAAAAGAAAGAATATATATGCAAAAGTGATAACTGCCTAATGAAGTTTCATTTTAAATTAATTTCCAAAGTCAATTAATATCATGCCCAAAGGGCTTTACAACCATGAACAAAAAAATCTCCTTTTGTTAAGCATAGGGTCAACCCTATGTTCAAATGTGGTTTATTTTAAAGCAGGAATAATTTTTCTCATATTCAATTCTTTTATAAATAGTATCTATCTGGTTAGAAATTAACAGTTAACCCTGTGATCTAAGCTGAATGAAAAAAGGTCACCATAAAAATTAGTCCTCTTCATGGCACACAGTTAAAAGTTATTAGGAAGAAAACAGGTGTGGATGTACTAAGTATGCAAACAGCTCGATTCGTTTCTAAAGAAGAACCAACCTGTCTAGAACAAACTAAGCTACACAGACTAGCTTCACTTCCCCAGCACCCTGAGCAAATTTGACAATGGAGCCTGCAGCCCCAAAGCATGAGAAAAAGCTGCAGAATTTCCCACATTACATATAGTTTGTATCCTTCTATACATGTGTTCTACATCCTTAGTGACCTCAACCAAGTTCATCAAGAGCATAGATACGCTGATACTCCTATCACTAAAACTTAGCAAAGACCTTAAATATATACTAAAAGTAGGAGTTAAGTAAGTAGTGTGAATACAGTAACAGCAAAGTCAAAGTTAGGCCACAGCCGAACTTACCTGCCAGCCAACTCTTAAGATTTACGTAAAACTGATCATTCTAAACAGAGCACACACTGGCAATGAAGCGCCAATTAGACTACACAGTCTCTCTCCTAATGCAACAGAGGGAGACCTACTTCACGTTAGATCAGCCCTTCCACCTTCTCAGGAGCCTGATTTCAATCAGCTGCTTCCCTTTTCTTCCTCCACTGGTGCCTGGCTTTCATTAAACACACATGTCCTTCCCAACTCAGCTGGAGGAAAAACTCTGGGTCTTCCTTATCATTTCCAGTCTCTCACTCCCAATCCCCTTCATCAAAATGGGAAGCCTGCAATTCTCTCCCACCTACTCATGTACATACAGATACAAGCAGGAAATTATTAATCCACAAAACTAAAGGTGAAAGTATTTATGTACAAATTACTAAACAATCATTTAAACATTTTACAATTTACAGACTGAGAAACTTATTCAGTTCTCTTTCCACTCCGCCTTCTCCTCCCTCGCCCACTGTACATCTAGCTCACCTCCCACTCTATCACTGCGCCTACGTCAGAATCCTCACCAATTAGAAACCAAACGGTGCATTTCTGCCCAGTCTTTGTGGTTTTATTCCCTCTGCTTAGACTGCTTCTCGACCTTCTGCTGATTTAATAGCTTGCTCATTCTGCAAGGCCAATGCTAAGGGACAGCTCTCTCCAGCCCTCCCAGCCCTCTCACCTGAAATGAAACCATCCCCTTACCAGTGCTCCTCTGATACTTTGCTCAGAGTTCCCCTGGGGCGAGCGACATAACATTCTCTATATCCTTCACTGCCTTTCTCTTCAACTGGGCTGAATTCCTGGAGGATAGACACTGTTTTAATCTAAGTCAACAGAGTTTAAAACACCTGTGAAATGTCTAAAGTTGTATACAAAATCTATGTCTTAATGTTTCAGGAGAAAAAGTCTTTAGCCGCTAACACTTTGTAAGAGAGGACTGACCCCAAAGAAGTTAAAAATTACCCTTCCTCAAACCAACACGCACTTGACATTCATTAAGTGTTAAAATGTCATCAATACAATGCTAAGCAACTGGAGAGTGATAAATTAGTTTCTGTGCCAGGCAAGACAACAAAGCCTGGAGTTCAACAGTAATGCCACCACGTTGGCTTTTTACGGGCAAATGAATCATGGTAAAGTAAGATGCTGACTAGGGGGAAGTGGGCAAAAGGCAAGGGAACACTTCTGGGCCATTTTTACAACTTTTCTGTAAACCTAAAATTATTCAAAAGTAAAAGGTTTAAGAGTCTCTCTGGACATAGTTACAAACCTCTAAGATTCTTAGTTTCCAAACACCAAAGAATTGTTAGCAAACAAGACCAACTGTCCAATCTTCATTTATGTAACATGAACATGTCAGAAGGGTGTTATACTCAAACTAAAGCAAAAATCTGAGTCCATTATAATTATAAAAATTATAAAATTACAACTTGTAACTCAGTGATTGGCATTTATTTCTTAATAACAAATCTTCCAGAGTGAAACTGATGACTTCAAATTTGAACCACCCAATGGCTCTACTCATGCATGGCCTTGGGCAAGGTACTGGGACAGACAGAGGAGGGAAAGGGCAGGCAGACAGCGCGGAGACAGGGAAGGGCAGAGCTATGAAACGCGGAGATGACAGACATGGCTTATCCTTTTCAGCTCTACACTTACATTCAAACACATCAATTGCACAAGCGTAGGCGGTGATGAACCAGGGAGGGAGGGAATGATTTGCAGAACACCAATCCCACCACAGTGAACCTTGCGGCTTCCCCTTCCTGTAACACAGGATCCAACTGTCAGCAAGTGGTAGATAATGTGGTTAAAAGCACAGGTCATGATGCTGAACTGCGTGTTCTGAAACCCAGCTACCACTGTCCAGCTGGACAATGCTGGACAAATCAGTGACCTCCTAGGGCCTCAGTTTCCCCCTTTGTGAAATGTACGTATCTTGTGGGTTGGGTGTGGTGTTCAAATGAGTTCATAAATGTCAGCTACTATGATTGTGCACTAAATATCACCAGCTATGTACTCAGTTCCCTGAGCCCTCGCAGACTGGCCTCTCTTTTCTGAAAACTCTTGAGGAAGCAGTCACCAGAGAGTAACAGATATTATCTTGGATCTACTTGATCTACTGTGCATGATTTAAGCAAATCATTCTCACACCTGGGTTTACTGCTAATAATGTATTCTGTATAACCTACAAGTAACATCCATGCTTCAGTGTGTGAACGCCTAGGACAAACGCCAACCCAGACTGCAACAGAGGACAGTCACCCACCTCACATCCCGCTTCTGTCTGGCTCTCAGTTGGCCTCATGTTCTAAGGGACACTGGGCCGGTCTCCACATCTGGATCAACGCATCAGCATCATGCCCGAACATTCTCAGTCTCCAACCCAACCTCACTAAACCAGAGGCGCTGGCCCAGGGTCCAACAAGCCATGCTTTAACAAGTTCTCTAGGTCAGCTGCTAGAGATCCAGTCAGGGAAGCTCCGAACTAATAATGGTAGTTGTACAGCTTTGTCACTAGGAAGGCACTGCCCAGGAAGCACAGCTTCTGGGGTAGTTTGCTTACTCTTAAAAATGAACAAAGGGATCCTGCCTGCCTTGGCCTTCTGATGTTGTGCAATGGTGATGCGATGCTCAGAATGCTGCAGCTACCACATGACCCTGGAGGCCAAGCTGAACACACGTGTGGCAGGCTGAGTCCACGACATGGTCAGGCCAGTAAAATAACTAAGCAGGGATTCACCCTACCCAGGGGATCTCTTGAGATTTGAGATAATATCACACTGTGTCAAGTGTAAGAAAGACTTATCAATGCAAAGGTGCATTATTATTTTATGAGTCATCAAGTTAATGCTGCCATCCTAACTGAAATGCCCTTCACTTAAATATTCCATGTCTCAATTTCAGGAATGTTCAAATACAAAGAAATGTACATCTTGGAATAAAAAACAGTAAACTGCTTAAGCCAGATGAATAGTTTTCTGGTTTTGCTAAAAGTATCTCCATTGATTTGTTGAGGATATTCTGTTCCATTTTGGGTATTCATTAAGATGCAGAGGACGCGAAACACTGGAAAGAACAGTGGGGGATCTTGAAATATAAAGAGAAAAAGTAAAGCCAGGTGGGATAACGCACACCTGTAATCCCAATGGTGGGAGGCTGAGGCAGGAAGATCTCAAGTTCAAGCCCAGGACTTAGCAAGACCCTGCCTTAAAAAATAAAAATAGGGGGCCGGGGCTGTAGCTCAGTGGTTCTGGTGCCTGCCTTGCAAGCGGAAGGACCCGGGTTCGATCCCTGGTACCAAAAAATATAAATAGGTCTGGGGATTTAGATCAGTGCCGTGGGTTCTTCCAGAGTACCAGGAGATGGTGGGTAAAAACAGAAAGGTAAAAGAAAGTAGGGATGGGGATTTAGCTCAGTGGTGCCGCCACCTGCCTCACAAGCACAAGGTCCCGAGTTCGATCCCTGGTACCCCAAAAAAGAAAGTAAAATACACAGACTGAGAAAAATAAGGCTTAGGAGGAGGTATTCTAAGTGTCCTCAAATTACTGAGGGCTGGACAACTGTAAAAGGATTAGACTTAAGGTGGCTCCAGATAAAAGCTAAAGAAAAGCAAATTTTAACTTAGGCGCAAATCTACCAATGTAAAGAGCTGCCTTAAAAATGGTATAATGTACTCAAGCAGAAAGAGAACCATATTTGGAAAATTAAACGAGCTTCTGTCCTGACTAGGAAGGTGGACTGGATCAGATTCACCGATGTGACTGGTCCTGATCAACTGTGGGAGGAAGGGAAACGTGACTTTTTTCAATAATCAGGTACTAGATAGTTTTGTTTCAAATTTCATTTAAAGACAGCTAAACTAGAATTGAAAATGTCAGTAATTTGGCAATAAAAATTACAGAACATACTTTATCCTCCACAAATTACACAAGAGGAATTTTTTTGGGGGGGATCATGTCTTTAGTTGCACTATTGTGGCTGCCTTAATGTCCTGAATCGATTTAAAATATTTACCTTTCATGGTTAATTTGACTTTAAAGAAAGGCCACGAGTCACATGGTGCTAGATCCAATGAATAAAGCAGATGAGGACACAGTGTGATGTTTTTATAAGCCTGCCTTCCATTGGATGGCACCCTGCAGCAGCCTTCATGATATGTTTGATCACACCTCATAAAGACAACCCCAAATGAGGACTTCCAGAACTGCTTCAGAAAAGTAGGCAGAATGATGGGAAAGCTATGGGAAGCGAGGGGGATTCTGAGGGAGATTAGTGGCTATTCGTTTTCTACTGTAATACATACTTTTATTTAAACATTCACTGTACATCTGATCACACCTCATATAAAAGTCTGGTGCCTGACTTTCTGAAGATAGTTAAACATTATTAGAAAAGGCCTATCAGTTAACCCAGCCAGGCAACCGTCCTGAAAGTTTTAAGGATGTCTGTCTCCTAATACTTGAAGCCAGAAAAAGAACTCTAAGAAGCCACACCGCTGCAGCAGATCTCTAAGCCTTGGCCCGGACTCCAGAGCCCGTGCAGGGCCCTCCTGGTATTTCTGAACATGAGCAGCTCCCTCACTCTCTGGCCACCTTATCTTTCTGCACCAACAGCCTCCAACATGTCACATAAGGAAAAGAAAACCACAGTTCTTCCTTCAAAAGAAAAAGCTTCTTTCACCTACTTGGTTCCCCTGCACATGAAACAGGGAAGTCGGAACCGTTTGCTACATGCAATACCACATCAAAAGCAAGTGATCATAACCTAAAGGCATTTTTAATAGAATGAGTACTATTTAAAATGACCACAAATCAATAAATTTAGTATAAAAATTGTCAGATAATATTAAACCATACTCTTCAAGGGTAAGCCCTAAATAATTACCTTTCAAACTTGAGGGGATTTTAAAATAGCTTTATGTGAAGTATAAACATGGCACAGCTTGCATTAGCCAGGTTAACGTATTTGACAAGAACACTTCCGTATGTGATTAATTCTAGTAAATAATTACTGTTGCAGGAAGAGTGCAACCATTCTCATCAGACAGCAGAGACTGTTTGTTGCTGGTCGCACTGTCATTTTCCAGGCCTAGGCCAAATTTGCACCTCCCTATCTTGACCTGCTGCACAGTTACGTAGTTCTGGAGACAGGTGTCCCCGGGACAGATTTATTCCTATAATATAATCTAAAGGCAAACATTTTGAAACTAAGAGCAAATAACAGATCATCTACTGAATTTGGCACAGGAACTTACTCAGGTGGAACAAAATACATTGTTTTGTTGTTTGCATGCTCTGTTGCTCACCTTTTCGTTTCTAACAACACTGCTCCACAGCACTTCCTGTGCTAGCCCCTGTGTAAGCACATAAACTCCCTTATTTTGCTAGGAGGTAGGTGGATAGACTACTGTGTTCTCATCTAACAGCACAGGACCTGAGGCAAGGGAGCTGACTCAGTAGCCTACCCATGGCCACAATCCGATTTTGTTCTGAATCTTCTCTGTGATCTCTGCCCCAGTGGCCCCCTCCCCGAAAAGTGGAGACATCAGAAAGACCACCACCTCTGGCCCTCCTCTCCTGCTAAGTTAGACATGGGCTTCGGAACCGTGATGTGAGTGAAAACGAGTGTGTCAGTGTTAAGCCTGCAGTCCCAGCCGGAAGGGGGAGGCGGGTGCCTGCCTCCCTCCTGGCTCTGCCTATTCAGGGCCAGAGAGTCAAATTATCTCCAAGGCTCCGGCTTCAATTCCAGCACAGCAGTGAGGTTTGAAAGTGCCTCAAGCAGAGCTCACACTTCTCTGATCCTTTACAAAATCAAACTGCAACTGAGTGTCATAGCAGGCCAGGAATGAGGTCAATTACTCAGGTACTTGCTCGACTTTCTCCTTTTCTCCACCCCTGGGGTCCGGGCTCTATTCCCAGCACTCACTCTGAGCTGTTGTTAGCCCTTTCCCCTCGTGGAACTGCCTCTCCATTTATGCTATTCTCAGTCTTCTTCACTATGGATTCCTGTGGGAGAAATGAAAAGGCTGGAAAGAGGAAAATGAAGTGCAAATTCAGGAGGCTCTGTTCAAGTCACTGCTTTAAAATGTGCACAGACAAAACATAATACGCATAACATACATTCACACACATGAACAAAGCACATGCAAACAACATGCTGTAAGTCTCCACCCATCCATTTCTAACTACACTGCTTTTTTTTAAACACGATTGTTTCTCAATGTCCACTTGTCAGACGTCAAATACCACAAAGAACACTGGCCACCTGAGCCCGTCTCCTACACCAACATCATCACCTACCTAAGAAACAGGCACTGGAGCTTCGCTGCTGACTCATCTGTGAAACGGGTAACCCCAGCTCCCCGACGTCATATCACTAGTGGGACACTGGCCCCAAGGAGAGCTGTGTGTTTACACCGAAGAAGTAGAGGCACAAGAAGGAACCTCGGAGCTCTTCAATGCAAGCAAATCCTTTGAAGCAACATTATTACTACGGAATCCAACCTTTCCCTGTCTGTAACTACTTTAAGCAGCGAAGTGCAGGCAGGTCCACTAACTTCTATGGTTTTAGGGGGAATTTTAACCAAATTATGTTTCTGGTTTACACTTAGACAAACAAAGTGGGAAAAATAAAGGATGCTGGGAAGTAGGCATGTACTTTTGGATAACAGCAACCTTAGCTTTGATTAGTAGAAACCATAATTTATTAGCAAGGATTTTTCTATTTTTTTCTCCAACTCAATCTTCAGAATAAATGGAATGTGTCAACTCCCAGATTATACTTAGGAAAATTAACGATAAACCCCAATCCAGTATCAAAATGGACAAAAGTGACCAGAGAGACACCTTTTTTTCTTTTTCAGTTCAGGGAATTGAACCCAGGGTCTTTGTACTGAGCAACGTCCCAACTTTTTTGTTTTTTTATTTTTTTCATTTTCTGTCTTTTATTTTGAGGTAGGGCCTCAACAAAGCTGCTAAATTGCCCAGGCTGGACTCAAACTTGTGATCTTCCCGCCTTAGCCTCCAGATTTCAGGGATTACAGGTGTGCATCATCAAATTTGTCAAACTCTTATTGAAATGGTCTCGGTTGTTTTCTGTGCTGTAACAGAACAGCTAACACTGGGTAGTTTATAAGCAGTGGCGTTTATTTGGCTCACAGTTCTGGAGGCTGGGGGTACTAGGATATGTGGGTCGTCTCTAACTATGGGTAGTGCTAAAATCTCTCTTCTCCGGAATACGCTCTGCTTCATCACTCACATTCTTAAAAGATCACGGGCAGTGGTGCGGTCTTGTTCTTCCAAAAGACTAACTCTCCATATTTGCAAACTCTTTACAAATGCATGAGTTTGCTGCACTATGTTTTCCAGTAAATGTGTTAACTATGAAGTCATTCTGTAAGTCAAATCAGGCTTATCACTCGCTGTCTTCAGTCATTTTGGAAATATTTTCACAGGGGAATAAAAATCCAAAAACAGAGCTTTAAGACATCATGAAATCACAAGGTACTTGCTACAGCCTGAATTTTGTACCTCCTCCCAAATCAGTAAGGCGAAACCTCCCCCGACAGTGATAGTATAAGAGGTGGAGGTGGAAGGGAGGTGCCTAGGTCAGGAGGAGGAAACTCTTGTGAATGGGCTCTGTGCCTTCGTAAGAGTCCGCAGGGAGCTAGCCACCCTCCCTCTTTTGTCGCCAGAGGAACCCAGCTACAAACCAGAAAGATTGTTGTTGACTTCCCAGCCTCCAGAAAGGTGAGAAATTCGGGCTCTTGTTCAAAAGTGACCAAGAATATGGCATTGTTTTTTTATAGTAGTTCAAGTGGACTGTGACAGCATCAAAGCTTTAAAAAAATTTAAACTAATGTTTAAGAGAGAAAATGTTGATCCTGAAGCCAGAGTAACGGAGGTAGAAGGACTGGACAGCAATGGGACATCTCACACCTGCAGCGTGTGCATGGGTGGTAGAGGAAATGCCTGCTGTAGGGATGGACACAGACTACTGCAGGGATCTGACAGGTGATGTCGGGAAAAATGGCCCAGTAGACAGTTCTGAGTGCCCCTCCACCCTCTCACACCTGAACCATCAGAAAGAAGCACCAACCGTCAGAACTAAGGTTGTCAGAACTCCAAGACAGGCAAAGGCTTACAGCAATTGGCTGAACACTGAACCAAGAGCAGGAAGCCTTTACAGCATTTTTATTTGCATTTGCCCTGTCCCCTCTTTGTGCGGCAGCAGCCCAGGTTCCCTGAATGGGACTTTGGTCCCTGCTTCTGAAAGGAGCAGGGCAGGGCACGCTTCTTGCTTAGAAGACCCTAAGTTTTCACCTTAGGCTGAATGACAGGCTAGAAGCCAGGCTGGAGAGCTGCCCCAGCAAAAGGCCAATCGGCAAGGACTAGGACAGATACTTTTGTTTGGTTCTTTCCTTTTCTCTTATTTTGCAGTGCTGGGGACTGAACGCAGGGCCTTCGCACTGAGCTACATCCCAAGTCCTTTTTTATTTTAAGACAGGATCTCCCTAAGTTGACAGGTTGGACTCACATTTGTGATGTCCTGTCTTGGCGTGCCAGACATGCACCACGATGCTCAGATGCTTACTTCTTGGCTATTTTACTTCCTCACATTCAAAGAAACCTCTGTCAAAAACCCTAGTGAAATATAAGCTGCAAAACAGTGTTTAGGGGACCACACATGGCAAGCAGTACAGTCCCTGCAAAAATACCTGGGAAAGGTCGCTTGGAAAAAAAGCAGGAAGGAGGCCTACAGCTTTCAACAATCCCAAAACCCTTAAGGAAGGAGGAGACTCTGGTTTCCAGAGACACCACATTCTAACTTTCACACATCTGGCTGTTCCACAACAACAAAACACAAGGCATAATCAAAGAGCAGGCAAGTACAGTCCACCAAAGGAAAGAAAGTAATGGCCAGAATAATGTTCTTAGGAAGGCCAGACTTACTATACAAAGTTACTTAACACACAAAGACTCTGAAGCAACTTGGTTAAATATGTTCAGTACCAATATGCTTTGAAACTGGGTTGAAGTACACTGTATGTTGATAAAAGGGTCAATTTATCAAAAATATAAAATGTTCCAAGCATAAATACACCCAAAAAGGGGTGCCTTAAAATATAAGAACCACTGATAGAACTAAACAGAGTATTTCCCAATAGTATCTTCAACATACTCCATTTCAATAGTGGATAGAATAATTTAACAAAAGATAAATAAGGAAATAGAGCAAGTATACAAAACATAAACCAACAAGATCTAATAGACATGCAGAACATTCTGTCAAACAACAGCAGATCAGATACTCTTTTAAAGTGTACCTGGAATATTCTCCAGGAAAGGCCATGTTAGTTCACAACATAAATCTCCATAAATTAAAAAAGACAGAACTCATCCAAAGTACATTCTGGGAGCACAATGCAATGAACTAGAAATTGACAGAAGAAAAATGGGAAAATTCACAAATACATAGAAATGAAATACTCTTTAAAAAAACCAATGAGTTATAGAGGAAATCACTGGGGCAATCAGCAAACATTTTAAGAAAAATGAAAATGAAACCAAAAGATAGATATTGAGATTTAGGGAATACAGTAAAAGTAATACTCAGTGGGAAATTAATAGTTATAAACACCTATATGCAAAGAAATATATCTCAAAAACCCCCCCAAAGAACCCTGTTTTACCCCTGAGGAAATAAAAAGACCTAAAAGCAGAAAAAAGGCAGTGTTATTAGAAAGAAGATAAATGAATAAAACTGATGAACCCAAAAGTTGCTTCTTCGAAAAAGTTAACAAAATTTACAAGCCGTTAGCTAGACTGAGAAAAAAAGAGATGTAAATAGCTAAAATCAAAAATAAAAGTGGTGCTATTACTACCAACCTTAAAGAAACAAAAAGGACTACAAGAGAATACTATGAACAAGTGAACATCAAATGATTTAACCCACACAATGGATAAATTCCTAGAAACACGCAAATTATATAAAGTGACTTCAGAAATCTCAACAAACCTAAAACAAGTAAAGAGATTAAATCAACTGCCCCAAAACACCTCTCAAAAATGAAATATCCATATCAAAGGCTTTCTTGATGAATTTCAAAAAACTTTTAAAGAATTGCCACCAATCTTTCTCCAACTCTTCCAAAGACTAGAACACTTCACAACTCACTGATGAAGACAGCAATACACTTGTAGGAAACCTAGACAAAAACATCACAAGAAAATTTACAAACCAGTATCCTTCATGGAAGCATATGCAAAACCCTCAACAAAAGACTCACAAGCCAAATCCTACAGTGTATTAAAGGAATTGAATTATATACCAGGCATGAGCAAATGAGACATATTCCTGGAATGCAAGGATGGTTCAACACATGGAAATTGATCATCTGTGGCACACTATATTAACAGAATGAAGGAGCAAAAGATCATACTGACACAGAAAAAGCATTTGACAACAATTTAATATTATTTCATGATTAAAAAAATACTTAGAAAATTAGAAATTAAAGGAAAATTCCTCAACATGATAAAAAACATTTACAAAAAGTAACATCAACCTCAATGGTGAAAGTTTTCCCCTTAAGGTCAAGTAGGACCCAAGGAAGCCTGCTTTCACCACTGCCATGCACCAAATTTTGTGGAAGTGCTGAGCAGACCAATCAGGCAAAGAAGAAAAATGCCTATCAATTAGGAAGGAAGAAGTAAAACTGTCTCAAATTGAAGATGGGATGCTCTTATACATAAAATATCCCAAAGAATTCACAAAATACTAACAATCCATAATAATAAAACACCTAAAAAATAAATTTAACCTAGAAAGTAGAAGATGTGTACACTGAAAACAGCAAAATATTACTTCAGGAAATTAAAGACCTATATAAATGGGAAGGCATCCTTTATTTACAGTTAGAAGACAATATTATTAACATCACAAAACTACTCAAAGCAATCTACACATTTAGTGCAATTTCTATTAAAACTCCAGCTTTTGCAGAAATGTAAAGGTTTATCTTCAAATTTATAAGGAATTTCAGGAAACCTTAAACAGTCAAAATAATCCTGAAAGTGAAAAAAACAGCTGTAGGACTCACATGTTCCAATATAAAAAACAGTGATCAAATCAGTGTGGTGCTGACATAAGGACAGACCAATATAGATCAATGGGCTACAACAGAGTCCAGAAATAAAACCATACAACTATGGTCAATTGATTCTCAACAAGGATGCCAATTCTATTTCATAGGGAAGGAACAGTCTCTTTAGATAGTGTTGGCACAGCTGGATTCTACACACAAACAAATGATGCTACACACACATCACATACAAAAATTAACCTAAAATGGATCAACAGCATAAACATAAAAGGTAAAACCATAAAGTTTTCAGAAGAAAACATAAGGGTAAACTTTAAATGACCTTGGGTTCAGCAATGGATATTTAGATATAGCAGTAATATCATGAGCAACAAAAGAAACATTAGATAAACTGAACTTGAAATTAAAAACATTAATACTAGGATGACAATAAATGAACAAAAAGAAAAAAAAAACATGTTAGTGAAGATATACACAAACTGGAATATCATACACTGCTGGTGGGAATATAAAACAATGCACCTACTTTGGGAAACAACGTGGTAGTTATCCAAAGAGTTAAACAGAATGACCATGTGATCCACCACTCCATGCCTAGCAGATACTCACACACAGTGTTCATGGCAGCACTATTCTCAAGCTAAAAGGTAGAATCAACCCAAAAGTCCATCACCAGACGATGGATAAACAAAATGCAGTATATCAACACTATGGAATATTATTCAATCTTAAGAAGGAACAAAGTTATGACATATTCTACAACACAAATGAAACTTAAAACACAATGCTAGGTTAAATATGCCAGACACAAAGGAGTAAATATTGTATGACTGTAGTTATATGAGATACCTAGAATAGGGAAACTCATAGACACAGACAATAGAACTGAGATTACCAGGGGCTGGAAGCAGGGGGAAATGAAGAATTCAAATGTAATGGGAACAGGGATTCTGTCTGGGATGATGAAAAAGTCCAGGGAGCAGACAATGATGATGGATGGAAAACACTGTGAATGTACTTGATGACACACTGAACCCTAAGGGTCAAAATGGTAAAATTTATGCTACACATTTTATCACAATAAAAAAACATTTAAATGGTTAAAATGGTGTATTTTATGTTAATATATTTTACAATAAAACTTTTAAGAAAAAGAGGAATAAGTCTTTGTGATCTCTCAGATAAAATTTTTCTTTAGAGGCTTGAAAATAGGAGCCTGCCACTTCTAGTTGGATCTAGTAGATCAAACTCTGAGTAATCAGTTAATGTCTTGAACTGAACAAAGAACAAATCACAGTGCTAACCTGCTGTAATTTGCAGCTCCTCAACAAACTTAAGCACATGCGCTGGGCATGAGGGTGGCACACCAAAAATGTGAGCTACTAAGGATGACCACAAGTTCCAGACCAGCCTGGGAAAAATGGAGAGACCCAGGCTCAAAATGGGGAGGGGCCCTAGCGATGAACCTCAGTGGTAGTGCTGGTTGAGCATGCATGAGGCCCTGGTTCAAGCCCCAGCTCTGCCAAAAAGAAAAAAAAAGAATTGTCAGAGGACCTAGCAAGTCCACTCTGAAGTATACATCCCAGAGAAGTTAAAACCCACATCCTCATAAAACCTTATATGTGAATTCTAGTAGCCCTATTTGTTACCAGTCAAGTAATAGAAACAATCCAATGTCCCTTGATTACAAAATTAGCATATACATCCAGTGGGGTATTATTCAGTCATGAAAATGAATAAAGCACTGATCCATGCTACACTAGGGATGAATCTTGAAGAGGCTGGTGGAAGGAAGAAGAGGGTTAAGATGTGCACAGAGGTTTCTACTTTGGAGGAGTAAAATGTTCCAAATTAGATTGTGATAATGGTTGCATAGCCCTGTGAATATACAATGTGATCCACATCTCAAGTGCTGAAGCAAAGTCTTAAGGAAAGAACAGCATCCATATGTGCAGAACATTCTCAAAACCCTACCTGGTATCATACGTTTCTGCAATGCTGGAGAATACTCTTCGGTTTAAGTAATTTACAGAAGAACACTGCAAGTCACCCTTGACATGAACAAAGCATACTCTGTTCTATCAACCTTCACAGTGATGCTCCAACACCAGATTCAGATTAGCAATTTGGAATTCTTCAAACCAGATGTTTAGAAATTTCTAGTTTAGAAAGTATTAAAAGAACTGAGAAAATATTTTGTCATCTTTAAACACTTTATTCTTGAGTTCCTAAAGTCTACATTTTGATAAGTCTCACCTAACTGGTCGGGTAGGGGGACAAAGCAGCTTAGAAAAAAACAAAACGATGTGGTGTGGTGTGTTGTGGTGAACAACACAAGTCCAGGTGCAAGGAAGCAACATGCAACAAAAATAGCCATTAAGCATTCTGCTGGTAGCTTGGCATGTGATGCACGCCTGTAATCCCAGCACTCTAAGAGGCTGAGGGAGGGAAATCTCAGGTTTGTGCCCACCTTGACTTAGTGAGGCCCTGTCTCAAAATTAAAAAGTTGAAAGGGCTCAGGATGTAGCTCAGTGAAAAAGCTTAGGTTCACTCCCCATACAGGGATTCTGCTGGTGCTGTGATCAGATACGCATGTACATACACTTGCAAGCACACATGAATGTACAGCTAATTCACAAGACATCTAAGGAGAAACAACATCAATCCAAAACACACTACTAACCAGCAGAGTAAGACCTCACTGCAGGTCTCAAAATGCCAAGCTTGCCACAGCACACCCTGCGGTGAGCCAGGCATCCACAGGGCTCCTCCGTGTGACAGGCCAATGTGTGCCCTTTCCCACACAGCTGCTCACCAAGGTCACCCACCATCACTGCCTCCAGGTGCTCTCCACACACCCATGCCTGCCTGACACAATGGGCGTGGTTCACTGTGGCCAGGGTGGTACAGAGAAACGAGGATAGCTTTCTCTTTCTCCTTTTTGGTACCACAGAAACAGCCTCCAGATAAATCAGTTTTCCCCCTTTACCTCATGGATGTCTCCAGATCTACCTGCCTATTCATTTGGAGCAAAAGCCAGAAGAACGCTGGCCCCAGAGAAAGGTATCAAGAATACAGCCCCAAGCTGGGGATTTAGTTCAGTGGTGCAGCCTGCCTCAAAAGCACAAGGTCCTGAGTTCAATCCCTGGTACCAAAAGAAAAAAAAAAGAATACAGCCCTACAGATGGCTCTGGGGAAAGGTTTACTTCAACACTGTGAAGCCCAAAGGGGGACTGAATCCTGCATGCAGTCTGGTACCAGTGGAGCTGTCTCATGTTAATCAGTCATATAAAGTCTCTTTTCCTGGTATTTAAGTCATTAACATATAATAATTTCCATTTATCCAATTTTGGGGCAAAAAGTGTGATTTAAAAACATCAGCTCAAAGATGGCATGACATTTTAAGAACATGATTCCGGAGCAGGACCAGCTAAGCTGGAACGTCTTACTAGGCTGTGTGACACTGGGCAAGTTGCTTACTTCTCTATGCCTTGGACATCACATCTGTAAAATGGGGCAAAGGGACTCACTTCCCCGGGCTGCAGTGGGGGTCGGTGCAGTAAGTGACACGCGCAAGGTAGCTGTAGCTCTTACTCCAAACACACCTGGACAATGAACCTGGAAAGCTGTCTCCTCTAAGTAGAGTTTTCTTCTACTCAACCCACCCCCACCAGTTCCTCCACACCACCGCTGTCACAAGAGGACGTGGGTGTGGCACTAATACGTCCACAAGCACAAAGTCACTCAGAACTGATGGATTCTGCTCAGAATCACTGAGATGTTGAGCTCTTTTGACAGGGCACAAAAAAAGGATGGATGGAAGAGGCAGACAGACAGACAGAAAAAAGGAGAATGACCACAGCCTCTCACAGCTTTTGGGATGGAGGGAAGGGTCACACTTACTCTCCTGGTATCAGCATTTTTGTCTGACTTGCTGACCAAACCATACATTTCCTTTATTTAAAAAAATGCTGTTTCAATAAACACAATGAGAAACATTTCTCAAAAGTAAAACCGCTACTGGCTGGGAACAGCTGACAGTGTATTTCTCCTGTCCCACGTTCCGTGCAGCTCACGTGCTTGCGCAGGCTCCGCTGGAGCAAAATGATTACAGCTGTCAATTATCCCCTCCATGAATGAGAAACGAGGAGGGGACCTCAAACTGCATTAGGCGCGCATGTGGAGATTCCAACACTTCCTCCCTAGGAATAAGGCGCTCGCTCCTCTGCTTCCAGATGGCGAGCGACGCTCCAACAAAACCCACATATTCAAAACAAGTGCAGCAATGTTTATGGCACATCCTTCTCCAAAGCAGCTGCTCCAGACAGTGTGTGGCACAGCAATGAGGAAATCAGAGTGTATGTCCAACTAATGAAATCTTTTACGAGTGGAGTACTATGCAGACTCCCAAACTGGTAGCTGCCTGCCAGCTGCTGCCTAAATACTATTTTCCAACATCTTCTGAAGGCTAGTAGTTACTCAAATAGATTTTTTAAAGAAAATGAATGCAAAATATTGTAATTATTAGAAGATTATTATAATTAGGCATTCTGTTCTTTCCTTTGACGCAAGGAACAAAGTAGCTGTGACTGTTGCAAAGAACACAAAGTGCTTCCCTTGGTTGCTTGTTCACCCGCTCAGAGGTGACACTGGTTTGCAGGGCAGAGACCCTGACCCGTGCGGTCCTCCAAGTACATCTCTCACCGCAAGTCTCCGCGAGTACTGCAGGTCTTCTCACCAGCTCATTCCACAACCTCCAATGAGGCAAAGGCGAAAGGACCACAAATGTCCCAAGTCCACATTCTGCACAGCACAACACTTAACCACAGTTCGGGTGTGCTTCAAACTTCCCTTTCTCTAAGACAAGGACGAAGAAAATAAAGAATTTGTTCCCAATATCCACTCCTAAGATTCCTTATAGTAAGTGTTCACAAAAATTGTTTTTCACTTGTGACTATCTACACTTGGTCATCCACCTCATGCCACTCGATACGCAACAGATGGTTGCAGCCCTGTGCACTGCGTACACTTCCTTCTCCTACCAGACCAACGATCTCTCAACGTAAGCGCCAGTGTGTTCAAAGCACACTGCCCATCTGTCTGCCAACAGCACCGTGGAACGCAGGGCTCCTCACGAGCCGTCTTTCCTATAGGTGCAGACGGTGTAAAACCAGGGCAAGAACACAAGATTGCAACCTCATCCTCTCAGAAACAAAAAAATAGAGGGAGAAACACTGATCTGCATGGGAAGTGTGACAGATGAACAGCAATCTGAGCCCCTGGAATGAGATGCTGCACTACTCACTTCTCAGAGATTGGCAAACCAAACACCTTGTAAATGCATTTAATTTCTGGACTGAATGTTTGCAAACCGACAGTAATATCACTGCCCTACACGTAACAACTTTAAAGCACCTTTCCCAGTAAGTTACCTGATCTCAAAAAAACTGGACAATCCCATAATTAGAATAAACCCAGGAAATTAGCTAATCCAAATACCAACCTAAGTTTAAACCCTTCCTTTTGACCTTTCTACCCACTTTAAGATTAGCAATTAGTAGTATCATTTCTAAGTTGCAGACTCACGGCCGTCTCATGAAATGACAAGTGAAGGTCTGTTGTGTTCAACACTGAGAATGAAGTCCCCCCAGAGACACTTGTGAGGGAAAAAATGTTTTCAAGTTCACTGGTAAGCTGTTTTTATTAAAAAATCCTTTCTATTATGAAATGCATATACTTTTTTACAAATTGCATTAAGCCGAATTTTATGTCAAATTCCATTCCAAGACGTTAATCTTCTGCCCCACAGTGCTCTCTGCTCCCCAGATCAAGGACCTTGAGGAGAAACGAAGCTGTGGCTGGCGGGTGCACTGGGCACCACAGCGGCTGGCCGAGGATGCAGGGACCTGGGGAGCCCCACAGAGCTGGAGGACCTTGCCTACAGAAAGCCCCATGCAGCTTCTGGGGCAGAGCAAAGGCGTCTCTGGCGGCCTTCCTGGTGACTATTTTTAGGACGTTGAGCTCTGGGCAAAGTCTGGCAACCCTGGCAGCAAGATGTTCCTGCTGGCAGAGCGGCAGAGTCCAGCTGCGCTGCTGACAGCCACTTCGAGCGTCGCCAACACTGAGAAGACAGAGAGGATGGAGGCAACGCCCACGCGAGCCCTCAGCCTGTAACCACTCCTAAGGTGGGGAAACTAAGGCTCTGAGAACTCGGCGAGTTGTTCCAAATCCTCGGCACAGCGAAAAGAGAGCACATCATCTGCAGGATTAAAGCGATGCATAACGAAGCCCCACGGCTTTCCACTCGCTGTACATGCGACCAGGGCAGCAAGTGGACAAGCACACTGGTCACAGCCACCACGGACTTCTTCCTGCTTATCCTACAGCAAAGCCAAAGACTGGCTTACTGCATAACTGGCACAGCAGCATGTTTTCATAAACATGTAGTCTGCTTACCTGAAGGGTTAAGAATACAAACTACCTGCATTTTAGCCAGACTGACATTGGGTCAACTTTAAAAGTGTTTCAAAGCCGGATGTGGTGGCATACACTTGTAATCCCAGCACTCACGGAGGCTGAGGCAGAAGAATCTCAAGTTCAAGCCCAAGCTGGGCAACTTAGCAAGACCCTGTCCCAAAATAAAAATTAAAAATAGGGCTGGGGTTCAGTGCAAAGGCCCCGGGTGCCATGCCCAGTACTGCCCCCCCCAACAAAATTTCCCAACTTGTGATGCTAAAGAACATAAAAAACAAAAGTTTCCCAAGCCATGACGCTAAAGAACATGTTACGAGTTGAAAAGTGTCTCCACAAAAAGCATAGTTATAAGCCATAACCCCGTCCCTCAGAACAGGACCTTATTGGGAAGCAAAGCCACTACAGATGTGGTGAGGTCACATCAATTAAGGTGAGGTCATAATCCAATAGGCTGGGCCCTTAATCCAATAACTGTTTTCCTCAGGAGGAAAGGAAAGTCTGGACACAAACACGGGGAAGACATCAGTGACAGCAGGGGGCAAACTGAAGTTCTGATACTGCAAGCTTCCAGCTGGAAAAAAGCTACAGTGCACAGCTGGGATGCAAATGGAAGGTGCCCTCTTTATCAGAAGCAAGGAACGGATTATTATTTTCTATCAGGTAATAATGGACTTTGGGCATCATATATTAAAAGACAGATTAAAATCAACCTCTACCTACTCTCAATTCACCTAACACTGCAAAGAGACTGAAACCACCTGAGCCAACTAGACAGGCAAACCTCCCAGGTTGACTGTGACTGCTCTCGAGGTGCCACCAGTTAAATGCTTCCTCGGTACTTGTGTGCACATGCATGTTTATTCACACTTGCACACAGCACTGTTTCTCCTTCCTCAGAGCCCTGGGGTTCAAGTCCTACCTTACCTGAAGCCCGACTCCATCTCACCTGTGTCAGCACAGGGCAATCCTTTAATGCCACATTTTCTCATTCACTGCAACAGATAATGCACCTTACAATGTATTAATCACACTGCAGGATACAAAGATGAATCAGACATAGAGACTACCCTTATGGAGTTCAACAAAGGAAAGAGGAATCGATTATAAATAAGACAAAAATAAATAAAGTGTTGGACTGGGGGTATCACTCAGTGGTAGAGCTTGTGCTTAGCATGCACAGGCCTGGGTTTGATCCCCAGTATCATACAATAGAAACAGAAGGACCAAGGACCAAAAGTACTTTGCTTGGGAACGTTCAAAGTTAAAAGTGATTATGAGGCTGCAAGGGCCAGGACCAGCTTTCATGGTACAGGTAACAATTAAGAGAGGTAGTAGACTGTTGGGATATGAACAAAGGGCAGTGGGAACCCTCCAGGCCAGGCTTTCTGGTCCTTGGCCCTGGAAGTTGGGAGGTAACTCTGCTCCAGGGCTGTCCTGTGCGCTGCAGGATGTGTAGCAGCAACACTGGCCTCTTCCAAATGCCAACATGGCTCTTGCAGCTGTGAGAAAAAAGCCACAGTTCCTAGACACTGCTGCACATCCTGACAGGTGGGGCAGGGGAGAAGCGTGGGCCCCGGCAGAGAAGCGGGTGAAGAAACCAGACTGCCAACAGTACGAGGTGGGAGAGCCGTAACACCAAAGCACTGAGTGCCAGGGCAAAATGTAATAAAGTAATGAAATGCAGGCTAGACATCTTCTGGAACCACACGGCTCCAAAACTTGTGACTTGTGAGTGTGAGTGTATTCGGTGAACAAAGAGGACTGGAGGACTCTGATCGGGAACTAACCAGCTCAGAGCACTATTTGTCAACACAGCTGTGTGCTGCCGGTGTGAGTGGCCGTCCCGTCCTCGGGTGAGAGGGCTTACAGTGCCGTCACTCACACTCACACTTTCGTCAGCAACTAAAGGGGGTTGAATTTTTTTTGGTCAACAGCTTGTCTTTCAAACTTGTTTTTTAAAATCTTATGGAAGACATTTTTAGACTTTTTTTGGTCCTAGATAATACTTTGACTTCAGGACATGCTTGCCTAACTTCATTCTTAGATATGCATAATCTTTTTATTAAAGCACATGTCAGCATGTAAACATCACAAAGTAGCTATAGTTTTCTTCAGATTTCACTTGCAATTGGGAGAATTACTCAGCACATATTTAAAACTGCTTTACACCTTTACACCTTTACTTGGAGAATTAAGGTACTCTGGGAAAGCAGTTAAGTACAGGAGGAAAATGTGGTCAGGAACAACCTTATCAATTCCGAGTCCACTACTGTGGGCCAGGCAGAAGAGGCCATGAACATCTAATTGCTGTGTATGCACTGAGCATTACCAAGGCTTTATGTGTTACTCTTAATTTTCTAAACAACCCTCAGGGGAGCAATATCCTCTTCCAGAAAGCTGTCCCTGATCACATACAAATAAGCACCATGGCACACCTGAGAAAACCGGGGAGCAGGCAGGTTAGGGAACTCACCCACACTGCCGAGCCACGGCAGGGTGTGGGCTCTAGGATGAGGGCCAGATGCCCCCATCTCCCGGCCTTCACTAACGGGCGGCGGCGAGGCTCACTACAGCAGGCCAATCTGGAGCAGCGATCTTCTGATTTAAAGTACCACACATTTCTTACCAGGGTAATACCCTGCGTGCCTGTCCCATCAGGCAGCCCGTACCACAGGTGCTTCAGAGCCATGCAGCAGCAAGACATACATATTACAGCCCCATCGTGAAGAGGTTATTAACACGGGAGTTTTCCTTTTCACAACTGTCGTTTTGGCTATACTTCCATAGCATTAGCACCAGGGGTAATGTTTTACCTGACAGTGGTCACAATGTGCCAAGGAAGTGGAAGGGATCAATTTAATAACATTCAAGCCAGGCGTGGTGGCACAAGCCTGTAATCCTAGCACTTGGGAAGCTGAGGCAGGAGAATCACCGAGAGTTTAAGGCCAGCCTGGACTACACAGTGAGTTCAAGGCCAGCCTGGACTACACAGCGAGACCCCATCTCCAAAATACAAAAAACGAACAACAAAATGTTTAGGTGACACAAAGGTGACTGGTTCCAGATGGACAGCACAACGAGAAGAGCTACGCCTTGACCTACTGGGCTGGTCACCAGGGTATACTCAGCACCAGTTCTGCTTTCAAACTGCCAATAGTACCAGACAAGGAAAAGAAAACAATTGTTTGTTCATCTGTCTGTGTATTTAACTTGTGAGGCGGGCTATGAAGAAATGAAAATATTTAGAGGATTTGTTCCATTTTTTAAATTGTGGTAAATACATATAATAAAATCTGGCACCTTAACCATTTTTAACGGTACAGTTCAATGGCATTAAGCACATTCATACTATTGTACCATTTCCAGAACTCTTTATTTCAAAAAAACTGAAATGTTATATCTATTAAAAAGAGCTCCTCATTGCTCCCTTCCCCCAGCCCTTGGCAACCACCACTGTACTCTGTGTCTCTGAATAAGATTATTCTAGAAACCTCACCTAAGTGGAATCATAGTTACGTCCTTTTGAAACCAACCCATTTAAGTTAGTATAATATCCCTGTCACAGTCACTTTCTCATTGCTGGGACAAAATATCCAACACCCACAACTTAAACGTTTCAGTCCATAGTTGGCTGGCTCCAAGGCAGAGGGGCATGGCAGAGGGGAAGGGGGAAAGCGGCTCAATCCTGGTGGCCAGGATGCAGACAGAGAAGGGAGCAGCTGGGAAGGGTAAGCCACCCTTCCAGGCCATGCCCCAGGGACCTGCCTCCTGCCAGGCCCCACCTCCCAATAGCACATTCAGCTATGGATTCACCAGTGGAACCATCCACCAATGTGGATGGTCCCCCCTTGGTCCAATCACCCCAGCTCTGGACAGGTGAGACTTCTGGGGGATATCCTAGTTCCAAACCATAACAATACACAAAGTTCATCCATGCTGTGGCATGAGTCAAAATTCCATTCCTTTCTGAGGCTGAGTAACATTCCACTGCTTATAGACCGCATTTTGTTTATAGATTCATCCACAGGACACTTGGACTGCTTCTACCTTTTGGCCATCATGATTACTATTGCTATAAATATGAATGTACAAATATCTGAGACCCTGCTTTACACTCCTTTGGGTATATACCCAGAAGTGGCATTACTGAATTATATGGTAATTCCATATTTAATTCTTTGAGGAACCACCATATTGTTTGCCATAGCAACTGCACCATATGACATTCCCACCAATATAGCACAAGCGTTCCAATTTTTCCACAGACTCATCAACACCTGTTATTTTCTGGTGTTTGGATAGCAACCATCTTAATGGGTTGAGGTGTTGCTTGTTCCTTTTTTTAATTACTATTCAACTTTACGTGTTTACATGTGCATGCTAATCACGATTACTACAATATGAAGTTAAACAGTTTGTTTTTTAGCTTGGTCTTGGAAAGAGGTCCAAACACCGTTGGGCTACGTTAGATATTTGGAGAGAACACCCCAATGGCTTATGAACTGAACATGCTCACAAAAAGGCTTTGAACACAGTGTAAAGATGACAACCGAATCTGCACCAGTATTACGTTTTGGAAGCAACACATATAATGGTATTTATTTTGAGCAAGATCAGTTAGAGCCAATCCATGGCTTTATATAATACCAAGGAGTCAGGGTCATTTGTAGTTCAGGAATAATATCCTATGGCTACCATAGATAGAACAGTGTATGGGAGTGACTAAGCCAGCACAGAGTAAGTCCATATAAAAAAATATTAAATCCGTATTAGTAAGATCAGTTAGGCAACAAATTATCTCACACTGTATATTTGACCCATTCCACCATGACGAGTCTGTTAAAGGCCTCAGTGTTGTTTTTACTTCTCATTACATAATATATGTAGTTTAATCTCTAAGGTCATTTTACTCAGCCACACAAGTCACAGATTTTGGCTTTTAAAGAAACAAAAATCTTAACCCTAGTCCCCTGGCAGTCTTGACCGGCAGTATTACGGAAAAGAGCCTTGGTTATTAAGTAGCCTCTAAATAAGCGCATATAGTTATTATGTTCATGTGTTAGTAACCTAATTTTTAAAAGCCAATTAAGAATTCCAGCAAATGTAACCTAATACTTGGAATTAACAGAACAGGGACTCTAAAACAGCTGTTTAAAACCTCATACTAGAATGGTATGTCTCATTTTTAAAATTTCTATAAGAACTTATAAAACATACTGACATGTTCTGAGGGACATTTTAGGCTAAATTTTTTACCTAAGTCACATTTAGATATGAATACCTTTATAAGGAATTTTTATATAATTTTAACCCATTCTCTAGGGTTACTAACACAAATCAAATGAATTCGATGTTTTAGTCTATAAAGTTTTAGTGTAAATTTCTAAACTTAGGTACAATTTTGCATGTTTTTTTAGGTAATATACTTGGTGGTTTGTATAATAAACAGGGAAAAAACAAGGTGTTACTTCTGGGAGTACAAGTAGTTAAATGGAAGACAGTACTCAATAAACTTCCCACATAGGAACACAAGCCAAGGCCCTAAACTTTCCTAAACCAGATGAACCATGTTTTAAGACTCAAAACATTGACAAGTCTTAGGCAGAAGCCATAATACTTTTTATTTAGTCTGTGAAGGTCATTTTTAACCTCAATAAAATTTCATCTGAAAAAAATTATTTAAAAGCCTAGCTGCACGTCTGAGATATAGCTCAGGGCCTGGGTTCAATCTCCACCACCACCAAAAAAATTTAAAAAAAAAAAAAATAGTGAAATCTTCTAGCTATGTTGTTTCAATGTATTTTAATTTATTGCATTTAGTATGGTTCACACTTCAAATAATTAAACTCAGCTATTACTTTTAAAGCTTACTGAAACAGCTACCTGGTTTTAACAGTCCCAGAGCAATTTGTTCTTGTATGACCCTCGAGCTAAGAGTGGTTTTTACATTTTTAAAGGGAACTATGCAACACAAGCCTTACATAATCCTAAAATATTTCTTTACACAGAAAGCTTGTTGACCCCTGAATTAAAACAGAAATCAGTTAAAAAGTAACTGCCTCTTATACTCTTCAATCAGTATCATTTCACATACATATGTGTACACGTACACACACACACACACACACACAGACACACACACACACACCCCTGTACCTGCCCTCCATGATCTGGACAGTCCCTGGTCTAAAGCACAGAATTATTTCCCTCTGGTCTCTAGCCACCTAAACACAAGCCCCCTCTTGCAGGGGGTAAAGCTGTCACCCACACAGGGTTGCATCTGCCAGCCACCCTTAACCTAGGTGTGGTCACCTGGCAGGGTGCTGACCACTGAGTCGGAGAGGGAGTGGTATTGCGAGTTCAAGGAGCTGTCACTCTTTCCCCACGGTGCCCTTCCTTTCTCTGTCTGGACACTAATGGTGCTGAGTCTTAGAGGAGTCACGGCCACCATCAGCCAGGGTCAACGCAGACGACATGCCTGTGGTAAAGCCACTGACAGGATTGTTATTGCAGGAACCGAGGAAGCAAATTCTAATGATTGCTAACATACACTTAGAGCTGCTGCCTTTCCTGCACAACTAACTTCTACTGGATCTGGAAGTTCTCCCAATCACCCTTCAAAAAAAGAAAAGAAAAAACTATGAAAACAGATTGTTTATATTGCACAAAGCTGTCTGTTTATTCTACCCATCAGTCTTTTCCTTGACAACTGGCTACTGTTGCTCTTTTTTGTTTACTGCATGCTCAGATGAATTTTAATCTAAATCTCTCTACAATCACACTTGCAATGAGTGGAAACTTCAAGCCCTTCCTTCCCGCACTGCTGTGCTGGTCAGGTACTGAGGCAGTGCTGAGGGACGGTCACAGCACATTCTGTGACTAGGTGACAAAGCCGGGCTTTCACAGGATTAAAACAGCCTTCTTCCCATCTTTATTTACGTAAGGACCAACAAAGCACAGAAGAGTAACAAGTTTCACTTACCCCTGAAATACCAGAGTCCATAAATGCTACAAGCATGTTCTAATTCTTTTTCCACATTCATAATGTAACTGTTTTTTAACTTCTGCTTCATTATGACAACTTCTGTTTAATCTGCAAACTAAGTAATGAGTCCTTTTTGTAGCTTCTCTTTTCTTTCACTCCAAAGGAATACCAACCAAAACCACCTGAGACGCTTCAATTCTGAATACATCATTTCTTTATTGGAAGGCACAATCTTTACTTTCAGAATGAGCTCTTGAAAACTGCCTTACTGAAAGCAAAATGGCAGTATCTTAATACACACAAGGCTTTGACAACCATCCAGCTTACTACACAAGCAAAATGACACATCTGTAATTTCGCTCATTCTGATCCAGAGTGACCGGTCAGCAGGGCACCCAAGCCGCTCCACTGTGCCCTGTGCTTGCACATCCAGCCCAGGTCCCAGCACCTCCCCAGGACTCTGAGCCCACACTTCCCAGCTTCGAGGCTCTGGATCCTCTCCACTGGAGCAGTGCATTCCCAGATGAAGCTCCAAGGCTGCTGTTTTGGCCTGTGCGGACTCAGGGTGTGCTTGCTGGGCCCTGTACTAACAGCTCACCCTCCATCAGGCACCCGCAGGCTCCTCCTCAGCCCTCCTCCAGCTATTTTCCCTGGGACTCTCTCAAGCAAAATGTACTCAAGTCATTTTTCTTCTCTCCTCCCTTCACTCTTGTCTCTAATGACACTCAATACCCATCAGGTCACTTCTCTCCTTCCATTCACCAGCTTCTTTTTAGGAGTCCTAGCCTTGGCAGCAATTTCAACAAATACAATGCTTCTGAAAATCTGAGACATGAAATTCACTCTGGATGGAGTATCAATTTTCTCGGCACAATAAAATCCTCTAACCCGGCATTTCTAAGCACAAAAAGTGATTGTTCATACCCATAATAATGACTTGGAAGTACTTTAAAGTTTTAAAGAAGCTCCTAAATCAAAGAAATATACAATTACGACTCATAGACTTTGAATGTTCAATGTCTTCACGGTATTCTAAATTTTAGGCAGAGTATATGGCAACAGCAGTTATCTGATTAATACAACACATTTTTCACCAACCCATTCCAGCTAAAGTATGACCCAACCAAAGAATGTTTAAACACTGATGTTCTATTCAAATAATCTGCAGGGCTTCTTTTATACATTCCACTCCTCTAAATCTAATCTGCCTAGAGCTTAAGTTTACAAAATAATCCCAAGTCTAGTATGTATTAATTCTCCTTTAAAACTTCTAATCAGACTACACAACTGTGGTTCTCACCCCTGTCCACATACTGCCTGGAGAACCTTCTAAAAACCTCAACTCTTAAAAACACTTGGATTCTCAGACCCATCCCCAAACTCCTGGACCATAACCATGTACAGTGGACCCAAATGTCTGATTCCCCAAGTGATTCCAATGCTCAGCCAAGGCCTAGAAATAGGTACCTTATGATCCTGAGGTCAGAAGTGCTGCTCCCAGGGTTTCCAACAGGTTACAGAGAACCAACCCATTGGTGCCACATGTACAGGGAGCTTCAGGGCTAGGCAGTGGCCAAGAGGGCACTGCCAACCCCATGTATTCCACCCTGTAATGCAGGAATCATCAATCAGGCTGGAAGGTATATCTACCCTCTGAAAGGGACGTGACAGGCGTGCTGAAGATAACGCCCTGAAGACACAGGTCAGGAGTACCACTCAACCATGAGTGACCACAGACTACAAGACCTGGAGGGCAGCCCCATCTCCGTGGGTTCAGTATTAGAAATGAGGGGTCTCAGAGAATCTCAGCTTTACATAAAAGAGGCCCCAGGGGCACAAGGACACCGTTCCTCCACATTCAACAAGCCAGAACAGCAGTCTCATGATAAAGCGAAGTCATTCTGCCTGCCCATAGCTCAGCTGCCAGGGCTTCCATGCAGCGCCAAGAACCTCCTGGTGTACAGCGTGGGACCTATTTTGCCATGGGTGAGATCTGCCTTCCTAACTTTCCTCCAGTTACCAATGACATGGGTTACTGCTGCTCGGAGCCCACTTCTTCATCTGTAAAAATGGGCGTGAAAAACTTGCGAAAATCAAATGAGGCAAATACAGGTATGAAAACAAAACATTTAGTCTATATCTTTTATCTTGCTTATTAGTTTCTCTAACCCTCCTCCACTCTAATTTTCATCGCAGTCTGACATGTTACGTCTGCTCCTATTAATGTTCACATCAGTTTACTGCATGGCTCACACACACCGTCTCCAACTCTAAGCAGGGTGTGCGGCACCACGGGGCACACTTCATCATTGCTGCTCAAAACTAGTATGAAGTTACACTCACCGACTGTTTACAGACTACACACTCCCAACCCACCAGTGCCTAGATTCAAACTCACATCTTCAGGACAGACTGGTTTGGTTTTGAAACGCTCAGATACTAACTCCAGTATAGTATGGGTTACCGTGGGTTACGGTCTTCGTCCCTTATCCAAGAGTGACACATTCCAAGACCTCAGAGGGCGCCTGAAACCTCAGACAGCACCGATCTCCACAATACATACCTGCCATAGTTTATTCATGAGGTACAATAAGAAATCAGCAGCAACTAGTAAAACAGCTATAGAAATATACTGTAATAAAAGTTACCTAAAACTTAATCACTCTGTCTGGAATGTGCATTCAGTATTCTGGGGCCACAGCTGAACACAGAACTAAAACCCCAGACTGAAGTTGGGGGGAACTACAGTGCCTGCTGATTGCAAAGGGGCAAGGTGCTTTATACGCAGAAGTCTGGGGTCCACAACCTTAACCAAGAGAGAAAACTTAGCATCACCAGTATCGGGGCAAACCAGGTACCAAGTGCCTGCTGATAGGACGCAAACATGGAGCAGGAAGCAGTGCCTGGGACAAAAATAGAGACCCTGAACACAATCAAGCCCCTAGATGCAACTTGAAAATAACCAGAAATAAAGAAGGCAAAGGACACCTGCAGCAAACAAGGGACAGACGAGAGAACTGGCCTGAACTCTGCAAAAAGTCACTGGCATGAGATAAAAACAAGTAATTGTTCTTGAGTTAACATAATGTATGAATTCTTATTAATTTTGAGGGGAGGGGAAAAACTAAACCCACTGTTGGAGATAATCAGAAGCACAAAGCAGCTATTAGATGACTCTATGGAATGAATCACGGTGGTACTGTTAACTGTCTGGTGGGTAACAGTACTGCAGCTCCGCGGGTTATTTTACGGTGAAGCAGTCAGAGCTACACAGCTGTGGTGCAGGCGGGTGTCGCTCCGCATCTCTCTCTCCTGCCCGCATGCGTAGACATCCACGCACAAGCGCAGCAACCCCCCCCCCCAGCCAATAGTCCCGTGAGGCCGAGGATGTTGTGTCCCCATGTCTGGTGGCTAGCCTGAGACGCAGCGTGAAGGAACACACGGGGAGCGCCTACGCTGGGCTCGCCCTGCCACTCTACTTCACAGCAGCGTCTCAAGCCATGGTTTTGGTCTTCCTCATCTCTGCTACCTTCCCCATCTGTCCAGTACATGTGAAATGGATCAAGGGGGACTGGGGGTCCACAGTGACAGAGTTTCCAGCTCCTGCACCGCACCCACAACTCTGAGAGCATGTGGCCAGGGCCAACATTATCAATTCCACCTCCCTGCCAGGAGTGCTGTCCATCCAGGAGCTACGTCCTGAAACCCGAGGGTTCTGATTTCTTCCTAAACATGAGCGAGTAGCAATCTATGCTCCATAAACTCATGAACAAGATAACACAGAAATTGCTTCCATATATTTGGGGGCGGGGGGGTTACGGGGATCAAACTCAGGACCTTGCACTTGCGAGGCAGTGGACGGAACCACTGAGCCAAATCCCCAGCCGCCATGTATTTTTTTAAAAAGACAAGAACACTGCACTTGGGAAACTGAGGCAGGAAGATCACTGCAAGTTCGAGGCCAGCCTGAAGTACATAGTAAGACCCTGGCTCCAAAAAAAAGAAAAAAAAAAAAAAAAAAAACCACAACAACAATATTGTACTTAGAACAAGAACTATTTTAAAAATCACTTTGATGTTTCAAGATTAAGAGATAGCTATATGAGAAGAAACTGTCAGCAATATGAAAAAAACAGGGTCGTATGGTTATCTTAAGCTATTTTAAAGTAACAATAGTCTTAGATCTACCCACATTACATACATATAAAAGAAAAACCTGAGGCTGATTTCATGTAGAAATATACTAATGTTTTGGTGACAATATTCACTGCATCCTCTATGCAAATTCTACCTTTCCCCAAAATCAATACAACCCCAAAACAAACCTACACCTTAATTTAAGAAAAGAAAATTCACTTAACAGAATGATTTCCCAAAAAAGCTCAACTGACACAGATGCTACTGTTTAAAAGAAAAGAAAAGTAAAAGAAACTGCAGGGCGTAGTGGTGCACACCTGTAACCCAGCACTCTGGGAAGCCAAAGCAGGACTCCAAGTTCAAGCCCACCTTGGGCTATTCCCCGACCTAGCAAGGCTCCCTCACGATAAGAAATGTAAAAAGACTGGGGATGTAGTTCAATGAGAAAGCACTTGGCTCCATTATCCCCCCACACATTTCTTTTTCAAAATCAAAAAATACACATAAATAAACTGCATTAGCTGATCATGAGTTTCTATCCCCAAAAAGAAATTAATCTTGGTAAATGATCACAAAACCTCCAGAATACAAAGTTACACAAATAAATGCATTGACTTAGCTTACTCTAAAACTAAAAACTTAAAACAAGTTTACAAAAAATAACCACTTTAAAATAGCTCAATTTTAACCAAATTACAAACTCACAAAATTAACTGACAAACCAAGTTAACAAATTTTTCAGACAGTTTAGCCCACTGTAAAATTTAGGGAGAGATATAAGATGCTCCTACGGGTAGCAACGTGACTAAAATGATAAGCATTCTTTAACTTAACTGCTAAAGGTTTAATGAACTGGAATAACACATTAGGACTTATAAATCTGTACTTAAAATATGGTCCTAGAAATCATACACATTTTTAAAAATCTTAATGTTCAAACCAGAGTCTGAAATTCCCTCTTTAAAACTGTTTTCAGAGCACTACTACCTATAGCATAATGTGTTTTTAAGTAAAAGGGCATAACATTCTGGGGATGAAAAGAATTTAAATAATAATAAATAAAATTAAACTGAAGGGACATTAAAGATCAAACAATTTAACTCCTTATTTATTAACTATATGAGGAAACTGAGGCCAACAGCTGGTTGTAACGTAGAGTGCTAAACCCAATTTCCACCTGTCCTTTTCCTGTGCTGGGCACTGGACCACTAAAGGGTGCATACACACCAGGCGAGCATGGTACCACTGAGCTCCATGCCCAGCCCTAAACCTCTTACCACCAATGTTTGTTTCCTGTACACCATGCTGTGCTGTGTACTCTTATTTTTTAATAACCTCCAGTAGCAGCCAATAGTGGACTGTCCTTAGACAATTAGTCAAAAGTTATTGAACTTTTAAAATGAGGCTATATTTTCATGATTTTTAAGAAAACACTGTAACTCTTTCAGAGCCAAATAAGTCATCCAAAACTTCTGACTCAGAAGCAACTATGTAGGAAGACTTACTGAGAGCGCACATAAAGCCAACCATCCCATGGTAGATGGCAATGCTTGTGATGAACTTTATTTCTTTATGTATCCCACAGAATCTTCCCAACAACCCAGAATTTATCCACTGCATAAGCTTGACTGATTGGCCTTACGCATAAAGCATAAAATCCAACAAAGCAAATAAGAGTGAAGATAGACATGAATGACTTCTGATTTCTGTCACATGCCTACTGGATTCCAGGATGCCAGACTTCTGAAACATAGACTGATGTTTTGTCTCGGGATCATGCTGGAAATACTATGTTGCACGGCTAGTTCTAATTTTACTCCAAGCATGCTACTTTTTAAAATCATTTTCCCTTGAAAATTCACAATAAACTTCAAGTTTTTACTATTATTGTTCACTAAAAATTGAGGCATAATCTTCAAAGATGCTCTCTTCATATTCATTCTCCTGGAGGAAGCATCTCTGCCTAAATTTAACTCTTCTGTCCTCACAGTTAACCATGTATTCTAGATTTTTGAAGTGAGAAAGAAAGGGAAAAACCAGATAGGCAACTTTAAGTGGTTACATTTGCTCTTTCTTCTCTGATGTTACTGAAGGGTCTTGCCCACTGAAAGATCATAAAAAGTATCATCCTGTATTTTCTTCTAGTGTTTTTAGAGCTTAATAGTTTATGTTTCCAGCTTTTAATTATTTTCAAATCTTTTGTTTACATAAGGCAGAAGCCTATTATTTTTTTCATTTGGGTAATCAACTGCCACAATGTCATTTGTTAAACAGCTCTTTTACCATTCACTGACCAGAAATTTACTATGAACTAAATTCTCACAAGTGCACCAATTTATTTCTAGACAATCTAGCCTCTTCACTATTTGCTCGATTTCTCTGCTAGCAGCACACTGGTCTAATTACTAACATGGCATCCAATTTGATAGGGTAAGGTAATTTTCTTTCTCAGTTTTTTTTTTTTTTTGACTACTCAAACACATTTTATTGTTCTCAAATCAATATTATTTGTCTCTCCTAAAAAAAAAATCTCACTGAGTATCTTTTTAATCAGAATCCCATCAAAGGGCCAGGGATTTAGCTTGGTGGTTCTGCTGCCTGCCTCACAAGCGCAAGGTCCCAAGTTTGATTCCCGGTACCAAAAAAAAAAAAACCCAAAAAACAATCCCATCAAGTTTATGGAAAAAAGGGCTGGGGATTTAGCTCAGTGGTTCTGCCGCCTTCCTCGCAAGCTCAAGGTCCTGAGTTTGATCCCTGGTACCAAAAAAAAAAAAAAAAGTTTATGGAAAAAAATGAAGTTTTTACAGCATTGATATTCCCTGCCCAGTAATAAGCAGAAAAGCTACATACACATGTACATAATCTTTTCATGTGACTATCACTGGTCCCCTGTTCCAACACAAATGAAGTTCCTTATTTATAAGGTGACATTTCCATTATGAAATCACAAAATCTTAAGAGTCACAGGGACATTCCAACACCACTGTAATCCCAGTCATGCTTTCCTCAAGCCTACTCAAAAAGAATCCTTGCAAAATTAAACAGGATTATTATACCTTTTACATACAAAGTAGTACCTGTACCATACACAAGGCAAGTAAGTGGGCTACATTTTTTGCAGGCTGCTGTGAGTTTGGGAATCATATTTCTGCTCAAAAAAGGAGAAAACAATGAGAAGCCAGAGTGCCTACCCTTGAGACAGCTCCAAGACTTTTACACATTCATGTTTCAAGGTAGTCAGCACTGAGCAGGGACCAAACTTCATAGTATCACATGTTTCCTTTCCCGTTGTCTCATTCTGTTTGTCAAGAACACAGATCTGATATCCACTCCTGAGTGGAATAAGCCTGAGACCCGATTTTAAGTGTCTGGCGACCCTGGGAAGCTTTAGAAGCTGGGACCCTTGGGGGGCTGCCCCGGGAGCCTTCTCCGCCAGGTCCAAAGGTGCCCAGGAATGTCTGTCTTTAAAAGCTGCTGAAGTTCTATTCTCAGCCAGAATGTAAATATTTGACATGAGCAAAGAACCACAGCACATTAAGTATCCCTGCATATGGCTGTGGAGAAGGGGCAGGGTGATTTTTAAAAGTTTTTCAAGCATCTTCAGCAGCCCATCTGCACTCACTGAGTAGGCAGAGCTGGGAGTCTATGTTATACCAAAGTCTCACCGCAGAAAAACTTGCTAAACCAAAGCTTTTCACTGTTCAGGTGATGGCACTGTTAGGAAATGAGCAACGCCTTCAGTTTTCTCCCTTGAAAGACGCCCTTGACGCCAGCCCATCTTCCAAGATAATGTAAAGCTGGCCTATGCTTTAAAGCTGGCTGATCCTACAAAGCACTTACTATATTTCTCTTCTATCCAGTAAAGCAGAAGAATGCATGCACACACACACACACACAAAATCAAATAAATTCCAAGGGAGAGTAATGATTCTGTCGCTAGACTGAGTTTTGGCCGAAGAGCTGTTGCTTCCGGACTGAAGACACTGTCCGCACACTGAGCCACTCCCCGAGGGAAGGGCTCCACACCAACACAAACTTCCACCCACCGACTCAAGATGCAAATTCAATCGCACCGCGTGGTGTCACCCTCCAAGAAAATGACCTCGCTTTCTAATAACAACAGACTGTACTGGATGAAGTGGAACCTGGCGTGACTCACATCCTTGTGAGGAGTGACTTACACGCCTGTTCACCCCTGGGAAAAGCACCTAAAAGTAGAGCTACCCAGCAAGCGACGTGTTAGTAATCAGCACAACAAAGCGCACCTCAAACTGACCTTACGCACACATGAGAACTCTGCATGTGAACGTTCGCTCATGATACCAATTCACTGCGCACACAACCATTTTTCCATGCTCCAATTCGGGCCCAGTCAAAAATGCTTCTTTATACTCTGTAAATACACCTGTCTGGTGCAAGACATGTCAAGTATTTGGCATCTTGAAAGGAAAAACAACACACACCTTAATGTCAGGGGAAAATACATTTTCTTAAATAGCCACTGAGCTTTGTCCAAGCAAGACTCAAGTAATTTTACATTTTTTTAAAAAAGGAAAGAAAAAGCATGTGAAGAGTCAGGTACTCGTGATTGCATGGAATCAGTTTTGACAATGGATAACTTCAGACACCTTTTTTTAGAAATGTGGTTCCAATCAAATGGGAGAATTCCTAGGCCTTAACCTTTATGTCATGTGGCCACATGAAATAGCAAAATTTAAGTCGCAAATATGATAAAGGAAACAACTACAACCCCAAGAAACCTGCAGTAAAAACTTAGGCATTGTGTATATGCTCATTTAAAAGTAGCTGTCTGCCAAGAGAGGAAAACAAGAATAAAACTCTTTCTCCAAAGCTCCTGCATCAGAGTGACTTCAGAGCGAGCGACATGCCTAGCAGGAAGGAAGGAGCAGATCCTGCTCCCGGAGCGCTTCACGCAGAGCCCACTGGAAAAATTAAACAAAAATAAAATCCTTCCTTGGCAAATACTGCTTTTGAAATACAGCTATGTTCGACAAAATGGCTTAGCTGAATTAGCATGTCTTTTAATATCTTATCTTTATGTAGAGATACATTCTAATCTTGAAACTTAAAAAATTAGATACACAAAAATCACAGGCATCTTCCCAAAATATACATGTATCACCGTAGACCTTGAAAGTTAAATGAAGAGGAGGAAAAAAAAATGCCACCCCACTTAACACAACTACAAGAGCTAAATTTACACTTAAAATGTACTTTTCAGTCTGTACCAAATGTGGACTTGACTTTAATCAAGGTTCATGTGAAGGGGGGTTGCTCAAAAGGATTGTGAAACCGAACTCCAACTTCCTTAGGTCTCAAAAGCTTACTACTAATAAACGCTACAGATTACATTAGAAGTAACTGTCAGGAATTTGGGATTTTAACCTGACACCAACACTCACTGCTCACACTCAAAAGTGTAACACAAGGAGATGGGTAACTCTGGCTCCTTCAACAAAAGCCTACTTATTAAATACATGCTGTTAAATCCTGTTAGTACTTCAAAGTCTCTCTTCCCTATACTTTTTGTCCTCCTTCTCCTTCACTGTTCGTGTTTTACCAGCCTCCAAGAAGCTGAAGAAAAGCTATCTCCAATGCCAAATGCACTGTCTTTGAGTCATTATGGTATGGAGTATTTGGAGATGGGCAGGTTTGAGAATTTTGATTTCAAATTCAAAACATATTTCAAAATGTTATTTGACCTCAAGCTATGCTCCTAACAACTAAAACAACCAGCAGTTTTTTCCTATTTTATTCCCTCTGTTATTATAAACTTAGCAGCAGGAAACATGATCTGCAGACAAACGCACCTAAGGAAATGGTTTCTTGGTTCAACCGAAAAACACCAGTAAACAACCACGGGAAAACCAGGAAAATCAAGAATTACCCCAAAATTCACTCTGTAAGACAAAGTTCTGACATTTGCCCTCATGACTTAACTCAATCCCATACTTTTTAAAACGTTTTAAGATTCAGAATAGAGATCTGGACAAACCACCCAAAAGACAATGAACTTTCTTACAGCTGACCTGCATAACCCTCCAGCTCCCTGAGATTCAAAGGCCTAAAATTTCCCACCAGCCCTAGGAGTCGAGGCAGGCTAGGCCAGTAGCCTTCTCACGGCAGCAACGCACCTGAAGGGCTCTTTCCAGTACAATCTGTCTTCCCTAAGATGTTTTTCTCTTGCAAATGCTGTCTACAACTCACTGCTCCTAGAATACAGCCAAGCTGACTGAGCTGGGGGTGCAGACTAAGGTCTCAATGGGATCACTTTGCCTTGATGCATCCAGTTAAGGGTCCCGGAGAGAAGGCATCGCAAGTGGTTTTGGCGGGGGTCACCTGGCACCCGGGAATTACAGAAGAGGAAGGTGCCGCCAAGCTAAGCCTCGGTCTGGTGTAAACAGCAATCACTTGCACCTCGGCCTGGCTACCAAAAACGAAAGAGGGGCCGGTGGTTAAAGAATTTTCTAGCGGTGCCTGCTCTGTCACCAACCTCCAATTTTTACCTGTCACTAAGGAAAGGGCACGTCTAACCCAGCAAAGAGTCATTTTTCCTTACAGGAGGGCAGACTTTCGCAGGGGGTCTGGGACTGCGGGAGGGGGAGGGAGCGTGGAACCGAGGGGCGCTATCGGGAAAAGCAGCCGGGGCTTCTCCACCCGGGGGCCCACGCTGGCCACTGCAGAGGGGAGCGGGGCGGAGGGCGGGCCCCCGGGACGCCAGCCGGGGTGCACACACAGCGCCCGCGGCTGGTTACCTTGGGGCGGAGGGGGCAGGGACAATCGGGAGACGGAGGTCTGCCGAGGCGGCGGGGAGGGAAGGCTGGGACAGGGTCTCCGGCAAGTGCGACCCAGGGCTGCAGCCCGGCACTCGGCAGGACCCGGCCTCCCCGGCCAAAAGGCGTGGCCGGCGTCGGATGGCGCGCGGCCCCCTCCTAGCAGCCGGCGGCCAGGGCCCCCGCCCCCACGCCCGCAGCGCGCTTACCTCCACACCTGCCCCATCTGCAGCAGGTGGATGACCGACTGCCAGATCCACACGGAGAGGCGGCACAGGCGCTGCGCCCCCGGCGTGGCCGAGACCCCCGCGCCAGGGCCGCCACGGGCCGCGCCGTGGCCGTAGCCGGCCCCCATCATGGGGGGTCCCCGGCTGCTGAGCCCCTCCACGGCGCCCAGCCCGCCGCCCGTGTAGTCCTGCACGAACCAGCGGAAGCTCAGGCTCTGCACCAGCAGCGACGGCACCAGCACGAAGGAGAGGGTCAGCCCGAAGTAGCCATAGTCCCCCTTGCGGTAGTAGTCGAGGGCCAGCCACAGGTCGGTGCCCACGTCCCCGAAGAAGACCAGCAGCGCCAGCACGATCCACAGGCAGTCGAGCCACGGCCGCTCCGCCTGCGGCGCCGAGGGCTGCGGCCGCGCGGCCGGGGGCGTCGGGGGGCGGCGGCCGTTGGCCCCGGGCGGCTGCAGCGGCTGGTCCCCCCCGTCGGCGGCGGCGGCGGCGCTGCGGCGCGGCTTCTTGCCCAGGAGGGAGCGCAGGCAGGCGGAGCGGCAGCCCCAGTAGCACGAGGAGGTGTTGCAGCAGTGGCAGATGTGCAGCGAGCTGCTCTCGCCGGGCTCGCTGCCGTCGCCGCCGCCGCCGCAGCCGCCGCCCCCGGGCTCCCCGTCCTCCTCGCCGCCGCTGCCCACCGCCTCGTCCAGGTTGTGCAGCTGGGCGAAGCCCACCCCCACGCCGCCGCCATCGGATTTCGCCGCCATCTTGACTCTCTTCCCAGCTCCGGAGGTTGGGGGGGGAGGGACGGGTGGGGGGGAGAAGGCAGGGACCGGGGAGGGGGGGAAACGAATGGAGAGGAAGGGGGGCGGGGAGGAAGCGGGGGAGCAAACGAACGCGGGGGGAGTGGGCCAGGGAACCCCCTCCGCTTCCGGGTAGTCGGCGTCACTTCCGGGCGAGCCCCCCAATCGCACGGCGCCCGCAGCTCCCCGGCCCTACCCTCCCGGCCAAGATGGCCGCCCTCCTGTGCCTCAGCTGCTGGGCGGGGGGCCGGGGGGTTCTCCCCGCCAGGGCTCCCCTTCCCCTCTTCCGTTGACCCCGAAACCCATCAGGTTGACCCCTCGGCGTTTCAGAATCCCGCTGGGCCGAGTGAGGCGGTCCAAAGTGATCCCTGGAGGGGGCAGTGCCAGACGTTTTGGGGTCCCCTTCCTCAGCGTCGCAGCTCACAGCTTTCCTCCTGGAGAAACGCCCCCTAACACCCTCCCGGCTGCTGGCGGAGGGGCGGAACCTCTGAGGGAAGGGGCGGAGCTAGTGCAAAGCAGGTGATTACGTGTCACTTCCGGGAGATGGGATGACCTCATTGTGTAGTTAGAGCCCCCCCCATCAAGATGGCTGTGTCTCACCTTTTTGGCTGTATCTTCTCCTTTTTCTTCTACAGTTCACTCTTGTTGTTTATTTACTTTGGGGGGGCTCCAAAAATTACACAAGTCGGTTGAGATTCCCACAAACAATTTACTGATCCTCTTTGATTTTGACACCTCTCCTCCTCTCTTACCTCTGTGGACCCCCCGGATTTTCCTGCCACTGACAACTTTGCATCCTTTGTAATAAAGTTTCCACCATTCCCTTAAGAAAATGCCAGGCAGAACCCAGCTAGATATCAGCCTGATGTGTCTTGCATGTTGGAAGGATTAAATGGACATATTTTGACCTTGAGTATATTTTCTAAACAAACTATATTTCTACCAACTTTTTAAAAGTGTGTGATTTTCAGATTCCATGATCTTAATTTGGAAAATTCAGGCTACTTGAATGTGTGAAGATTGTCTTTAAGAATTTTTTTGTTGCTAAGGTTCTGTGTGTAAACATGGCTTTAAATGAGTGAAAATGTTACTGATGTGCTATATCATTAAAATAGGTGCAGGGGACACTACTTGAACTTAGCTAACAAATTACATAAGTGAAGCACCACTGAATGGATTTGAATTACAATGATCTTTCAATGAATGTATATTTTGAGCCAGATAGGGCAAGCTATATGATTACAGTTGTCACTGATTAGGTGAAACATTTTGAAGTTAAAAAGAGAAAGAAGACACCTGGATTTACTCATTGACCTCCCTAGCTATTTTAACTCATTTTCTGAGCCTTTATTCTTCTCCCTTAAGTAAAATCTAATAATGCTAATAACTTTCTTTAAAAGATTAAGAGGACAAATGAAGTGATATTTGTAACCACTGAGTTGCCTTTGACAACTTCAATAGTTAGTTTGATCTATGACATTCAATGCTAGAGCACACCACCAAATTTGAAAGTGGCAGGGGAGAATGGGAACACCACACACAATTTTTTTGTGAGTACGAATGCCAAGGAAGAAAAATACTTTGAGGAAATACAAAATGTATACCCCAGATGTGGGAGGTAGGGGGTGATTCTAAAATCTACTTTTGGAAACAAGTCACATAACTGTATCCTTTTATTTCATACAGAGATTTAATCCCCTTACTTCCTATGATAGTAAAACTTAAAGCTAACAAGTAAAAATTCTGCATATAGATGGAATTCTGTTTCTTTCCTGAGTTTGAAAGAATAACATCTTAAATCTCAAAAGCATAGAGTACAGTTGCTCAGGTTTAGAGACCAGTTTCTCTAAAATGGTAATATGAATAATGTGAGCAAGAAAACCTCTTTAAACCTGTTTCCTCCTTTAAAACATTTCAAACATTTGCTGGGTGGCAAGCCATTCAAAGCACCCAACATGATACCTAATAGGCAGTGGGCACTAAATAAATGGTAAGTGCTTTTGTTATTATTGCCATTATTATTATTATTATTATTGTATTTGTATAGTATCAACATATGTCCACCTATATTTCTTTTTTTTTCTTTTTTTTCTTTTTTTGGTACCGGGGATGTCTACCTATATTTCATTGAGTATATTTGATATCTCTAATAAAAGAGCATTTTGAGATACTTCTAGGAACTAGGTGCAATTAATTTGTGCTTTTAAATATATTTTCTCTATTTAAGCTATGAGGCTATGAAATGAGATACAAAAGCAAGCAGTAACGGCTTATTTATCATTCCTATTTCTCTGTGCCCTGGAAGAACATAATCTACTAGTGAAATTAGCTAAGTAAATTACATTCGCTGTTCAGGCTGACAAATGAGGTTATGAGTCAAAAGTGTTTACCACAATTGAAGCTTCAAGTAGAAACATAAGATTCTCAGACTGTCAAGTGATTTCAACTTTATATGTGCTGGTTCAACAACTTAATCTTTCTTGTCTCCTTTGGAAGAGGGATATATTGTAGAACCCAGAAAGTTCTAAACTTAAAATCACTTACAGTGACAGTGAACCTCTCGTGAAGGCTCATTGAAAGATTACCATAAGTTGCAGCTGTGTTTTGAGTGGTACTTTTTCAGCTAGAATTTAGGGGCAAATAAATGTTCCAAGTAAATCCAGTACCTAGCTGAATATTATATATATTGTAGGCTCTCAGTAAATATTAGATAAACAAATGGGTTAATTGATTAATTTTTCTGCGTAACCAAAAAAACCTTAAACCAGAGATTTAACCATTCAAGTGCCCCAAAATGTACAGTATTTCACATTTTATGATACAAATCTTCGTAAAACTCATGGATCTATTAGAGAAATACCTCAAAACTTTAATTAAATAAGGAGAAAATAAATGAATTTGTTGCCCACTGGCCTGTTTTCTGTACACCAGGAAGATAAGTAACCATTTGTTTGTCTGTTTGTTTATTTGGTGTTGGGAATTGAAGCCAGAGCCTTGCACACATGCTCTAGTGCTAAACTACACCCCTGGCCCCAGTTAACCTTTCCTTGGCCTTGAGGCAGCCTTATGCTCAAAGGCTCTGGCTGTGCCTACCCACACCTACTGGGAACCTTCGGTGGTGGTGGCGGCGGTGGTTTTCTTCTAACCACTGTTTCTTTCAACTCTCTGCTATGTTCAGTTAGTTAATATCTTGGGCCCCAATACTTCCACTCTTATATAGGATGAGAAGCCGAACATCAAAGTGTATTGCAATTACATGTAAACTATTACAAATGCATTTTTAGAACTTCTTCTGTGAGTCTAGTAAGACAGCATTAACATGGGGAAGGGAAGATGGGACATAAATTTTAATGGTGGGGTTTTCTTCCTGATTCCCTGCTATTTTCAGAAAAGCAAAAGGGGGAAATTAGTGTGAAATGCAATTGGGTATTAAGCACTCTCTCAAACATTGTCCTCTTTAATCTTACAAAGATCCAAAAAGATGTGGGAATTTATTCCCCATTCTAATTGTTTGGAAAACCCCCTCAGTTCTGCCACATGACTGTCACACCCTAGGGAGAGAGAGTAGCCATAGGTTTCAGACCAAGCAGGGGTCATTCCAAAGCCTGTGCCACCTGCCCTACACTGCCTTGGCCCAGGCAGCTAGTGGCACCTCTGAACGAAGTCTGTCACTGTATTAGCCACAGGAGAGACCTTGTTATGATGCTAGCCTATATCTAGGAGACAGAACACTTGAATTTCCATATGGGGAGAGGCCTCAGCAAAAGCATTTCAGAAGCTTCCTCGTGCATTCTTCAAAAGGTTTGAGCCTGGGTGAGGCATGGGAACTGTGGGGAGATGACATGGTCATCCATTCTGTGCCTTGTGTCTCACTACTATAGGAATAGGAATTCTTTGAGTACTGCAGAGTAAGTTCATAAAACCCATTATCCTTAGAAGTACATTTCTGTATTTGATGTTACGAATTCAAGTGTTAGCAAGCGCCCTCATGTATTGTTGCTGGCGGTACAAAATGGTACAGCCTCTACAGAGGGGAGGAACTGGGCACTGCCAAAATTACAAATGCAGTCACCCCCTGAGACAAGAGTCTTTATGGGAATTTATCCTACAGACAAACATGCATGTATCAGAAAGTACATGGTTATGTAATGAGATTATTCATGTGCATTTTTCATAATAGCAAGAGAAAAGGGAGGGATAAAGACCCAAAGGGAAACTAGTTAAATAAATTACGGTGCATCCACATAACAGACCATGATTTAGTGATGTTGAAAAGTGATAGGTTTCTTTTTAGTGATACAGAGTGGGTGGTAGATTGTTTTGTTATACAAAAATAGCAAGGTGCAGTTTCCATACAACGTGCTATATTTTCTGTAAGAGAATGGATAAGTTTATTCCTGTTTGCTTATGTTTGTATAAAGCAATTCTAGAAAGATGCCTGAGAAAGCAATTAAAGTGTTTACTTGTAGGGTGGTGGTAGTGGTGTGAACAGGGGGAGGAATGGGAGAAAGATACTAAATATTTGGGGGAGATAAAATATACTAAATACTTTCAGGGAGTGTGCCCACACCTGCAGTGTCATGGGTAAGCAAGGATGAAGGAGTAGCACACCTGTATTCTCCAGCAGTAACACTAAAGAGGATTTTGTAAAGGTGTTTGTCTCATCAGATCTCAGTGTAGGACTGGGGTTTTAGCGCTGGTAGTGCTTGCTTACCTTACATAGGGACCTGGGTCTGACCCCAGCACTGATAGTAAGGAGGTTACAACCCTGACATCTGTGAATCGACTGAAACTTTTCTGAAGCTTCTTTGTATTTTTATTCACTGTATCTTCTAAGTAGGAATAATAAGCTTCATGATTTAACTCCCCAAAGAGCACAGGACATTGTAACTTCATCGTATATACACTTACCGTAGGTGCAATCAACCATTTGTGCTCAACCAAAAGAAAATGGGGAGCAAGCAATAGCAAGTCAAATCAGAGAGTGAGCATGGAGCTTACGGCCCCGGGTTGGGTGTGAGATTGGCAATGGAAAAATGCCCTTTCCACAGCAGACCTTCATTTCTCATACGATTTTATTGCCAGGAAAAGTGTGCTGTGTTTGTCCTACAACGTGACCTCCAAATTCAAGCCAAGTATTCCTCTCCTTCTTCCTCACCTTCTCCTTCAACCAAATCCACACCAACCTCCTCATAATCCTTGTCCCGAACCAAATATACGAGATTTGATCTGATGCTGACTAATTATTTGAGCAGAGTGATACAGTGTTTCTGATGCAAAGAAAATTTGGGGCATAGATAGTACTTATGCTCAGTGCTGACCTTAGATCCTATCATCACCAGTGCCCCAAGTAATCAGAAATCCCACAGTGGTTTCTCTTTGGAGTTTTAGACATATCTCTTGGTTACAGTACTTCAGAATGTGGCAGACACTAAGTCTAACTGAATTCAGCAAATGTTTCTTGAAAACTTACTGTGAGTCTAACTTTCTTTGGTTCAAAGAAACGTGAAATAATTTCTGCAAATTGTAGTTCCATTGTCAAGAGCAAACAGACACCAGCAAAAGTGAGTTAGAACAGCATCATAAATGAATCATGAACTGATGCCAAAATTTATAGCACAATGAGTGGTCAGAAAGTATAAGACAGAACCTTTGTTTATCAGCAGATATTTAAGTGGCGCTACATGCCGGACACCGTTCTCTGAAACTCATTACAATCTTCCACGTGTGCATGGTGGGGCGGTATTATAATTTTAGCTGATGATTACATTGAATCTCCTCTTGCTCTTTTTAAATAAAAAGTTTTGAGGTTTGTTTTTCAATCACAAGATGCAGGTTCTATATTTAAATCCCAGCTCTGCCATTGAAATGTAGTATATTGGGCAAGGTACTTTCTTATTTAAATTTATGTTCCTGAACCATAAAAACGGGGAGAAAATTTAACTTATTTAACTGACATTTTAATGAAATAATGTATGTAAAAAGTACCTGAAACTATGAGTGGCTGGTGCTGGCCAGTCCCTGCCTCAGGTTGTGAGACCCACGTGAAGGTCTTCCCTTTGCTAAGTCCTTCGTACACTGATGGACACCATATTTTTTACCTGGCTTTGTAGCATTGTGTGATAATTGTGCAGGACTTTTCCTTTAATGACAGAAGATGTGTGATGAACTAGGCAGTCACACAGCCCTGAGTCTGGAGTTCCAGTTCAACCCATGTCTATCACTTTGTGGAAGATACTTTGGCTTTTGGGTTTATTTTCCTTATGGGTAAAATAATGTCCATAATGTTCATCCCTCCACGAGCTTATCAGGAGGTGAATATCCAGTACACAGTGAGTGCTAAATGGATCCTGATCCTCCCTCTCTAGTTACTCCCTGTACTTGTTTCCTTTGACTCTTATAACAGATTGTCACAAGCGTAGTTACTTAAACAACGTATTACCTTAAGGTTCTGAAGATCAGACCTGAAAGGGGCCTCACAGCTAAATCCAGGGATGGGCAGGGCTGTGTTCCTTCTGGAAGCTCTGAGGAAAATCTGTCCCCGCCTCTTTCTTGGAGTTCAGATTCTGCTGTTTTCCTTGGCCCACGGCCCCTTCCATCTTCAAAGCCAATGACTGCTTCACTCTGACTTCTGCTTCTGCCCCTGCGTCTCCTTTTCTCACTCAGCACTCCTCCCTTCCTCTGTCCTGTATAAGGACTCACTTGAGTCATCCAGGATAATCTCCACATCTCAAAACCTATAACTGAGTCATATCTGGAAAGTCCCTTTGTGCCACGCAAGGTGACATGTTCACAGATACCAGGGATTAGCATGTGGCCAGATTCAAAGAACCCTTCTTCTGCCCACCACTCCCTTTAAGCTTTTCCTCATGTGCAAATCTGAGCTCATCCCCCTAGGCCCTAAAACCAGCGCTGTCCTCCAAGGTTTCTTACACCCAAAGGCCAGCCTCACTGGGCTGTCCAAACCTCTGGTTGATGGCACATAAATTCCAAGAGCAGAGGACAAGAATGAAATTAAAGACACTTTTTGTACAGCTCCCTTGTTACAGATGAGGAAGAAGAAACTGACCGTAGAAGACAGTTGCCTATTTAGGATCCCATTAGTTGCCTCAGACCACGGGTGGAAATTTTAATTTCCTGTTATTCAAGTCAGGACTCTTTTCCAGTACATTATGATTCACATATCTTATGAAGTTGCGTAGATTATTCCTTTTCAATGTTTGACAGCTCTTCATTCTTTATTTCTTAATGGCAAAAACACTGAGCTTACAGATTATATTAATCAGATTCTCCTGAGAAACTGACCCAATCCGAGATAAATGAAGAGATTTAGGATGGGAATTGACTGATGATTACACATGCTGAGAAGTCCCACGGTCTGCCCACAGCATGACAGAGCGCCAGGAAAACTGGTGGTTTCATTCAGTCTGAGTCCTGGAAACCTGGGACAAATGAAGCTAGTCCCGGTCTGAGTCTGAAGGCTCAAGAACCAGGAACACCAGTGTCCCAGGGCAGGGGAAAATGGTGCCAAGCTGAAATGGAAGCAGACTCCCCTTGCTTGGCCTTTGTGTTCTGTTCAGGCCCTCTGTAGATGGGATAATGACCTCCTGTCTGAGTAAGGACGGGTCTTCTCTGCTCAGTCTGACTTTTCAGTGTCATTCTCCTCCAGAAGCACCTCATGGACACAGCCAGAAATAATGCTTCATCCAGTTTCTGGGCATCCTTTAGTCCAGTCTAGTTGGTGCATGAAATTAACCATCACAGGAGGCAAGAAAAACAAGTCGGTTTGTTTCAATGACAGTATTTATCATATAAAATTTACCAGCTGGAAGATTTAGATTATTAATTCAGATTGAGTCTCAGTTCTTATATAGGACAGGAATGTTAACATCTGCCCTACTTTCCTGCAAGAGCTGAGGTGAGGATCTCTCTTGTGGGCTTACTGCGTGCTTTCTAAGTCATAAAGAGGTGTAAAATACACAGGGAACTATTCCACCCAGGTTGGGGCTTTCTCCAACTCGTATTCTCCAACTTTTCCTAATTCTTGTTTTTGTGGAACAGGGAATCGAACTCAGGACCTTGTGCTTGCCAGGCAGGCGTGGTGCCACTGAACTACATCCCCGGCCCTGTATTCTCCAACTTGTATTCTCTTTTCCTGTTCATCCTGCCTACCATCATCAGACTAATAAACCTAAGATGTTACCATCCTATTTTGAGAATACATAATGGCATGCTATCAACTGCCACACCAAATCCGACCTGCACCCTTAGTTTTCGCATCTTCCATTGTCTCATTCCAGCCTACAAAGCCATTTTAGTTTCCAGTATTGGTCAGAACATCCCCCGGTCCTCCAGGAAAATGCCTTTCCTATCCACTGGGCCCTTCACCCTTCTGCCTTGGAGCTAATTATCTCCATTCCTTTGCAAAGCCTCCTGCTCTCTACCAAGCATTTCAGTTCAAGGCAATGCACTTTTAACAAAGGCCTCCTATGAGGAAGGGGCCGTGTTAGCAAGGCCTCACATGCCCTCTCTTCTTTCAGTATCCATCTCAGATCCCACCTCCATCAGCAAAAATCCTCTTGACTCTTCCAGGACACAATAATACCCTTTTCCTTGAAATTCCAAAGCATTTCAAATCACTACCACCAACTTTAGCTTATTTGTATACAAAATCTATGTCCTTTTAATTCATGCAATGATTTTTTTAAAGTCGGAACCATAAGGGACCACCATTTCATCCAATTCTTCACTTTAAATAAGAGGACCCTGAGATATGTATCCATGCAATATTTACTGAGCATGTACTATGTGTCAGGCCTGTGCCCAAGGAATATAGTAGTAAAACATCATCTCTTGCACTGTTTTCCTTCTTCTTTTGCAGTGCTGGAATTGAACCCAGGCTCTTGCACATGCTAGGCAAGTGTTCTTCCACTGAGCTCCATCTCCAGCCTTATATATCACTGTCCTGGGGCTTATATGCAGTCTCTGGAACTTCCAAAGAGAAGGGGTGGACACAGACCAAAGAGAGTGTATGACATGGGCAGAGACAGAAACAAGAAAGAGAAAGAGACTCGCGAAACTGCATAGTGTGTCTGCAGCACTGGATGCCTGAAAGCAGGGAAGGTGGTAAGTGGAGAAGGGAGCTAGTCTCTGGAGAGTCCTAAGTGTCAGGTTAAGACTTTAAAGTGGGTCCTATAGGCTCTGTCAGTAAAGTGACAAAATCAACTTTGGGTTTGAGACATTACTTTGATGACAGTGTGGAAGTTGGAGCCAAAGTGTCTTGGGCTTTTTAGCTGATGCCTCTCTAAACCAGTATTTTGAGGTTCAACATTTATTTAGAAAATTCGGAGAGAAACTCATTTTCTTTTGGTAAAAATCCTATTCAGAAACAGATTAAGTCTTTTAGCCCAAGCAGAATCAATTGTTTTAAAAATTAGTAAAATTGTCCCTTCTTTTCTGTAGTACTCTTTCTATCATCCGTTCTATTTTATGATTTTTCTAAACTAAAGCACTTTGGGGGAAGCATATTTAAGGATTTACAATTTAGATAAGACCATAAGCCCTCCTTCTTATGGTCAGCACTATATGATGCATCGTTTGGTTTTAAAATGTCAGCAGAATGCAAACTTTCCATTAATATAGTCACATATAATCTTTGGGAAGAAGCCCCAGTAAAGTAACTCTGCTGACCGGGACTTTTTTCCTCCTCCCAAGAGCGGTCTACTTAGGCCTGGTGGCCAACAGACTCCTAACGACCTCCATGACAACCTGCTGGTGCTCGCGCCTTTGTGTCATTCCCACCCTGCAATGTGGGCAGGACCTGACCCCAGAATGTGGTACGGTGATGGTTGTCACTCTTGTGACTGATATGACATTACACAAGACCTCACCTTAGCAAACTGAGCCAGGGGCTCTCCCTGTGGGCTTGATGTCACAAGCAGCCATGTTGCAGAAGTCCCTGTGAGAAGGAAACCACGTGTGACCCATCACACTAGGGAGCAGCTTCAGCGAACAGCAGAGAGCCAGGCCTGCAGTGACAGAAACACAGGGAAAGAAGTTTGGCCAACACACTGAGTGGGCTTTAAAGGGGTCCTTCCCTGGTTGAGTCCCAGGTAAGAATCCAAGCCCACCCACAACCTCACTGCAGCTATGCAGACAGAGGACCTGGCCAAGCTATGCCTGCGCTCCGCCCCACAGATGCAGTTGGAGTTATTAGGATAAGTGTGCATTAGACTGCATAGTTTGTAGAACTTTATTACAGAGCAATGGGAAACTAATAAACATTCAGCAATCCTAATCCAAACACCCCAAATTGGAAATGCTCCCAAATCTGAAACTTTTTGTAGCTTGCTCAAAAAGTTTCAAGTTTTAGAGGACTTCACATTCTGAATTTTTAAATTAGGGATGCTCAACCAGTAAAGTCCATGCAGATATTCCAAAATCAGAAGCCCCAAAACATTTCTGGTCCAAAGCATTTTGGATAAAGCTACTCAACCTGTATAGCATGCAAAATTGAAGCTATTCACATTTGGCTAGCTTTTAGGGTTGAGAACTGAACTAACTGGCACCATATTTCTGATTAACTTAGATATTTTGCTTATAGTCTGAATCCACCAACCATATTTTCTTGTCTTCATAGACTGAATCCATCCCATCCCCTGTCCGTAGCCCCCTTGCCGGTTCACCCCTCACCCAGCTCCTAGCTCCACCTTGGGTAGAAATGGAGGCAGAAACATGCAGGGGGCACTGTCATCATTCAGGTGAGCTCAGAGGGGCCTGGCACACAGCAGAGGCAGCTGGGAAAGAAGAGAGGTGACCAGTGCAGGGAAGAGCTCAGAGCCTTAGGTCCTGTACCACCATCACTGTACATCGTGGCCTTGCCTGGGGAATGCTCATCATGAAACCCCTAAGGCAGGACTGGCAGGGCTCAAAGCAACTTGGGAAATGAAGAGGAGGTTCAGCAGCATTTCAGTGTTCATGGACATGGGTCCACAGGTATTCACTTTACACTGTGCTTTATAATTTGTATGTCCAAATGCCACAGATTTGTGTATAATCTATAGATTATAAAATTTGTGCTGTAGAGTTAATAGTGGAGAATTTCACATATAAACGTTAAGTTCTCCCTAAAGTACTTCATGACCATTCATCTCTTATAGGACTGTCACTTTCCAGAAGAAGGTTCCACCATTTGAAGGAACAGAATTCCAGTCAGACACAAATAATGCTACCAACATGGGCCACGCCCTGAAGCTCTCATTCACTGAGTTTGTTTCTGTTGCCCGTCTTCTGTACCCCAGGTATAATAGAAGATAAGAGCAACCAGGCACAGTGACACATACCTATAATCCCAGCTATTCAGGAGGCAGAGGCATAAAATAGAAGAGGGCTGGGGTGCAGCTTAGTGGTAGAGTGTTTGCCTGAGGCAAATGTACTACCAGAAGGAGATGGAGAAAGAGGAGGAGGAGGAGGAGAGGGAAGGAGGGGAGAGAAGGAAGAGGGAGAGAGGGGAGGGTTAAGGGAGGGGAGGGGGAGGAAGCACAGGAAAAAGAAGGAAGAGCAGGAGGAAGAAGGGCGCAGGGAGGAGGAGGAAAGGTGGAGGAAGTGGGAAGGAGGAGGACGTGGGGAGAAAAAGGAGGTAGAAAAGAGGAGGGTGGGAAGAAAGTAGGAGGAGCAGGAGGGGGAGAGGGGAAAAGGAGGAAGAAGAGAAGAAGAATGAAAGAAAAAAGCAAGAGACAAACAAACCAGGATGAGAAGAAAGAAAAGAAAAACCCAACCGAGAAATTCCTTTTCAAAATGCTAAACAAGAGAAAGACCTCGGTGAAAGAGGCCTGCAGGCGGAGCAGACCGAAAGCTCAGCGTTCTGAAAGACAGGTGGGAGCCATTCACTCTGCACGCAGGTGAGGCTCGGTGAGGCTGAGCTGAATGCAGAGCTGCACGCAGGGCCCACACAGGGCTCTGTGTGCCACTTCGGGCCGGGTGGCCCCTCGCAGAGCATCGCCAGCCTCCAGCGCCTGCTCAGCTCTGAGCTCCTTCTTCATTTCAACATTTTCAACCAGTACTGACTGGGCAAAGTCATCTGCTAGCTGCGGGGCCGGCAAGATGCCAGGCTGGGTCAGACACAGCCCTGGCCCCAGGGATTCTTGGGTTAGGGAGGGAGCGGAACTGTCTACATCATGGATCTCTGGTGAATTGAAAAAGCAGATGTGTGTGCCTAAGAAACCTCTAATCATCCTCCGATCTGGCCGCATTCTCTTCGTGCCCAAAAGCTTCACCAGGACAGGGTCACATGTTCACCTACCTTCTTGCCCTTGGCCCTACTGCCATCTTCATCCCCCTTATATGAGTAGAAAAGTTTGATTCTTGCATTTTGCCATTCCTTATTATGTTTTTGCATAACAGTTGCCAACAGGACAATATTCCTGAGTAGATCACACAAATCTTTTTCAAAATAACAGGTGCTACCTCCGGGTTTTGTGTATTATCTTTCTAAACACTGCGTTTGTCTTTGTTCCCAGAACTATGTACTACTAGACTGATAGTTTGAATGATTTTTCAAGAATAATCCCTAAATCCTTTTCTTGATCTGTGTGCTAGAGGATTATTTTCTGCCTAGACACATCACTGGACTGGGCTCCTTGCTCCACAATTAATTATTAGTTTGTCTACATTAAATTACACTTGCCATCTGTTGATAAAATCACAAAAGTCTCAAAGCCTCTTCCATTGCTGTCGCTGTTTGTTGTTGGTTTGTTCTGTTCCTATCAGCTGAATCTGCTGCAAACTAGGAGATTTGGTTTCCAATTTCTTTTCCAAGTCTCTTGTCAGTAGTGGAACCTCTTTGTGAAGATTTTCTATAGAGTAGTGTGTGTGTGTGTGTGTGTGTGTGTGTGTGTGTGTGTGTGGTTTGGCACACTTAAGACAAAAATCAGTATAACCAAACTTTCTGGAAAGAAGAATTAAAAGAAGTGAAAAGTGATACTGAACAATCTCACAATGGATCATAAAAAATGGATTCTAACATAAGAAAGAATAACAGTGGAAATAAAACCATATTCCTCAACACATAAGACAACAAAATCAACATAAAACAAAACAGTATCACTAATAATTTGAATCATAATGTTCCAATTTCGATGTGGAAGAAACAATGCATTGTTTTAGTTTCAATTACACAATTGGATTTCTATTTGATGCCTAATGCTACAAGATGGGCGACACCTCCAGCGCCTTCAATGATGACATCCTGGAGTCTCGCATGGGCCAAGGCGTGTGTTAGTTTTCGGGGCTGCATGATAAACAGGACTGGATGGGTGGCTTTAACAACCAACATTTATTTCCTAACACTTCTGGAAGCCAGAAGCCCACTCTGAGGGTGGCAGCAGGGTTGGTTTGTCCAGAGGCCACTCTTCGGCTTGTCACGGTCACCTTCTCACTGTGTCCTCACCTGGCCCTCCTCAGTGTGTGTGTGTGTGTCCTCATTTCTCCTGGTAAGAGCACCAGTCATGTGGGGTTAGAGCCCACCCTGATGATATCACTTAACTTCCACAGCCTCTTGACGGTCCCGGTCTCCAAATACAGCCACTCCGAGGTCCTGGAGGTTAGGACCATTACGTGGATGGGGGGAGGAGGGGCAACTCTGCCTGGAACAGCCTTGAGCAGCATGGCTCCTTCTGGCCGTGCACCAGCCGTCTGCACAGAGACAAGGGGCTGATCTCAGGCACTGGGGCGTCATGCCCCTGAAGACCCACTGCTTTCTTCTGCCTGCCAGCAGCGTTGAGGTCTCCAGACGCATCCCCAAGACAAGGACTCTCTGGTGCTCATGGCCCCACATCCTGAGGACACCATGCTGCACATGAGACGCCACCCCATCACCACCCTGCACCCCAGGGAAACAACAGAGGCTTCTGCTCTTCCAACGCCCCCAGCCTCTGCAGCTGTCATCCAAATGGGCAATTTGTCTTCCTGGCTTCAAAAGGACCCTGGCTGCCTCAGACCCTGTTCTCCTTCTTAGCTTTTTCTTTCTTTGGTACCAGGGATCGAACTCAGGACCTTGTGGTTGTGAGGCAGGCACGGTGCCACTGAGCTAAATCCCCGGCCCTCCTGTTCTCCTTAAGGAGTTATCCCTTTCAGGACAAAAGCCTGGAGATCCAATAGAATCCTCCTGCTTCCTGCCTCAAGCAGGTTGCCCTGGAATGGAGAAGCACCTGCTTGAATTGAAACAGAAACTGCAGTTAAGATTATTCAGTTACAATACCAACAGCATATTTGTGTTTTTCTAATTACCTGTGTTCTAAGAGTTCCATTTAGTGTTTTATAGTTGTATAGTTTTCTTTCTCAATCAAGAATGATGAGGTCTTGGGCCAAGGATTTAGCTCAGTGGTTCGGGCACCTGCCTCGAAAGCGCAAGGTCCTGAGTTTGATCCCTGGTACCAAAAAAATAAACAAGAAAAGAAAGATTGTGTTAGGGCCAGGGATTAGCTCAGTGGTTCTGCCACCTGCCTTGCAAGTGCAAGGTCCTAAGTTCAATCCCCAGTACCAAAAAAAAAAAAAAAAAAAAGAATGATGAGGTCTTATAGAAATGGAATATATATTAGCAAATCTCACGATAGCAAGAATTTATTTGCATTAAACTTTATACTGAGGAAACAAAATAAAATATTTATCTTTGGATATAAAACACAAAAGTCAAACAAAACAAGACCATTATTGCATCTGAATGTCCTTTTTAAAAAACATGTTTTTCTAGGGCTGGGGATTTAGCTCAGTGGTTTCATCACCTGCTGCGCAAGCACAAGAACCCAAGTTTGATCCCTGGTACCCCCAAAAAACCCCATGTTTTTCTGATTTTAAAAAATTGGATATATGTTCTTGGTTAAAAGCTTGAAAAGCAAAATGTAAAAGTTATCGGTATCCCTACAACCTAGAAATGGCCCATTAATTTTAGATCCCTATTATATATTTAGACAGTCTCTATAACTAGTTGCTGTAGATTTGTTTATTCATCAATTGTGTGTTGATATTTACCATGTGTAAGGGAATTCATACAGGATTCTGAATTCCTTACAACAGTGCTGGCTAATGTGGCCCAGGCCTTTCGGGGCCCAGGTTGTTCCCCAAGCTCTAGTTAGCAGTGATTGGACAAATACCTGTCTCTGGAGCCACTGTGGGCAGGTAAAGGCAGCGGGTCTAAAAAAGACTTTTCTCCAAGCACCCCTTCTTGGCCCAGTCCGTTCCCATTGAGCACAGAGGAGGTGAATTGGGCCAGAACATTTTGGGGTAGCCCCGGGAAAGGTGGCTTCTCAAGAGAAGGGAAGCTGGGTGGAAAAGCCCATCCCAGTCCAGACGGATCATGTAGAACCATGGCGGAGGGCCACTTGATAAGAGCATCTTTAACATTTTCTATTGTAAAAATACACAATAAAATAGGACAGTTATGCACTTAAATGTACCGCGAGTTGCAACCAAGCTGACTTTTAAAATGTTTATCTCAAACTGCCAAGATTCCTTTAGCATTTCCCAAAGGCAGGGAGAGTTACTGTGGCTCCACTTTCTCTAGAGAGGAGAGATAAGAGCCAGGTCTTGCATATATTTGGAAGGCCCTGTGAGTGTGGCCTGTGACACCGAGCGGAGAAGTTGGGGAGGACAGTGCCCACGTAAGAGGATGTTTGTTTGTCTGTTTATTTGCTTCCCTTCTGCAGAGACAAGAAAGCTCACCTCAGGAAGAACTCAGTCTGTGCTGGGCACTGGGCTAGCCCAAGCCCAGTGCCCACCATTTAACTTTGCCACACCTCTTCTACAGAGAATGTGCTTGTCCTGCCCCAGAGGAAACCCAGATGGGAACTCATTGGTCCGTGTCATACAGTCCCAAAGGGGGGGCGCTGGGACGTTAATTCAGGTCACTCTGACGATAAAGTGTATGCTTTTTAAAAAGAATTCCCAGTAACTGAGGTAGAATAATAAAAACGCTCGTCAGGGTGGGGTAGGAAATAGGGTGGAATCCCCTATCACTACTGTAATGTTTCAATTTTGAAAAGCATTACTTAGGAAGCTAATGAGTTACTCTTTGGCTCCTTTAGGAAGGTTATCAGAGTCATTTGTTATTGGGAAGTGGAAAGCATTGTGAAAATGAAGAAAAGAACACAGAAATCAGTAAAAAGGAAAAGTAATTATTTTTGTGTCTATTCAATAGCTCAGAAATTTTGCTGTTGCTTTTTTATTCTTTAATGATTTTTATGAGTGAATCAAGATATAAAGAAATAGAGGAGCTCTTAAGGGTATGATGAGAATTTTTAAAGCACAAAACACTGGCTTTTATTTAATTAGAAAGATTCCTTACAGTCTAAGATTTTAGAACTATACTACTTGATATTTTTAAGGCACTTCAAAGTTTTAGAATAATTATATAAAAATATAAAATCATCCCTATTAGCAATGTTTACATTTAAAACAAATTTAAAATTTTTGTTTGTTTCTTTGAGACAGACTCTTGCTAAGATACCCAGCCTGGCCTTGAATTCAGAATTCCACTGCCTCAGTCTTCCAGATTTCATGTGCAATTTAATAGTTGCTGGCTCACTTAATACTTTTGTTTGTTTGTTTGTTTTGGTACGGGGGAATCTAACTCGGGTCCTTCTGCTTTCGAGGTAGGCAGCTGAATCACTGAGCTACATCCCCGGCCCCACTTAATACTTTGTAAGCCTCCATAACTATGAGGATGTTAAAGAAAATGTCTTATTAAAACATCAACTGGATTGTTTTCTTTTCTAACAGGAAACAGTTCAGAATGTAATATTTGCTTCCCTGCATTAAATAAATGCCTCGCTAGGTTTTATCATTTTTTTCAGTCCATGCTTTAAAGGCCCAAGACATAATGGAAATGTCAATTTTTCTGTTATAGTAATGGAAATTTTCAGTAGCCATCACCTCCTCAGTGACCCAGGCTACTGAGATGGGTCACGTAAGGGTCTCATGTGAGCGCCACTCCGAGGACAGGCTGATCTTTCTGGACCCGCTCCTGTTTCACCTCGATCCCTTAACCCTTCTGGGCCCCAGGGCTGCTGTGTAGAAATAGAATAATCCGCTCCCTACGTGTGTCTTCCAGTTACTGGGAGGAGTTGGCTTGTTAGAGAATAACTTCCTCCTGTGCCAGGGGGCTGGGTCTTCAGTGGGTACTCAGTAAACGCTCAAGGGACAAATCCATCCACCGACTCTAAAAATAAACCAAGCATCTGTAGACCTCAGCTCCCAGCGTTGCTAACAACCATTAACCTTACTACCATCTGGAAACGGGGTTTGCATTGGTGTGCTTTGTATTCCCAGAGTCACAAAAGAGAAAAACGGGGGCCAAAACCTAAAACCAGACATGTGAGATGCAATCTAATCTTAATTTCAAAATAGAAATAAGGTTATTCAGTGAAAAGTGCAGACAATGAAAATAAACTTCAATTTAACAATAAGGGCACTTAAGGAAGACAGAAGTAGAACAAGAGAAGAAAGGAACTATCCCACTCAGAGCTCAGCCTAGCACAAGGGGCCAAAATCTACTCCATGTACTGACATTGCTGTTTAAAATGTCTGCCTTAGCTGGGGGTGGTGGCCTGCTCCAGTGTGCCTACTACTCTCTACTCAGGAGGCTGAGGCAGGAGGATCGCTTGAGCCCAGGAGTTTAAGGCCAGGCCGGGAAACATGGTTAAGACACTGTGTCAATAAAGTAGGGCTGGTGATACAGGTCAATGAGTAGAGCACAAAAGGCCCCAGGTTCGATCCCTAGCACAACAAAAATAAGATAAAAATAAACTAAAATGATAAAATGCCTACTTTGGTATTTTTACATTGCCTGAAATGTACAAACTGTAGGGAGGTAGATTTTATTCTGGATTCAGGAGGACATTCTCAAAATCATCTCATTTCAAGACAACCAGATACTTTGGTACTTTGAAAAGGAAGTGGGCCCTGCCACAAACAAAAAGCAAATAAAAAATGCTGGAGATGTAGCTTGGTGGCAGAGCATGTGCCTAGCATGTATGAGCCCATGGGTTCAATCCCCAGCACTGCCAAGTAAATAAATGAAAACACAACTTTCATGGGGAATTCAGGCCATTGTGTCTGGGCCACTGAGTGAGCAGGCACACTACCTGAGGTGCTCTCTGCTCAACAAAGGGGACACGGCCTGAGAAATGTGTGTGTGTCCAGGGCAAGTGTGCCAGTGTGCAGGTGGCAGGGGGCAGTTACACACTGCACACCCAGGCTCTGTGCGCAGCCTGTTGCTTGTGGTCTGCAGACCTGCACAGCCCATTGCTGCGCCAGGTACTGTTGGCCACTGTAAGACAACAGGCTGTGTGTCTCTGAACATATCCGTGTGTACAAAAGACAGCAAAAATTCTAGGCAGTAGGGATTTTCCAGCCCCACATGAGCTCACAGGACCACTGCCATGCAGTGTTGTACAGTGGCCATCCTGGCTTCCCGCCAGTTTGTCTCACACACAGGTTCTGTTGTTGATGGAAATGGTGCGTGGCACGTGACTGTATGATGGGGAAAGGGCTCATGGCCCAAGGAAGTTCAGACAAAAGTTAGAAACTCTGCTGACCTCTTTACGTGTCCTCTTCCTCCAGAGCTGCTGTTAGAAAACACAGGTCTGTCTTGTCATTCTTCTAAAGAGCTTCCTATGATATCACAGAGCAATGCTTGGGGATGATTTCCTCCCCCTCCCCCCTCCCTCTCCCCTCCCTCTCCCTCTCCCTCTCCAAGGGGGAAAGGTTTATTTGGCTTACAGTTTGTGGAGGTTTCAGACGTTAATAGGCTGGCTCCAAGGGAGGGTGGTGTGGCAGATGGGCCTTCCAGAGGAGAAAAAGTGCATGGCAGCAAAAAGGTAGCAAAAGCAACAAGTTGAACTTTTCAAAAGACTGTTTTTCTGAGCCTTATTGCAGGTTTATGGCATTATAATTTAAAAGTTGTGTCGGACAAGGGGTCTCAGGTGTCTTCAAAGCTGCTGTAGTTAACGAGCTCTTTACTACGACCTGACTTTTTTTTTTTTAACTGTACATCCTTTTATTGGTACATTTTAGGTGTACAATATAATGACATTCACTATTGGAAATTTGCACCTTTACATAATCTCTCTTGGTTCTTATTTTTCCCCCTTCCCCTGCCCTCCCTTCAACCCCTCTATCCCTCCCTATTTACAAAGACTTTGTTTCCATTTTCTCATATTAGTTCCATTCCCTTCTTTCCCTACCCCTCCCACTTCCCTTTCCCCTTTG